>CM038218.1:85941975-86024109 GCA_021442155.1 Cymbidium sinense | reverse complement strand
GCAGGTTTATGATCAATGATTGAACATGACCAAGTCATCATTTGAGCCAAACCTAACCCAATTGGCCACTTGACCCAAGTTGACCCAAGTTGACCTAAAAAGTCAAAATGTGTCAAATCTTGATCTAAGCCAAATTGATTGCAAATGGGTCAAATTCTAAACCACTTGTTGAACTTGACCAAAGCCTCATTGGCCAACTAGACCCAACTAGCCCAATTGACCATGAACCCAACTTGACCAAGGTCAAATCAACCCAAACATTTTAAATGACCAACCAAACCTAAACCAACCCATGACCTAACCCAACTAGGTCAAATGGGTCAAATTGGTCAACTTGACCCATTTGACCTAAGTGAACTCAAATGAACCAAAACCAAATATAAACCAAATTGAACTGAACAAATGATACCAAACCACTCCAAATGGTCATATGAATCTGACCTAACTCATGGTTTAACCCAATTTGACCAATTGGTCAACTTGAACCAAGTTGACCCATTTTGACCTAAATGGGTCAACATGAGCCAAATCATATCAAATAAATCCAAATTCATTGAAAATTGGCACAACCCATTTTTTGAATTATTCCAAATCTCTAAATCAAAATCAAAGCCAATGATGACCATTTTACCCCTAGGTCAGGGTAACTATGATCAAATTCACTTGGAATTTGATCATATCCTGACTCAAGACACTTGGCATCCTCTTAGTGGTCCATTTAGACACCAAGGGATGTGGTGCACATGACCCAATGGGTTTGGGTCAGCCAAACCCAACCCAAAGCCAAAATTGACCACCCAAGGAAAATGAGCACATGGAATCACTCCATACTCTCATTTAACACATGGGCAACTCCTCCACTACACTCCCCTACCAAAATCGAACCACATGGCACCTCCTAACAACCTAAACCCATTCCATGAGATCAATTTGATCAAAATGGCAGGAGGCTACCATCCGATCCAAGTAGGGGAGATATACTCCCCTCATTCCATTCAATTCATCACTCTTGCACTCGATTGAACCTAGGAACCAGAGGAAGCTCTCAAGCTCTCCCAAGCATTCTAAGCTCAATGAAATTCCATTCTCAATTTTCCTTAAGCCAAAAAGGAGGTGAGAATTTTTCCAACTCACTCATCCCTCCACCAAGGCCAATTGCTCTTGCAAGCACCATCAAGGCAAGTCAAGCTCACCCAAGGTGTTTTCCAAGCAACCAACGGGAAGGAGGACCTAGACCAAAGCCAAAGCCATTGAAGGGAGCTTTGGTCAATTGGAAGATCCATTGCAAATTGAACCCTTAAACCTTGAGGCTTGTCTCCACTAAAAGCTACCTCAATTGGGAGCCGGTGATAGCCTCCGACGAGGTATGAACCAAAATCGAGCTTAACTTAGAAAATCCTTGGTCCTTTGTGAAGGGAAGTGTAATCCCAATTGAATTCCACCATTGGATGTGTTTCTCCTTGCTCTTAGATAGTGTGGGTTGAATCTCTATCCAATCAGAGCTCAAGTGAGCTCGAATCAAGCCATGGAGGATGGACGGTCTCCATCTCCCGCAGGTGAGGGCAGGGATGAATCATGGACCGTCCATCCCACATGTTTTGGATGGGCGGTCCTGATTAATCTGATTAGATCCTCTGATTTATCCCTTCATAACCATGGGCTTGATTCTGACCGTCCGATCAAAGATCGGATGGTCGAAGCATACGTAGCATGTTGGTTGTAACATCGATTTGATAACTTAAATAATCAATCCCATGCCCATGGAAAGCATGCCACATAGCATCCACGATGGATTGGTTATATAATTGGTTATTTAATGACCTATTAATCATAAAACTTCAAAATAACTAAATGTAGAAAATCAAAATGCAAACTCAACATTTTAAAGATAATTCAAAGGGGAATAATATAAAATTAAGTTTAATTAATTTTGAATAGTGATATTTACTAATTTGAGTTTTATTTGATGTAATTATATTAGTACTCTTAATTATTTTAATAATTAATTCCAAACTCTAGGGTTAATGGGATGACCCTCCCATAATTTTCTTGGAATTTATTATTGGATTAATTTAGGTAATTGTTTTAATCTAATCACTCCCTTAAATGATTAATTAACCTATTAAATGGTGATGAATTCATTAATTAAGCTTGTTAATCATCTTGAATAGTGGATAGACTTGGGAATGAGATTAGGATGCCTTTTCAAATCTTTTCCCTAAGTCTATTTCATTTGAATGAAAACTTAATTAATTTACAAATTGATTAATGATTTAACCATTTCATTAAATAGATTAACCAAACTCAAAATCAAAAATTAATCCAACTTAATCACAATCAATCCCATTCTTGGGTAGATACTTAGTGTTCAAAACTAAGTAAAGGAAATCATATCCAACCACATGTGTGGGGTTATGAAAGTACTTAATTAAAGCTTAGCAATTAATCAATGATTGTGAGCCAATTGCATTAGCCCTTCTTTCTTAGAGCATTGTTGATTTAAATTCCATGTGGTTGCATATCATATGTTGGCTCATAATTGGGTTAATTATGTTAAGGTGGTGTAGGTAAGGGGTAATTAATGACTTAATTCACACCTTAACCTAAACAAAACATAAAATCAATCTAATGGTTCTAAAATTAAACTAAATTAATTCACACATGGGAGATGGGTTAGGACCAGTAAACCTTCACATTTCTAAATCAAATCAAACTCAAAATTAAAATAAAATTTCTTTAATAATTTTGATTCACTTTAAATAATCTTATTCATAAGATTGTCTTTAGGAATTAATTAGGGTGAATGAAATTACATGCTTACATCACTTTATCTCTTTCCAAATATGTTAAATGTTGTTTTCCATGTGAACTCATGCATTCATATCTTTTAAAAAATAAAAATAAATGAAATATTTCCTTTATGTCAAATTTCATGTTTTGGCTAAAGTAAGAATATGAATGGCTATTATCACTACTAAATCAAAATTATTTTCAAACATATAAATCAAAGTTATAAATGAAGTATGCTACTTATAAATACTTATAAGCTTGCATGTGATCATAATATAAAATGTGTTATGCAAGTTTCTTCTCTTTCCTTAACATGGTTTTTATAGGATTTGCAAAATGTATAGTTCATTTGAAAAGAACATAACACTTGCTTAAATTTATTCCTATGCACTCCCATGTCATGAATTAAGAAGGATCTTCATATTTCACATATAAATTAAACAACCAACAAATCAAACAAACAAACATAAACCTTTTGCATGATTCTTCATCCATTTGCTTTCTTTTTGTACATGCACATGTATTTAAGAAAAGTGATATATTAGTCTGGACATCCAGGGGTTGTGAGGCTTTAAGTAGCCCTAAGAAGGTCTTGTACCTTATACCCTTGGTGTATAAAATAATGACGTCGTACTCACTTATGTCTTTCATACATGTAAATGTGCATTTGATTAATGGATAAAAGAACCCTCTCTCTTTCTATAACAAAATCTTGCATCATGAAGCATCCAAATTTTCTTAAGCAACATCCCTTAGCATTCACCATTAAGGTGTGTTAAATATTTTCATTGTATGTATAGATATGCTTAGGATTTATTCATGTGCATGATACACATGTTGGAAAGAAATAAATGGTTGTGTGTTTTGTGATAGTAATTCACTTTAATTAATCTTAAAATGCCTTTCTTATTGAATAGGTTTATTTAGAGCAAATCTAAACTTAGGATTAATTAAAATACATAATAAAACATTCACTAAAAATCACTAATGAATCTACCTTAGAAATTACTTAAGGTAGGGAGGAAAGAGAAGTTCTCTTCTCTTTTCCTCTCTTTACAACACTTAAATTAAATGTAGGTTCATTCAAACCAAATCAAATCATCAAATAAAATTAACAAATCAACTAAATCACTTAAATGAAACCCCTCTAAGTTGAACCTTCACACTTAGAAAATCTTAACCTTAGCTAAGACATACACACAAGCCTTAAATGGCACACATTTAAGTCACCATTTCTAGCTCTATGTTAGGTGGTGCATGGTTTGATGCGATTTTATTTTGTGATGTAATATTTTAGTCTAGATGTTAGGGTGTATGTGTGTAGAGTGGATGATGGGATGATCTTAGTCTAATCATTATCTTCTATAGGATTATGCTTAAGGGCATAATAAAAATATAAATACTTTTTCTGTGCAAGTTGCTTATACCCTAAGCATAATCCAAAATAGGCCAGGTGGACTTGGTTACCCATGTGTGGGGTGCTAAGTCTAATTTATTCATATACATGCTTGGGATTGTGTGGTTTGTTTAGCTAATCTATTTTTTAGGTTTTAGTTAAATTTACTTTTCCCATTTTCATGTAATTTTGTAATTAAGATTTGGAATGAATGTTATTTAGGATGAACATTGGTCATAAGACTATGTCTTATGCACCATGTGAAGCCTTTGGAGCAACCACATTCCAACCAAGAAAAGAAGAAGAAAGAAAAAAAAAAAGAAGAAAGAAAGAAATATGAGAAATGAAGAATGAAGAATGAAGACCCCCATAACATGAATTCCTTTTGTATTGTAATTAATTCATTTATAATCAGTTGTATAAGGGTAGAGCTCAGCTACATTTCTTTTGGGTTTGTCTGGAGCCCGAGGCCTCTTATTCTTTTGCTAGCTTTATAAATTGTTTGATGTTTGTTTAGCTTGTGCATTAAGATGACATATTTTTCTAGTTTCTTCCTTGCTTTTGAATGGCATGGATCGATTAGGCTCTTAGGAAAAATAAATTTTCTATCAATTAATCAACTCAAAATTAAAAAAATAACTCATAACCTCACCTAAAGCCTAGGTTATAAATCAAGATAAAAGATTTAGCAACCCTTAGGCGGATGTTATGTATTTCACATCATGCATAAAAACATCTTGCTTCACTCTTGCTTATGGAGGGCTTCCACCTTTGCCGGGCTTTTTTAAATAAACAACAACAACTATCTTGCATTAGCATATGACTTTCCTAATGTATTTAAAATCATAAAGAGTTAGTTCATGCCACCCCAATTGTAAGGGGTAAATAGTTAGTTTTTTATCCTCTTGTATAAACATATGCCACCTTAGATTTAGGTTGTGTGGTTCTCAAAACTCTCTAGATTTAGGTTCAAAGGTTTCTACTTTCCTTTGTGGGCTACAAGCATAAATCCTAATCTCTTAGGCATTTCCATGATCTTGTGTCATGGAATTATAAGTCCTAGATTTCCAATAAAAAATTCAACTCAAATAAATAATTCTCTTCAAATTCAAAAAATATAAAGCCCAACCATAGGATAGTTTGAGATGCTTACTAGGCTTCCTAGTATCATGAGCATCCCTACTTATCTCCCTTTGGTTTTGATAATAACTCCCTCCTCTTGATCAATCCCATTTAATCTTCTAAAAATAAATGAATTGATTGATAGTCCTATCTTTGAAATCTTTGGAGATGATCATTTACCTTAATCGAGTATTCTTAAGGAATCTCATTCTTTAGGATGTAATTAACTATGGGGCTTGCCTCCATAGGAACTTAACGAACCGATTTAAAATAAACGCTTTACTTTTCCATGTAAAGTAGGGAAGAATCTCTGTACATTTGAAGACCCATTGTGAGTCCTTATTAAGGTGATTAGGTCCATTGTAGGATGGTGACTTCTCTCGAGATAGTATCATTCCTCAATGTCATACTTGATCACCTAATAAGAATATCTGGATCTAATGGTGTCCAACACAATAAGTGTTATTTTGTTCTTCATTTATTTTCTCAAAAGATAGATGAAGAATGAAAATAAAATCCCATATATCACTTCATTGTCCTCTCCATTCATCTAACTAATATGATGTTGAATTCAATGAACAACAACTTTGGTATTTTTGCCATTGGATAGATCTGAAGATCCTTTTTAATTGATTCAAATACATCTTTCACTACTTTCTTTGGTAGGCCTTTACATGGAAACAATAGGTTCATCCTCTTTACATTAGTGCATCAAATTTTGAATAATCTATTATAAAAAAACATTCTCAAAATGAATATATAAAACATATCTTCCTTAAAATAAATCTATTCTTGTGAAGGTGAAAGCTCCAAAAATAAAAAAAGAAACAAAATAAAATGAAAAAAAAAAAGAAAAAAAAGAAAAGAAAAAAAAAAAAAAATCAAAAAGAAAAAGAAAAAAAAAGAAAAATCATCCAAAGAATCAAATTGATGAAGAATAGTGATTAAATCTTAATCAAAAATTAAAATCATTTCAAAATCTCAACTAATAATCAACAATTAGAGCCCAATCATTTCAAATCTCAATAAAGCCAAAAAATTCAAAAAAAAAACTTCATTCATAACATTTTATGATTTCATCTTTTTTTTATTTATGTAATTTTTTAATTTTCTTCTAAAATCATGTTTGAAATTTTCATTTAAAATCAAAATGACATGAATTGAATCCACATAAAATAATAGCATTGAAATTATCATAAAAATAACAATTTATTTTCACATTAATCACCACTTTTCTCCATGTTTGAATTCTTTTTTCTTGAAAAATCTTGTAATGGCTATAAATAGTCTTTTAAATGAAAAAAACTTTTGGCAAAAAATTTTTGAGTTATTCTTGTTTTTGAAACTTTCAAAAGCACAATCCTTTGTTATGAATATCTTCTTTTCTATTACTTTCTCAATCTAATCAAAGAAAAAAAATCCATCAAATTTATTCACTTGAAAAAATTTATAAAAACTTCAAAAAATCAAAATAATTGTCTTCAAACTTTATTTTTCTTAACTTGTATAATTGATTTTCTTTTATATGATAAAATCATAATCTTAAATAGATATTGCTTCAAGTTTATAAACATAAAATTTCAAAGTAATCCATTATATTTTAGCCATTTCCCAATTTGTGAATTTTTTTCAAAAAAAAAAAAAAAAAAAAAAAAAAAAAAATTAAGACACCTTTATTTCTTCAAAAAAATATAACCTCTTTCAAATCAAAATCAAACACTTTATTATCTTTGTTATTTTTATGGTTAATTTTAGAATTTTTTATTAAAGATAACTTCTTTTCAAAAAAAAAAAAAAACATAAATTTGGATTTTTTCATTTGCATCAATTTGTCAAATAATATAAGTTAAACTTTGATTTTATTCAAATTTTCAAAAAAGACCTAAACAAAAATTGGATTTATTTTTACCCAAATTTCTAAGTAAAATCTCTTTGATCACAATTATATTACTTTTATTTTTCACTAGCCCCTTTTCATATATCTCATTTTAAAAAAAAAAAAAAAGAAATTTTTTTTAAAATCATTTCAAATCAATGAAAATTTGACTAGATTAGTTGATGCTTTAGATCTTAATCAAGATAATGAATTAAAACTCAACAAATATTGAAAGAAAAGTAAGAATCAAATGCAAAACTTAAAGAACAAATGCAAATCTTATTCATCTAAAATAATTGAACTCCTCCTAATATTTTGAAATCAAAATAGATGAAGAAATTCATATCAAACCATAGAAAATCAACCACTTAGAAACAATCAATTGCTAAAATGGTCAAATATTTTAAAATAGAAACTCAATGATCCAAACAAATTAAATAGAAGCCCCATTGATGGTGTACATGACCCAAATAAATTTCTTGATTGAGTTCAAATGGATGACCTTTGATTGGTATAAAATGGATGATTATCACAGTTACTTTTCAAAATGAAATTTGACATGAAAATTTATTACAAATACTTCAAGAACAAAGATTGGAAGGACAAACTTGGATAAATGAAAAGAAATGTTAAAACAAAGTATTGTCTACATCATGATAAACTACATAGTCAATTATTAACTTTGAGACAAGGTAATTATCTTCTTGAATCAAATACTTTTGAAGATCTAGTTTTGACTGATTTCATAATGATTCAATTAATAAATTTGAAATGGACTTGGGCAATTGAAATGAAGTTGGAGATTTGACCCACAATCTTTAGAGGAAGCATTTCATTATGCATTATTGGTTGAACAACAAAAGAAATCTGTTTCTCTCTCTAAAACAAAATAAGTACCTCCATTTCTTCTCATCTCCATTGTTAGACCATCAAATCAACCACTTTGCCTAAAACTACAATTTGAGGGAGCTCTAAGAACACTAGGGAAGTAATATGTTTTAAATGTCATAAAGGGTCATATCAAAATCAATGAGCTCAATCTTATTAGAAGAAGTTGAAAATCCAATAGCATGATCTAAAGTTTGATGACACCCCATTTCGATGAAGAATTAGAATTAAATGATGACACTCATGTTAATGTGATGAGATGTCTTAGTGTGAAAATGGGAGAAATGGAGGAGAAAAGAACATAGCATGTATGTTTTGTGTAATGAAAAGAGATGTAGGTTGATAGATGGAGGAGTCTTGAAGATCATTCCTACCTTAACTTTCAAAGTAAAATCAGCTCAGAACCATTTCATGAGTTGGGTAAATCATGCATCTCTTCCCATCACCAATCGATTGTTTAGTTCCTATTAAAATAGGAAGCTATGAGGATCAAATTTGGTGTGATGTTCTCCATGGACATTGCTCATACTCTTACAGCCCTATATGATATGAATGTTATTCATATGGAGAAAATACTTATGTTTTTAAACATAATAATAAGACTATTAAACTCCCACCAATAAAGCCGAGCACCTCATCACCACAAAACAACTTCGACTTGCAACCTAAGCCTCTATTGAAGAAAATGCCAAACTTCAATTATCATAGAAAATCCTCGTATGCCTAAGACTATCATTTCATCCTTATTTTAAAACACCTAGTCTCCTTTGACCCCAAAGATAGAAATAATGGTTTGGCACCGAAAGAATTTTATCCATCTTCTTCACATATCATGTAAAGAAGTCATAGGATCTAATGAGACTCACATATGGGTGGTCTCTTCTCTCCTTGGATTTTAAGATATTGCACGATGAGCTTCGATGAGCTACCTCCTCTGAGACATTCAACATGCTATTGAGTTCTTATTCTCAACTAATCTTCCACATTATAGGATGAAATTAAGCATGTTTAAAAGGGATTGAGGGTAGAATTTTATTGAGAGTCTTATTTGATGAATTAATCTAGAAAGATGGAACATGGCGATTTTTGATAATGAGCAATTAATAAAATTCATATCAAATATAGGTTTATTTAGATGATATGTTGAATTTAATCAGAGCAAATTTTTTTCAAGATTGATCTAAAAGTGGATATCATCAAATTGATTAGATGGAGATGAATGGAAAAGACTTTTAAGACCGATGGACTTTATGAATGGCTTGTCATCCCTTGGACTTTCAAATGCTAGCACATTTATGAGATTAATGAATCTTGTTCAAACCATATATAGGTAAAGGTGGTGTATTTTGATGATATTACATTTTAGTCAAGTGAAAATGAACATTAAACACAAGTCTTTCAAACAAGAGAATTATACATCAATTTAAAAAGTGTTTCTGAAGGGAGATAATCTTAGCTTTATTATATCCACTCTTCTTAAAAGATCCTTCTAAAGTGAAAGAATCTTAGATTGGCCACCATAATTTTGAAGTTAGAAGCTTCATGGTTTAGCACTTTTAGAGATTTATTAAGAATTTTAGTACCATTGTTGCAATAGCGATATACTAAAATTAGATAAATTTTGTTGGACTCTAATGAGGTTAGAGCAAATTAAAGTTCTTATCATCAGATCCTTGGCTTCATTTTTCTAAAATGAAGTGACATGTGATGCTTAAAGGGATTGATGTGGAATTTGTCAAGAGAATCATATAGCATTCTTTTTGAAAAGTTAAATGAAGCTAAACAAGATATTCTTATGATAGAGATTTTTATGTAATTCAATCCTTAAGGCATTGGCACTATCTCTTACATAGAATTTATACTTAATTCATCACCATGCCTTAAAATTTTTACTCATAAAAAATTAAGTCTTAGCAAAAATGGGTTGAATTTTTTACAAGACTACTCTTTGTTCTAAAGCATAAGCCAATTGAGAATAAGCCTTATGCTTTATCTAAATAATGATTTCCTCTTTAGAATTGAAATCATTTGATAGAATCAAGATGATTATATTGTGCTACACTTTCACCTAATTTATCTTGAACATAGATAAACCAATAACTTTACAGGGACATTATAACAAATGATATTTATATAAAGAAAACAATTATGCATTTCGATCTTCTCTTAGAATTCTTATCAGCTACATCGGTGTAGGTCATTTGGAAAAGGATAAGACCATATGTTTATTATGGATTTTATTGCCTTCATTAAACATGTTCAAGAATTAGTGGCACATGCTTAATTTTAACACTAAACTATCAAACAAAGTGGACAATACACATTTGTTCTTATCCTTGACCTATCAATGGATTTTATTCTATTACCTAGAGACAACATGATAGTATTTTTGTTGTAGTGGATAGTTCTCAAAAATGGTATTTCTTACCTTGTTCAAAAAAACAAATGATGCTTCTTATATAGCCAAATTATTTTTTAAGGAAATACACTCCATGGTCTCCTTTAACCATTGTTTAAAATAAGATGTTAAGTTTGTCTCATATTTTTTAGAAAACATTAGAAATTATTATCAAATTAAAATTTCTTACTTTCATGTGATGGACAAACTAAGTAGTTAATAAAATCTGGGAAATTTGTTAGATGTTTGGTAATAAAAGTTTAGGAAATTGGGTACATTTACCAACCTAGAATTTGATAATATACTATATCTAACTACAAAAAAATCACCATTTGAGATGTCATGGTCAAAACCACGAGACCAAGATGTAGCAAATTTCCATCTCATGTATTTTAGATATCTCATTTCAAAGATTTTCAAAGCCTCCATGAAGATATAAGAAAGCAAATTACTATAAGTAATGATAATTATGCTTCTAAGGCAAATCATAATCTTCAACAAAGAATATAAAAGGTGATTATGTGATTCGCTACTTTGGCTATCAACTACTAAATATAAGAAATTACATCGAATTGTGGTCCATTTAAAATTCTCAAGAAAAATTGGAACTAATGATCACTTGATTTTCTGTGATATGTTCATTCATAGGATTAATATTGAAGATATTCATCATATGAAGGAATTAGAAAACCTCACTTGTTTCTAACTCTTTGCAGGAGATATAGCAGTCTTGAAGTCTTCCTTTGAAGTTGACTATATTATCCGAGAGCACCCATTATCACTTCAACATCGTTTAGTTAGATGAAGAATATGCCACCTAAGATGGTTGACTCGTAGTGATTTGGAGACTTTAGCCATTGGTAGAAGACTTAGATTTCAACTCTTCATTCAATGAAAGGGAGTTGATGTAGACATCATGAGGATCAACAAATTAAAGCCCAGGCCCATTTACAAAATCTCAATCATGAGGATCAAAAATTAGAGAAGGCCTCTGATCTGTTAAAGCAAGAAATTCAAGAAAGAAGAAGACTTAGCCCTCTTTTCTAAATCATTTTATGATTTCATCTTTTTTTTATTTATGTAATTTTTAATTTTCTTTGAAACTCCATGTTTGAAATTTTGCATTTAAAATTCAAAGCATGACATGTGAGGTGGTTGAATCATAAATAATAACATGTGAAATGGGTGGATGGCATAAAATAATGAGCAATTTATCTTCACATTAAGCCACTTTTCTCCATGTTTTGAACTTTTCTTTTGAAAGATGCTTGTAATGGATAAATAGAAAATGAAAGAAAAGAAGAAATAAGTTATTCTTGTGGAAGAAATGAAAGAATGCTAGTTATCCAATATCTTCTTCCTTCTCCCCAATAAGTTCTTCAATCTAATCAAAAGAAAAGATCCATCAAGTAGGTGAAGTTAGATTCCACCCACAATTTGTTTCTCCATATGATCACATGGGTAGATGACTCACCACTAGGTAGAGGCATCTGAGATAATTTTAGAGGTGGAAGACCTCCTCCCTTGGCCACCCAATAGCTATGTTACTCACACCCATATCCACATAGACTTAGAATCAGTTGGAGGATGAGTCTCATGTGGTTAGCATATGACCAACCCCTCTCGGTGGGTCCCTTTGGAGGTGACATTTGAGCAGGTGATGAAGACCGGGCCTCCAAGCAAAGCATGAATGTATATGAATCATTATGTGAAACATAGCAGTTGGAAACCTTAGCTCACCTCACTTTCTTCAAAAGTTGAAGGTTTAGTAGTTAAGGAGGCCCCAAGTCATCCACATTGTCAAGCCAAGAGATTTTGTTGGGAGCATCATCCTCAAGTCAAGAAGTCGATGTAGAACTTGAGGATGATTCTTATAAAGATTTAATACAATTGTCTTTTGATTGGTATTCACCTTGTGTTCTTAACTTAGCAGAAGGGATTAATCCACATACTTGGTCTAAACACATATGAGTACTTTTGAAAGGTTATGGACAACAAAGTAGATATTATCAATCAAGAGAGACTAGGATTCAACATGGGTCCTAATGACAACCATTGCTAGTCATCACCACTCATGAGTCGATAGGTTCTTCTAAAATCATGCTAACTCTTATGAGGAGGTATGTTTAGAAACTTTAGATGACCCAAATGAGCTTGAAGTCAAAGAGGCATGGCCAGAGTTCGAAGAATAAATCAAATAAACCATCAATGAGCTCAAAGAAATCAACTTGGGAACCGAAGATTATCCACATCCGACATACATCGGTTCCTTATTGAATGAAGAAGAAACCAATGAATTAGTTAAGCTATTAACTGAGTTTAAGGACTGCTTTGGAAGGAGTTATAAAGAAATGCTCAGTTTATCTCCTAACGTAGCAGTTCACAAACTAACAATATAACCTAATGATAACCCTATCAAGCAAGCTCCTAGATGCATGTGATTAAACATTAAATAGCAAATCACTTTTGAAATCAAGAAATTGATCGATGTTGGCTTTATTAGGAAAGAAAAATATCCTACCTAGTTAGCCAGTGTCATCCCAATTAAGAAAAAGAATGGCCAAATTTGCATATGCATTGATTTCAGGATCTAAATAAGGCATGTCCTAAGGATGAATTTTCACTTCCTATACTAGAATTAATGGTGGACATCACCTCATCTCATGCAGTATTCTCCTTTTTGGATGGGTCATCTGGCTACAACC
Organism: Cymbidium sinense; assembly: GCA_021442155.1. NCBI lineage: Eukaryota > Viridiplantae > Streptophyta > Magnoliopsida > Asparagales > Orchidaceae > Cymbidium > Cymbidium sinense. The sequence goes on along the minus strand of CM038218.1, from coordinate 86,010,934 downwards.
AAATTAAGATGGCCCCCGAGGATGAAAGTAACAATGCTTTTTGAACCTTTATCAGAATCAATTGTTATAAGGTCATGCCTTTCGGCCTTAAAAATTTTGATGCTACATACCAGCGGGCCATGACTCTGATCTTCAATGAACTCATTCATCATCAAGTTGAATGCTATGTTGATGATCTAGTAGTCAAAAGCAAAGAAAAAGAAGATCATCTCTTTGACTTGAGAGTAGTTTTTGAACGGTTAAGATAATTTAACCTCAAAATGAATCCCCTGAAGTGTGCATTCAAAGTAGCTTTAGAAAAATTCCTTGGGTTTGTTGTCTGACACTTGGGAATAGAGATCGATCTAGATAAGATCAATGTTATCTTAGAAATGCCACCTGCTAAAAGTCTAACTCAACTCAGATCATTCCAAGGGTGGTTGGCGTATCTAAGATGCTTCATATCTAACCTATCAGGAAGATGCCAACCATCTCACCACTTGTCAAAAAGGATGCCAAGTTCAAGTGGAATGATAAGTGTTAGCATACTTTTAAAGATATCAAGTACTACTTGATGACATTCTCTAGTTCTAGCAGCCCCTATCCTGGGAAAGCCATTGATACTATACACTGTTATATTAGATAGCTCACTTGGCACTTTGTTGGCTCAAACCAATGATGATGGGAATGAAAATGCTCTCTACTACTCGTCATTATCGATTCTCGAGCAAACTACCCACCTATTGTTGCCTAGCTTTAATCTGCATCCCAAAAGCTATGGTACTATATGCTTTCTCATAAGGTGAATCTGATCTCCCGGATCAATTTATTGAAATATCTCATGACACGACCAATGCTATTTGGATGGTTGGCATGTTGGTCCATGATTTTATGATTTTACATCACATTGTACCTAGTGGTGAAAGGATAGGCAGCTAATCATCACACCCACTTCTCGATTTTGCAAGTGATGACCTCCCTGATGAACAGATCATGAACTTAGGGGACACTAGCATTCAATGTTGGGAGATGTATTTTGATGGTGCGGCTTCCTTTCAAAAAGGAGAAGAATCATGATCTACTCTTCCAGAAAGGAAGGGGTGGGAATAGTTCTCCTAACTCCTGACCACGATGTGATGAGATTCTCATATCATCTATCCAACCCATGTACTAACAACGAAGCCAAATATGAGGCTCTGATTGCTGGTATTGAGTTAGTCATTACACCATACGTCAATAGCATCAACATCTTTGGGATTCACCATTTCGTCATCAACCAAAGTTAAGCTTAAGCTCCATTATTACTATAAGTACATTTGTTGGCCCAAATCCTAGAGGTTACCATCTACAAGATTTCTCGAGGAGAGAACACAACAACAGGTGCATTAACCAAGCTTGCCAAAGAGTGGGTATGTCCGGAAGATGAGTCCATTCCAATAAGGGTCCAAAATAAATAAGTCTTATCCCTTATTGATGCTAAACTCATCGAGATTCTCTTGAAGGAGAGGTTTCCATTGCCAAAAAGGATGAGGAGTCAGATTGGAGGCAACCATTCATGAATTATTTAAATATAGGCAAACTACCTCAAGAGAAGTCACTAGCACATCAGGTGAAGCAAAGAGCCCTTTCCAATGCTCTCGTAGGCGGCACCTTGTACCGGTGGTCTTTCAATCTCATGTGGTTACGTTGTCTGGACAAATATGAAGCCTATAAGATTGTGACTGAGGTACATTCAGGTTTATGTGAAGCTCATCAATTAAGTCTGAAGATGAAAGCCAAGATCAAGAGACTAGGATACTACTAGCCTTCGATGATTACAGATTGCATGGATATAGCTAGGAGATGCCACCAATGTTAGGTGCACAGTGTGGTCCTGCATCAACCACCCAACATTCTACATCCTACATTGGGTTGCCATTTGAGTGTTATGCGACATAGTGGGTCCGATCAATCCTCCTTCTTCCAAGGGTCACCAGTTCATTCTAGCTGCCATCGACTACTTTTCTAAGTGGGCTGAGGCAATCCCACTCAGAGAGGTCACAACTTAGCATGTGCTCTAATTTTTTAGGAACCATATCGTATATAGGTTCGGGTGCCTCGATGAATTATATCAGATAAGGGTACTGTATTCAAGAGCACTACAACAGCTTTGCCTTGAGACACAACATAGATTGGAGATATTCCACCATCTATTACCTGATGGAAAATGGTCTAGCAGAAGCATTCAATAAAACTCTCATTCAAATATTAAAGACACTTGATGAGAGATGGTGGCATGAGCGTTAGTTGAAGCCTTGTGGGCCTCTGTACCATATGAGAACTTAACTCAATCTGTTCGCTTAGTGTATGGGTGCGGCTTCTACCATTAGAAGTCCAACTCATCATTAAGGATATGTCTGGATAATAAAATCACTACAGAGAAGAACGCCAAGCTATGGTTTGAAGAGCTTGAAGGTTTGAAGGAGAGACGCCTCCAGGCATGCTAGAACCTCAAGTTATACAAAACCAAAATGATTCAAGCTCATAATAAGTTAGTCTGTCCTAGAGCTTTTTAAGTAGGAGAGTTTATTTTAGTTCTAAGGAGACCAATTGTTGCCCTTAGAAAGATGGAAGGCAAGTTTGAACCTTGGGAAGGCCTTTTGCCATAGAAGGCCTACCAAGAGGATCTTATTAACTTATAAATTATAAGGAGAGCACGATGCTTCCAATCAATGAGCTCTACTTAAGAAATAATATCCATAAATCTTGTTTAAAATAATCATCAATAAAACTTCTTTTCATATCAAATTTTCTCTCTTATGTGTTAGAAATATCTTTCTTGCGAATCCATGATGTGTTTGGGGTAGGTGTAAGAAAGATCTATCCCTCGACTACACAAACATAAACTACAAATGATCCTCCAGTGCTACTAGATTAGTTGAAAGAGAACCCAAGAGGTATCTTATTTTGACTGGTACAATTAAGTTAGGTGTAAGAGAACCTAAGTGGCATCCTTTCTTGGTGGAGTCACAATTGCCCCTACAGTGCCATTTCATCCATTCTTCTATGTGTTTAGGGTAGATGTAAGAGAACCCAAGTGGCATCCTATTCCCTCTTTCATAACCCAAATGAACACATATCTTTTGTCTTGAGCTATTTTGATGTGGGAATCCCTCTGGCACTCACTCATTAGCTATAGGTGATGCTACATTAGTGAGTCACTAGTGGTCACTTGTTTGGCGGATGTGAGTCTCACTTTCTTCGACTTGACCATTGAAAACCAATGAGCACTTGTCAGTTTGGTAGGCCTTACTATGTGGTAAGCTACCCCATGTTGACTTCATTTAAGAAGATGTAAGCCTACATGCTTTCTTCTTGAACTAGCCATCATACACTAACTAAATTGAGTATATTTGAGGTTTAGGATAAGTCCCCAATGGCTCCTCTCTTCTTGACTACTTGAGCTTGGGTTTAGTCCCACGGGCTCTTTAGTAGTCACCTAGGTCGGATAGCCATCGAAGCAGACTATCTGATCGGTTCAACTTTAGAGAGATGTAACTCTACACCCCTTCTTTCTAAACTGATTGTCCCAAACTGACGGGAACCTTAGGTTGTTGGTTATCACCATGCTGACAGCGACCCGCCCAGCGGATACACCACTCTTGGCAGATGTGAGTTCCCGTGTTTTCTCCTTGAGTTGACTACTGTATACCTATAGGCTTTCTTTTATAGAATTTTGGGTAACACCCCCAGCAGCACCTCCCTTATGGAAACTCTATTTGGATCACATCCTTAGCAACCCCATTTAGACACTACCCCGGTTACTCTTGGATTGGACAGTTCCCCTTTCCGAGTAGCTACCCCTGTGGTTGGAGAATTTATCTTATGGATATGCAAATTCTCCCTTGGTCCAGTAAGTCTGAGATAGGACTAGGCTAATATGAGCTCCTTCTCAGTGTGGTCCCTCACAAACCAATAGGGTCCATGATAACATAAAACAAATAAAATATATCTTTGCTTGTGGATTAGGAATTCAAGCCCCTAGTGTCCCCTTTCCTAAGCAGGCATCCTATCTTTAGGGCAGTGTCAGCAAAACTCCATATAGGAATTGCCTGATTATTTTGAGTTGAGATAAGTCCCTGGATAGGCACTCTCTCAGTAGTCACCTTTAGGTCAGGTTCAACTTCTTGTGCCACCAACGAGTCACCTCGACGGTTTCCTTTGCTTTAAAAGATATAAGTCTATTACGCATTCTTTTTAGCACGACCATCTCCGACGCCTTAGGTGGGTTTAATTTGTTACACAAACATCACCCAATGGTTCTATGTAGGAGGATGTGAGTCCTTGCGCTTTCTTCCTAACTTGACCATCGCACACCAAAAGGCACCCCCTGGGTTGGTTAGCACTATCCTGCAGCTGATAGACTATCCCTTTGGATTTATAAATCTAAGATAGGTCTAGGCTGATATTAGCCCCTCCTTAGTGGATCCATCGCACACTGATGAGATCCATCAAATTAAATAAATGAAATTAAAATAAATGCAATTCAATCAAATGACATTATCACTACTTGAATTGATATAAGTCACATTCATTGTTAGCCTAGGGAGGGTTTGATTTGTTGATCCAATAGATCGATCTCCCCAGTGGTTTCTTATGTAGGAGGATGTAAGTCCCCGCACTTTCTTCCTAACTTAGCCATTATACCAAAGGCAACCCCTTTGGTGGATAGTTCTACAATGTGGTGGATTACCCTTTAGATTAGTAAATCAGAGATGATAAAGGCGACATAGCCCTTCTCAATGGTCCATTCAAACTAGGTCCATCTCAAAATGTAAACTTAAAATAAACAATCAACCAACTTCTCCCCAGCGAGACATTAATCATCCCAACCTCCCTAGCGGAGTCAATTAAATCCAATTCAAACCGGCATTCCCCAGCGAGTGCACCTTCAAAAGAAATCTCATCAAATCCTCATCCCTTGTGGATAACCTGAACCTGCTTCCCTTGTGAAAGGTTCATGCATCTATCCCTGGCGGGTTATACATTCTAATCCCCAATGGATACTCTACCCAAATCATATCTTGCATTCAAATCCAAATCCCTTATCCCTGGTGGATAACCTGAACCTACTTCCCTAGTGGGAGGTTCACATGCTTGATCCCTTAATGGATCCCTTCTTCCTCCCTTATGCCCTTGGCATGAGTGGAGTTACATTGCACTAAGATCTTGATTCCTTCTATATCTTGGGTTTAGGAGTACATCATTTCTATTAGTGTTTGCAATCCTTTGGACGTTGTTGATCATCTCGATCAACACCAATACATGCGGTGTGCCTTGCCAGTCACACACACCTATTGGGTGCCCTATGTTGACCTCACTTTTGGAGTGAGTTCTCAACTTCCATATCATAAATCTAGGACTCTCATAGACACTAAGAGTTCCTTAGTCTTAAGACACTTCTAGTGATTTGGTGAACACTTAACCTACCTAGAGACCTAGAAGAGTTAGCCATAGGAATAGGTTGTGCCTTAGGGATTTAGGGGGACTTGCCTACTCTATATCCCAAACCAAATCCTTACTTCCTTCTTTCAAACCAAACCTTAAATTCAAATCCAAATTCCAAAATCAAATCTAACTATTAAATGATTAAAGCCCATGATCAAATTCAAACTCCAAATCCCTTCCTAAGTCCTTTGATTTTATCTTATGGACTTAGCCTTAACCAAATTCAAATCAACCCCAATTCAATTGATTTTCTCAATTATCAAATTCAATCTCAAAGAAAATTCCAAATCATAAATCAAATCCAACTATCAAATGATTGAAACCCATGATCAAATTCAAACTCCAAATCCCTTCCTAAGCCCTTTGATTTTATCTTATGGACTTAGCCTCAACAAATTCTAAATCAAAGCCCAATCCAATTAATTTTCTCAATTATCAAATTCTATCTCAAATCAAATTCTAAATCATAAATCAATTCCAAAATCAAATCCAAATGATTGAAATCCAAATCAAATCAAATTCTCAATTTTAGCCTTTTTATCCAAATTTTTGAACTTGGCTAAATGATGCCCAAACCAATTCAAAATTCATGGATTCCTTCATGATTCAATCACTCCTACAATCATTGGCCTAAATATAAATATAAACCACCATTCTTAAACCAAATTCAAGGTAACTCAAGGCAAGTCCATGTTGACCATTTTGACTTGATATTGCCATATTAACCAAAACCTATTTGGCTCTAAACAAATTACAATTGGATTTATATTTCAATCCTAGGCTCATGTGTGGGTTCAATTAAACTTGAATCAAGCTATGATCAAGCCAATTAACCCATTTAGGCTCAGTTGAACCAAAGTAACCTAAAGGACTTTTTGAGCCAAGTTCTAATCCAACCAAAATTGGATTGAACCAAGCCCATCCAAACCTTATGTCATGATCAATAATCACCCAAGGATGATCAATTATCTTAAATTGGGTCAAACCAAGACAAACCACCCAAGACCAGTCATTTAGCCCAAATGTAACTCAAACTAGCCAAAATCCACCATATGTGAAATTGATTAAAACCATTAATTCAAACCAACTCATAATCAATGATTGAACATGACCAAACCCCCACTTAAACTAAATCAAGCCTAAATGGCCATTTGACCCAAGTTGAACCAAATTGGCCTAAAAAGCCAAAATGGGTCAAATCATGATTTGATTCAAATTGATTGCAACCAATGGCTCAAGTTCAATCCAAATCACTTATTGAACTTGACCAAAACCATAATTAAGCCCAAGTTGACCAATTAGTCAACTTGACCTCTTAAATTGACCTAAAGGGTCAAATTAGTCAAAATCCAAATTAAATCCAAATTAAACCAAACTGATTGAAACCAATTAAATAAATATACTCCAAATAATCATTTAAACTTGACCCAACCCTTGGTTTGACCCAATTTGACCAATTGGTCAACCTAACCCATTTTGTCCCAATTTGACCCAAATGGGTCAAATTGACAAATAAACCAAATGAAGTCCAAATGACATGAAATTTGGTCCAATTCACTTTGGCTCATTTCAAATGCTCAAATCAAATTTAATATCAAATGACCACTTTACCCTTGGGTCAAGGGCATCCCATGAGAAAATACACTTACCCAAGTGATCATTTATCTTCCTTGGCCACTTGGCATTCATCCATTAGTCACACTGATTATCTGACTCAAGGGGTGGTTGGGGCTACCATGACTCATAGGAAGGTGAATTCACCTCACCTCTCCCATTGGAATAATTAGCACGAAGGACTCCCACCTCCCCTTGCTAGGACACCCATTTTTCCTTCATGGCAGCCACTTTCCAAACCTTAATCAACCAAAATGAGTCACCTAGGATGATTCCCTTCCATTCCCAACCACCCCAAGCCAAATTACAATATTTTGGAGCCAAAAATTCAAAGAAAAGGTGGATTTTTTTGCCACATTCAAACCAAGAGAGTTAGAAGTAGCAAAACTCATTCTATTCCTCTCATTTTCATCCCTTAGAGCTCCTAAACCAACCAACAATCATTCCCACTTGAGTTTGGGGTGAAAACACCAAAAATAAGTGGATTTTGGCAAGGAAGTGGAGGCAATTGGAGAACGCATCATCCCAAAGTGAAAGCAAAGATCTAGGATCATTCAATGCTTCTTCCCCCACTCAAAAGCATGCTCAGATCATCACCGCCACCGAAAACCATTCCTGGTGAGCTAATCTTCAAAAACTCATAACCGGCCTTAGGATTTCTTACTTTTTATGATGATTTTCTTGCGATTTTAGGAATTTCTCTTAGATAAACCCCACATATTTTCATTTTATTTGATCCCAATATGAAATAAAATTTTTTTTAAAAGATCATGAAAATAAGACATTTCACATTTTTTTAGTTTTTGTCAATTTCACCGGTCGGAGGCGTGACCACTGATCCGTGTTGATTGAATGGTTCAGATCACGTCGAACTCGCATCCATCTGACCCCCAGATAACAAGATCTGCTTTCATATCTTGTGGATTGGATGACCATTTGATCCATGATCGGATGCGGATCGATCCGTGCGTCGCTCTCAACCCCGATTTCACGCCCGTCGCATCAATGCCACATGGCCCAAATTGCGGCATCGTGTGCTTGCGTTGCCACATTGGCGGAGTCTGGGTTAAGTGGGAAAATCTAGATTTTTCTTATTTTAAAAATTATTTAAATAACCTGAAACTTCAAAAATTGATAGAAAATAAAATACTTAATGAAAAATTTCAAATAAGGGCTCGTTGGATTCATCTTTCTGAGAGAAATTCAATAAACTAAAAATCCCTAAATTTTTCTAGATAGTTTGAGCTTAATTTAAGTTTTAGTGAAAATCAAATTTCACTCATTAAACTAAAAATATACATGAGATTAAGTTGAAATTTTCAGGGATTGAAACTGAACTTAAAAATCTACCTAAATTAAAATGAATTTTGGATTGAAAGATATTAAATTCTGAAATTCAAATGATTTATTTTAATAAAATAAATTAACAAACTTCATGAAAATTATCTTAATGAATTGAAACTTTGAAAAATCATAACTAATTGTAGAAAAATCCAAAAAATACAAATAAATACTCATTTTGAAGGTATTGTAGAAGGGATTAACTTAAAATTAATTTTAATTAATTTTGAGTAGTAATTAAGACTTAATTTGGGTTTAACTAAAAATTAATTAGCTTAATTACTGCCTAATTACCCAAGTAATTAATTTCAAACTTTTTGAGGTTGATTAATGGGATGACCTCTACCTCCCATAATTTTCGTGGAATTTTTTTTCTTGGTTAATTAGGAAAGTTGTCTTAGCCTAATTACTTTCTTAATTAATTAGGTGATTAATTAACATGCTAAATAGTAAGAAAATCATTAATTAAGTTTATTAATCATTGTGAAATAGTGAATGGGCATGGGGAATGAGATTGAGACCTCTTTCCCACTCTTTTCCCTAAGTTCATTTCACTTGACTTGAAATCAATTAATTTGGATTAATTAATGGTTTAATTCATTTATTAAATGGCTTAATTAATTAAATTAAAATCATAATAATTCCAGAACTTGTCTAATTAACTCTTGGGTAGCTCTTTGGGTGTTCAATAACCTAAAGAGAGAGCTAATGAAATTATGGGTAGCTCACATGTGTGAAAACTATAAGAGTAATTAAGTGAGCTCCTTAAGTTTAATTAATTAAGAATTATGAGCTAATTGCATTAAGCCCTTTTCATGTCATAGGGGCATTGATATTTACTTTTCTATATGGTTGCATATCATATTAGCTCATACTTTTTTAATTAATTACCTTAAGGTGACATAGGTAAGGGTTAATTAATTGATTTAATCCATACTTAACTTAATTAAACCATAAAATTAACTTAATTACTTCTTCATTGAACCAAAATTAACTCACATATGGGGAATGGGATTAGGTCTAGCAAACCTCTTTCACATTTCCTAATTTAAATCAAACTTAAAATTAAAATGATATTAAAGAACTTTGGTTTATTTTAAGTGATATTATTTAGTATGACTGTCCTTAAGAATTAGTTAGAATGAATGAGATCATGTACTTATGTTCATTTATTTCTTTCCCTATCATGCTAAATGTTGCTTGCCTTGTGTAATCATGCATTTAGCTCTTTCAAAATTAACTAAAATGAAATGATTTCTTTTATGTCAAATTACATGTGTGTTGATCTCATTTTTAGAATGAGCCCTCAACCCCTAGATTTTAGACATAGGATTTCTCTTAGACTTTAAGAGTTCCATAGTCTTAAGACATATCTAGTGATTAGGTGGACACTCAACCTAGCCTTAGAGACTTAAAAGAGCTAGCCATAGGAATAGGTCATGCTTAAGGGTGTTAGAAAAATTTCCCTACCCTATAGCTTGAACCACATTCCACACTTCCTTCCTTCAAGTCAAACTCAAATCAATTCCAGCTTAATTGATTTTCTCCAAACTCAAATCGTTCCAGCTTAATTGATTTTCTCTAAACTCAAATCAACTCTACATGATTGAAACCCATGATTGAAACTAATGATTGAAGCTCATGATTTAAATTCCAAGTCAAGAATATTTCTTAAGTCCTTTGATTCCCTCTCATTACTTAGCTAAAATCAAATCTAAATCACTTCAAATTAATGAAATCTTCTCATAACCCATTTATATTCTCATTTATATTCACATATATAAATGAAATATAAATTAAAATCCATTAAACAAAGCCCAAAAATGAAATCCAAAGTTAAAAATATTTCTTAAGTCCTTTGATTCCCTCTCATGGACTTAGCTCAAATCAAATCTAAATCACTTCAAATTCATGAAATCTTCTCATAACCCATTTATATTCTCATTTATATTCACATATATAAATGAAATATAAATTCAAATCAATCAAACAAAAGCCCAAAATCAAATCCAAATTCTAAAATCTTTCCTAAGTCCTTTGATTCCTTCTTATGGACTTAGCTCGTCAAGTTCAAACCACTTCAAATTCATGAAGTTTTCTCATAACACATTTATATTCTTATCTATATTCACAAATATAAATGAAATATATATTCAAATATCCAAAAATCAATTCAAAGATCAAACTCAATCTCATTCAAAATTCAGCCTAAGCCTTTCAATTCAAATTCTTGAACTTAGCCAAATCAAATTCAAATCAAGTGAAACCCTTGATTTTTCTTCACGATTCAATCAATCCTTCAATCATGAATCCAAATATGAACATAAACTTCAATTATCAAACCAAAACTCAATTCAAAAATCATGTTCACCCTTTGAACTTGAAATTGTCAAATGAATCAAAACCCATTTGACTTCAAGCCACTTGCAAATGGATTTATATTTCGATCATAAGTCCATATGTGAATTTAATCAAACTCAAATCAAGCTTTGACCAAGCCATTTGACCTACTTAGGCTCACTTGACCCAAAGTGACCTAAAGTACCCTTATGAGCCAAATTCTAATCCTAACCAAATTAGATTGAACTAAGCTCATCTAAGCCTCTCATCATGATCAATAATCATCATGAGATGATCAATCACTCAAATTGGGTCAAACCAAGTCAACATTTGACCAAAATGAAACCCAACATAGCCAAAATCCATCATAGGACAAATTGATTGAAACCATTGATCTAAGTTCATTCATGATCAATGTTTAAACTTGACCAAGTCAACATTTGAGCCTAACCTAGCCCAATTTGCCACTTGACCCAAGTTGACCCAACTTGACCTAAAAAAGTCAAAATGGGTCATAACTTGATCTAAGCCAAATTGATTGAAACCAATGGGTCAAGTTCATTCCAAACCACTTGTTGAACTTGACCAAAGCCTCAATTGGCCAACTTGACCCAACTTAGCCCAATTGACCTTGAACCCAACTTGACCTAAAAGGTCAAATTGAACCAAAATCAAATTAAAACAAAATTGATTAGAAACAAAGATACCAATCCATTTCAAATGACCAATGAAACCTAAACCAACTCATGACCTAACCCAAATAGGTCAAATGGGTCAAATTGGTCAACTTGACCCATTTGACCTAAATGAACTCAATTGAACCAAAACCAAATATAAACCAAATTGAATCAAACCAAAGCCACCAAAATATTTCAAATGATCATATGAACTTGACCCAACCCTTGGTTTGACCCAATTTGACCAATTGGTCAACTTGACCCAAGTTGACCCATTTTGACCTAAATGGGTCAACATGAGCCAAATCACATCAAATCAACTCTAAATTCAATGAAAATTGGCCTAACCTATTTTTCAATCATATCAAACATATCCAAATTGAAATTAAGGTCAAATGACCATTTTACCCCTAGGCCATAGGGTAACCTAAAATCAAAACCACTTGGAATTTGGTCAATACCTTTTCATGGACACTTGGCATCCTCTTAGTGGACCAAATGGTCACTAAGGGATATGGTGCACATGACCTAATGGGTTTGGGTCAGCCAAACCCAACTCAAGGTTCAAACTGACCACCCCCATGGAAATAGGCACATGTGATTCCTTCCTCCACTTGAATTAAGCACATGGCAAGCTCCTCCACTCCTTCTTTGGCCAAAACCGAATGCAAGGACACCTTTAACAGCCTAAAAACCCCACTCAAGGAGGTGTATTGGATCAAAATGGTAAAGGAGCTTGCTTCCATCCGATCCTTCAAGGGGGAGATATACTCCCCCTAATCTTATTTGAATTGATGAGACTCTAATTCGATTGAGCTTAGGAAAGCCAGAGGAGCCATTGCCAAGTGATCCCAAGCTTCCTAGAGTGAAATTGAATTTTCCATTTTCTCGATTTTCATAGACTGAAAATAGGGGAGCTCCACTTGAAATCCAACTTACTCCACACTCAATACCAAGCCAATTCCTCCTTTGAGCACCCTCAGAGGATCAAATCGAACTCACTCCAAGCTTCATTGAAGTTCCTAAGGCAAGGGAGAAGTACTCTTGAACAAGATCGAGCTCAAGTGAAGGTGAAGTTGGCCTCTAGAAGATCCATCCAATTTTAAGGCCTCTGAACTTCAACAAAGCTTTGTCTTCACTAGACAAAGATTCTCTAAGGGAATCGAACACCGGTGATAGCCTTCGATGAGGTAAGCCATGAAACTGAGCTTAGATTAGATGTCGTGTGGTCCTTTATTAAAGGAAATTCTACTTCATAAAAATCTAGCCATTGGATGTGATCTCCCTTGCATGGTGATGGTGTGGGTTGAATTTTGTTTCAATCCAAGCTCAATCAAGCTCGGATCTTCCCTTGTAAGATGGATGGTGGCCATCTCCTACAGGGAAGATCAGAGGAGAATCATGGGACATCCATATGCGCATTTTGGATGGACGACCATGATTAAAACACGTAGATACAACATTTTAATCTTTTAGAATCACAGATTTATCCTTAACTATCTGATCCTTGATCGAATGAACAGGGAGAAAGCACACGCTGTGTCAAAAGCACGTGTCACGTGGAAAGCACATGCCATGTGGAAAGCACGCATCGTATGATGTGATAACTTAAATAACCAATCTCATCAAGCCACGTGGAAAGCATGCACTGCGTCATCCTCCACATGGCGTCGATGGGATTAACTATATAATTTGAGATTTAAATTACCTAATTAATCAAGGAAACTTCAAATATTCATATCTAAGTATAGAAAAATAAAAAAATATGAAATAAATTGCATATGAAAGATAATTTAATGTAGAATATTAAAAAAATAATTTTGATGGATTTTGAATAGTGTTATTTTCTAGATTTGGGTTTTATTGGGGATTTATTTTTGCTAATTACTCTCTAATTACCCCACTGATTAATTCCAAACTTCTGTGTAGGATTAGTGGATGACTTCTGCCTCCCCTAATTTTCTTGGGATTTATTGATGGTTTAATTAGAGGAATTGCTAGATTAATTTCTAATTACCCTATTAATGTAATTAAGTTTAATTAAGTGTGTAATTAGTGGTTTAACCCTTTAATTGAGTTAATTAAGGTTTTTTTAAGTGAATAGGAGGTTTAGGGAATTATTTTGGGATATTTTTCTTAAGCTATTCCTTAAACCCCTTCTTTCTTCCTTAATCCAAACTTAATTAAGGATTTATTCACTAATTACCTACCTATTTAATTTGATAAAATTCTAAAACCTTCAAGAACTTAACTAATTCATCTTGGGTAGATGCTTTGGGTGTTCAATAACCTAAGTAAATTAAGGAAATCAAAATCCCACTCACATGTGTGGGATGGGTTATGAAAGTACTTAAATTAAACCCCTTAGTTTAATTAATCATTAATCATGAGCCAATTGCATTAGGCCCCTTTCCTTTCCTAGGTGCATTACTGATTTAAATTCCTTATGTGATTTTATGTCATATCATTGGCTCATAATTATTTGGTTAAGTATGCTAAGGCAGTGTAGGTAAGAGGTAATTAACACACTTAATTCACACCTTAACCTAAATAAAGTATAAAAATCACCTAATGATCCTAAGAACAAACTAAATTAACTCATATGTGGGGGAAATGGGTTAGGACCAGCAAACATTCTTTCACATTTCCCAAATCAAACATAAAGCAAAAATAAAAATAATAAACAAACTTTGATTCACTTTGAACTTTCTTATTTCATAGGATTGTCTTTAGAATTAATTAGGGTGAATGAATTTACATTGCTTTCAGCACTTTATTTCTTTCCTAGCATGCTAAATGTGTAGGTCATTTGAAATTCATGCATTCATACTTTTTTTAAAATCAAATTGAAAATGAAATATTTTCTTTATGTCAAATTGCAGTTCTGGCTAAAGTAAAAATATGAATGACTATTATCACTACTAAATCCAAAACTATTTTCAAAACCTATAAATCAAACACATAAAACTGAAAGTGTGCTACTTATAATTATTTATAAGCTTGCTTATGAATATAAATATGAAGATGTGCATAGTGTGGCTTTCCTTCTCTTTTCTTTTAGCATAGTTTTGAATAGGATTTGGCAAAGTGTATAGTTCATTTGAAAAGAACACAACACTTGTCTAACCCCATTCTATCCATTCCTATGCTATTATCTAAGAAGGACATCCACACTTGTACATATAAATTGCATAAATAAAATAAACAAACAAATACAAACTTTTTGCATCTTTCTTTTTCCATTCATTTCTTTTGTACATATGTTTGTATTTAAGGAAAGTGGTTTATTAGTCTGGACAATCCCGGGGTTGCGAGGCTTTAAGTAGCCCAAAGTAGGTCTTGTACCTTACACCCCTGGTGCTAATAATGGCACCGTACTCACTTATGCCTTTCATACATAAGTGAATAATGGATAAAAGAAACCCCTCTTTTCTACTTAATGAAAACCATGCATCATAAAGAATTCCAATTTTCTTAAGTAACATTTCTTAGCATTCATTATAAAGTGCTAAACATTTCCATTTGTATGTATAGATATGCTTAGGATGCATCCATAAGCATGCTATACATGTTGGGAAAGAAATGAAGTGATGTATGTTTTGTGATATTAATTCACTTTACCTAACCTTAAAATGTCTTTCCTTTTGAATAGGTTTGTTTAGAGTTGATTTAAACTTAAGATTAATTAAAATACATAATAAAATATTCACTAAATAAAATCAAACATGAATCTACTGAAGAAATTACTTAGGGTAGAAGGAAAGAAGCTCTCTTCTCTTTTCCCTCTCTTTACAACCTTTAGTAATTAAGTAGGTTCATTTAAACCAAACAAAAATCATCAAAGAAAATTAACCCAAAATGACTAAACAATTTAAATAAAACCACCCTCTAAGTTGAACATTTTTATACTTAGGAAATCTAAACTTTAAAGCCTAGCTAAGCATACCACACAAACCTTAAATAGCACACACATTAGGCTAAGTCACCACTTCTAGCTTTAGGTTAGGGCGATGCATGGCTTGATATTTGCTTTTATTTTATGATGTATTATTTCTAGTCTGGATGTTAGGGTGTATGTGTGTATAATGAATGGTACGATGATTTAGTCTAATCATTATTTCCTGCAGGGGATTGTGCTTAAGGGGCACAAACCTTGAGGGGCATTGTATTATATCTACTTTTACTGTGCAGGTGCTTATACCCCTAAGCATAATCCAATAGGCTAGCTGGACTTGGTTACCAATGTGTGGGGTGCTAAGTCCAATATACATGCTTGAGATTTTATGGTTTGTTTAGCTAATCTCTATTTTGCAGATGTTAGTTAGATTTACTTTTTCTTTTCATGTAATTTTGCAATTAGGATTTTGAAATGATTGTTATGGGGAATTAGGATGAACATTAGTCATAAGATCTCATCTTTGTACCATGTGAAGCCTTTGAGCATCCATATTCCAACCATCCAAAAGAAGGACCCAAAGAAGATAGAAGAAAAGAAGAAGAAAGTAGAAAAGAAGAATGAAGAAATGAAGTAAAGACCCCCATAACATGAATTTCCTTACTTAATTGTAATTAATTCATTTGTAATCTGGGTTGTATAAGGGTAGAGCTCGGCTACCCAATTTGTTTTCGGGTTTGTACGGTGGAGTCTGACCATAAATGTCCTTTTATTCTTTTTGTGGGTGAAAAATTTCTATAGAGTCTCCTTTCAAATCTATTGGTAGAAAGAGAGGCAAGACTATAAGAATTCATCTTTTTGGGATGCCACGTAGATCCGTAGATGTGCTTATTGAGGTGATAAGGTATGATGTTGAGGAGAGGTGTACTATCTCGAAAGATGGAAGTCACCACCCTATAATGGACCTAATCACCAAAATAAGGACTCCTAAGGACGTTGGGTCTCCGAAGTGTACTAGAGATTCTTCCCCTACTTTACATGAAAAAGTGAAGCATGGTTTATTTTAAACCGGGTTCGTTAAGCTCCCTACAGGGGAAAGCCCCTATAGTTAATTACATCCATTCTCGATTAAGGTGAATGATCATTGTCTTTAAAGATTTTCAATAAGGGACTATCAATCAATTGGTTCATTTTTGAAGATAAAATGGGATTGATCAAAGAGAGATTTATTATCGAAGCCAAATGGAGATAAATAGGAGATGCCCATGATGCTAGGAAACTTAGCGAGCATCTCAAACTATCCTATGATTGGGCTTTACCTTTTTGAAATTGATTTAATTTATTTGAGTTGGATTTTTCATTAAAATGCTAGGGCTTATAATTCCATAACACAAGATTATAAAAATGTCTAAGAGGTGAGGATTTATGCTTATGGCCCATAAAAGGCAATCTCATAACCTAAATCTAGGGAGCTTTAGTGAGAGCAAATAGCATAAACTAAATCTAAGGTAAAAATGGGTATTCGGTTTGCCTCCACAAGAGAGGACAAACCACCTGGCTGCTTGGACTTACAACCGCCTGGGGGTGGCCTCTAACTAACTTCTCCTATGATTTTAAATACATGTAGGCAAGTCATATGCTTTATGCAAGATAGCTAGGTTGTTATTATTTAGAAAGAGACTAAGTCCTTAAACTCACTCCCTAAAGAGACTAGATTATGTAAAAGGCATACTTCAAATGGCCTAAATCTAATGCAATTCAAATTTCATTTTATTTTTATTTTTGGACAATTATTTTGACTCAGCTAATATGATTCATATGTCTAATGCATGAGAAATAAAGTTATTGGCCAAAATCAGCGAGAAGGGAGGAGGTGTGTTTCCACCATGGCTCTCACAAGTCAAGCCAAGTTTCTCTAGCAAAGGTGGAAGCCCTCCAATCAAGAGTGAAACAAGATGCATTTGTGCATGATGTTATAAAAGAAATACTCATCGAGCTAAGGGGTTGCTAATTCTTTTATCTTGATTTTAAACCTAAGCTTTAGGTGAGGTTATGAGTTCTTTATTTTTTTTAGTTTTGAGTTATTAAGTTGGGTAAAAGATTTATTTTTCCCTAAGAGCCTAATCCACATCCAGGCCATACATAAAATAAGGAAGAAACTAGGAAAAGGATGTCACTTAATGCACAAACTAAACAAATCATCAATCAATTTATATAGCTAAGCGCAAAAGAATAAAGGCCAAATGTGGTCAGGCACCACCGTGCAAACTTGAAAATAAATTGGATAGCCGAGCTCTACCCTTATACAACCCAGATTACAAATGAATTAAATATAATTAAGCAAGAAACTCATTGTTATGGGGTCTTCAAGCTTCATTTCTTCATTCTTCTTTTCTTCTTTCTTCTTTTTCTTCTTCTTTCTTCTTTGGTTCTTCCTTTTGGATGGTTGGAAGCTGGATGCTCCAAGGCCTCACATGGTGCATAAGATAGGATCTTATGACCAATGTTCATCCTAATCCCCATAACAATCATTCCAAAATCTTAATTGCAAAAATTTACATGAAAAGGAAAAGGAAATCTAGCTAACACCTGCAAAACAGAGATTAGCTAAAACACTCCACACAAATCCCAAGCATGTATATTGGACTTACCACCCCACACATGGGTGACTAAGTCCACCTGGCCTATTGGATTATGCTTAGGGGTATAAGCACCTGCAAGCAAAAGCATTTTATATTTTTATTTATGATAGCGCCCCTTAAGCACAATCCCTACAAAAAATAATGGTTAGATTAAGATCGCCTACCATTCATTCTATAAGCATACACCCTAACATCCAATCTAAAACATATATCACAAAATAAAAGCAAGCATCAAACCATGCACCATCCTAACCTAAAGCTAGAAGTGGTGACTTAGCCTAATGTGTGTGCTTTGAAGGTTTGTGTGGTATGCTTAGCTATGGATTTAAGTTAGAGTTTTCTAAGTATGAAGCATATTCAACTTAGAGGAGGGTTTCATTTAAGTTGTTTAATAATTTTGGGTTGATTTTATTTCATGTTTTTATTTGGTTTAAGTGAATCCTACAATTAATTACTAAGTTATGAAGAGAGGAAAAGAGAAGTGGACTTCGCTTTCCTTCCCTAACCTAAGTAATTTCTAAAGTGGATTCATATTTTCATTTTATTTAGTGAATGTTTTATTATGTGTTTTGATTAATCCTAAGTTTAGATGAACTCTAAACAAACCTATCCAAAATAAAGGCATTTTAAGATTAAGTAAAATGAACTAAATTCACAAAACACACGTTACTTCACTTCTTTGTCAACATGTATAACATGCATATGAATGTCTCCTAAGCATATCTATACACACCAAATGGGAATATTTAGCACACTTTATGATGCATGCTAAGCAAGTTACTTAAGAAAATTTGAATACTTATGATGCATGATTTTCATTAAGTAGAAAAGGGATTTTCTTATCCAATTTTTCACATGCACACATGAAAGTAAGAAAGACATAAGTGAGTAGCCATTGTTAACCAGAGGTGTAAGGTATAAAACCAATTTAGGGCTACTTAAAGCCTTGTAACCTCAAGGTTTTCCAGACTAATATATCACTTTTCTTAAATACAAACATGTATACAAAAGAATGACTGGAAAAGAAAGAATGCAAAAGTTTATTTTAGTTGATTTATTTTTGTTTATGCAATTTATATGTGTAAGCATAGGTATCCTTCTTAAGTAATACTATAGGAATGGATAGGATATGGAATTAGGCAAGTGTTAGGTTCTTTTCAAATGAACCATACTTCTTACCAAATCCTATTCAAAACTACACTAAAAGAAAAGAGAAGGAAGACCTACACTAAGCACATCCTTATATCTTACTCACATGCAAGCTTATAATTAGAATATAAGTAGCACACTTTCAATTTTGATAATTGATTCATATATTTTTGAAAATAATTTGAATTTAGTAGTGGTAATAGCCACTCATATTCTACTTTAGCCAACACATGCAAATTTGACATAAAGTAAATATTTTCATTTTAAATTTAAATTTTGAAAAGTATGGATGCATGAAACCACATGACATACATATTTAGCAGGTTGGGAAAGAATTAAAGTAATGAAAGCATGTAAACACATTCACTTTAATTAAATCCAAAAGACAATCTTAAGAAAATAAGAAAGCTTAAAGTAAACCAAAGTTTGTTTAATGTGATTTTTATTTGAGTTTGAGTTTGATTTAATTTTGAAAATGTGAGTTGAGTTTGTTGTTCCTAACCCATTCCCACATGTGTTTGATATTTTTTTTATTTTTTAGATGATTAGATTCATTTTAAATTTTCATTAGGTTAGGGTATGAATTAAACAAATTAATTAACCCTTTACCTACACCACCTTAACATAGTTAACCAAATAATTATGAGCCAATGAGATGACATAAAACCTTATAAGGAATTTAAATTTGCAATGCTCCTAGGAAGAAAAGGGCCTAATGCAATTTGGCTCATGATTAATGGTTAATTAAGCTAAAGGGTTTAGCTTAAGTAATTTCAAAACACCCCTTCATATATATGAATTGGGTTTTTCTTTTATTAATTGAATTTAGGCTCTTAAACCCCTAATAATCTACCCAAAGTAGATTAATTAAGTTCTGAAAGTTTTTAGAATTTTTTAGAAAATAATTAAGGGGATAATTAATGAATTAACCCTTAATTAAGAGAGGATTAAGGAAAGAAAAGGGGATTTATGGAATAGCTTAGGGGAAATGCCCCAAAATTATTCCCTAAATCTCCTATCCACTGGATCTAACCTTAATCAACCTTAATAATGGATTAAAATACTAATCCAAACCCTAATTATCCTTAATTACATAAGGAGGGTAATTAGGAAACACATTTGCAATTCCCCCAATTAAGCCTTAAATAAATCCCAAGAAAATTAGGGAGGTAGAGGTCATCACCTAAAACATATCAAGAAATTTGGGATTAATCAGAGGACTAATTAAAGGATAATTAGCAAAATAAAGTTTCCAATAAAACCCAAAATCAGAACAAAAGGATAATTCAAAATCCATTGAAATCATTTTTTAAATATTCTAGGTTGAATTATCTTTCTATCAAATTTACTTTATATTTTTTTGAATTTTATTGAAGGAGATATGAATTCTTGAAGATTAAGAGATTACTTAAAATTAATTAATTCCCCTAACTAATCCCTCAACACACAGTGCAACACGCGGTGGTGGCGATCAGCGTGCTTTACACACATCATGCGGTGAGCCAATTACTTAAATGTCACATATGGATGGTAGCACGATGGTGGGATGATCCCATTGATCAAGGATCGAATGGTCAGGGATCACCCCACGATTTTAAAAGGGATAATTCATTTTCTAAACGTGGGAATAATTTTGGTCGTCCATCCAAAATGCATGGATGGATGGCCAGGATCTCTCCAATTTTTCCCTTAGGCTTAATAGAGACTATCCATGATCTAAGAGAATATTCAAGCTCGATTGAGCTCGGATTGGAATGAGATTATTCCCACACCATCTAAAGCTAATGAGAAGCCTATCCAACGGTGGATTTCTCATGAAATGAAAATTGCTTACACAAAAGACCAACACCCCCTAAGCTAAGGTGATCACCCATGAGCTCGATGAGGTAGCTTCGTCTAGTGGAGATGAAGCCCTCTTGAAATTTTCAGGCCTTGGGATTGAGTGGATCTCCCTATGGACCAACACCACTTCACCTTGCTTGGCTTTGATCTAATTAAGACTCTTCTTGCTTTGGGAACTCGAATGGGAGCTTGAGTGCACTTGGTTTGATCCTCTGAGGGAGTGTGCAAGAGGAATTGGAATGGATTTGAGTATAGAGGAAGTTGAGGATTGAAGTGAGCTCCCCTATTTTTCAATGGAGAAAACTGAGAAATGCACTTTTCAAATCCTCCTTAGAAAGCTTAAAATGGATCTCTGATCTTTCCTAACACTCTCTAGGCTTCAATTGAATGTGGGAATTACAAATTCAGATGGAATTAGGGAGAGTATATCTCCCCCTATGGCAATCAGATGGTCGAGCCTTAGCTTATCATTTTGATCCAATTGACCATAATGGAAGGGTTGTTTAGGTTGTTTGAAGTTGACACATGGTTAGTTTGAGGTCTTTAGTGGATTGGCAACCTCCCATGTGCATCAAATTGAGTGGAAGGAGGATTTGGAATGAGCCAATTTGACCCATGGGGTCGGTTTGGCCTTGGGTCCATTTGGGCTAGCCCAAACCCATTGGGTTGGGTGCACCACTCTTCATTAGGTCCACTTGAGCTATTAGAAAGGCATCAAGTTGATATGAAGAGGGCTTGACCAAATAACCCATTGTTCTATGGCCTAGGGGTAAAATGGTTATTTGTCTAATTTTTCAATTTGGATATGTTGGGTATGTGGAGAAACTAGGTTTGGCCAAGTTTCATTGGATTTGGAATCCATTTGATAAGGTTTGGCTCATGTTGACCCATTTAGGTCAAAATGGGTCAACTTGGGTAAAGTTGACCAATTGGTCAAATTGGGTGAAACTAAGGGTTGGGTCAAGTTCATATGACCATTTGAAATGTTTTGGTGGCTTTGGTTTGATTCAATTTGGTTTAGTTTTGAATTTGGCTCATATGACTTCATTTAGGCCAAATGGGTCAAGTTGACCAATTTGACCCATTTGACCTATTTGAGTTAGGTCATTGGTAGGTTTAAGTTTGGTTAGTCATATGGAGTGGATTGGTATCTTTATTTCTAATCAATTTGGGTTAAGTTTGAATTTGGCTCAACATGACCCCTTTAGGTCAAGTTAGGTTCAAGGTCAATTGGGCTAGGTTAGGTCTAGTTGGCCAATTGAGGCTTTGGTCAAGTTCAACAAGTGATTTGGAATGAAATATACCCATTGATTTGAGTCAATTTGGCTTAGATCAAATTTTGACACATTTTAACTTTTTAGGTCAAGTTAGGTCAACTTGGGTCAAGTGGCCAATTAGGCTAGGTTAGGCTCAAATGTTGACTTGGTCAAGTTCAAACATAGGTCATGAATGAACTTAGATCAATGGTTTCAATCAATTTGGCCTATGGTGGATCTTGGCTATGTTAGATTTTATTTTGGCTAAGTGTTGACTTGGTCAACCCTTAGGTTTGACTTGGTTTGACCCAATTTGATTGATTGATCATCCCATGATGATTGTTGATCATGATGAGAGGCATATGTGAGTTTGATTCAATCCAATTTGGTTAGGATTAGAATTTGGCTCATAAGGGCACTTTAGGTCACTTTGGGTCAAGTGAGCCTAAGTGAGTCAAATGGCTTGGTCAAAGCTTGATTTGAGTTTGATTGAACTTGTATATGGACTTATGATTGAAATACAAATCCATTTACAAGTGGTTTGAAGTCAAATGGGTTTTGATTCATTTGACAATTTCATATTCAAAGGAAGAATATGAAAGGATTTGGGGTTTGATTTTTGAATTAATTTTGATTTGTGATTGAAGTTTGTATTTATATATGAATTCATGATTGCAGGTTGATTGAATCATGAAGAAAAAATCAAGAGTTTGGCTTGATTTGAAATTGATTTGGCTAAGTTCAAGATTTTGACTTGAAAGGCTTAGGTTGGATTTTGAGTAGATTTGAGTTTGATTTTTGGAATTGGTTTTGATTGTTTGAATTTATATTTCATTTATATATGTGAATATAAATGAGAATATAAATGGGTCATGAGAAAATTTCAAGGATTTGGAGTGATTTGATCATGATTTAGGCTAGGTCCATTAAAGGGAATTTAAAGGACTTAGAGATTTTGAAGTTTGGAGTTTGAATTTTGGATTTGATTTGATTAATTTGAATTTATATTTCATTTATATATATGAATATAAATGAGAATATAAATGAGTTATGAGAAAATCCCATGAATTTGAATTGATTTGATCATGATTTAGGCTAAGTCTTTTAAAAGGAATTTAAAAGGACTTAGGGAATTTCATGAATTGATTTTGAATTTTGAGTTTAGTTTGATTGGTTTGAATTTATATTTCATTTATATATGTGAATATAAATGAATCATGAGAAAATCTCAAGGGCTTGATTTGTTTTGATCATGATTTAGGCTAAGTCCTTAAGAAGAGATTAAGGACTTAAGAAAGGTTTAGACTTAGGAATTTCATTCATGGGTTTCAATCATGGATTTCAATCATGAATATCAATCATGGATTTCAATCACATGGAGTTGATTTGAGTTGTGAGAAAATCAAGTAAGATTGATTTGGAGTTTGAGAAAATCAATTAAGATTGATTTGGAGTTTGACTTGAAGGAAGGAAGGTGAGGAGTGGTTCAAGCTAAGGGTAGGCAAATTTTCCTAACACCCCTAAGGCATGACCTATTCCTATGGCTAACTCTTCTAAGTCTCTAGGGATAGGTTGAGTGTCCACCTAATCACTAGATGTATCTTAAGACTAAGGAACTCTTAAAGTCTAAGAGGAATCGTATGTATAAGATGGAGGGGTTGAGATCTCATCCTAAAATGAGGTCAACACTTTTGCTTTAGCTTTATAAAATGTTTGATATTTTGTTTTAGGTTATGCATTAAGATGGTATCCTTTTCCTAGTTTCTTCCTTACTTGATGTATGACCTGGATGATGATTAGGCTCTTAGGAAAAATAAATCTTCTACCAAATTAAACAACTCAAAATTAAAAATAAAGAACTCATAACCTCACCTAAAGTTTAGGCTAAAAATCAAGATAAAAGAATTAGCAACCCCTTAGCTATATGAGTATTTCTTTTTTAACATCATGCATAAAAGCATATTGTTTCACTCTTGATTGGAGGGCTTCCACCTTAGCCAAAGAACTTGGCTTGACTTGTAAGAGCCATGGTGGAAACACACCTCCTTACCTCATTGATTTTGGCCCATAATCTTATTTCTCATGCATTAGGCATATGAATCCTATAAGCCTCAGTGAAATGATTGTCCAAAAATAAAAATAAGATGTAATATGATTTGCATTAAATCTAGGTCATTTTTCATGCCCTTATATGATCTAGTCTCTTAGGGAGTGAGTTTTGGACTTAGTCTCTTTCTAAAATAAATAACTATCTTGTATAAAGCATATGACTTGCCTACATGAATTTAAAATGTGGAGGAGTTAGTTGGTGGCCACCCAGGCGATTGTAAGTCCAAGCTTGGGTGGTTTATCCTCTCTTGTGGAGGTAAACCAAATACCCCTTATTTAGGATGTGCTTTTGGCCCTTGCCAAAGCTCCCTAGATTCAGGTTCAGAGGTTGCTACTTTCCTTTGTAGGCTACGAGCATAAATTCTCGCCTCTTATGCATTTCCATAACCTTGTATTGTGGAATTATAAGCCCTAAATTTCTAATAAAAATTCAATTCAAATGAATAATTCAATTTCAAAAACATAAAGCCTAACCATAGGATAGTTTGAGATGCTCACTAGGTTTCCTAGCATCATGAGCATCTCCTACTTATTTTCCTTTGGCTTCGATAATAACTCTCTCCCTTCGATCAATCACACTTGATTTGCTAAAAATAAACTAATTGATTGATAGTCCTACCTATTGAAATCTTTGGAGACAATGATCATTTACCTTAATCGAGAGTATTCCTAAAGAATCTCATTCTTTAGGATGTAATTAACTATGGGGCCTTGCCTCCATATGGAACTTAATGAACCCGATTAAAATAAACCATTCTTTACTTTACCATGTAAAGTAGGGGAAGAATCTTTGGTACATATGCAGACCCATTGTCCTTAGGAGTCCTTATTCAGGTGATTAGGTCCATCGTAGTGTGGTGACTTCTATCTTCAGAGATAGTACACCTCTCCTCGATGTCATACCCGATCACCCTAATAAGAACATATGTGGATCTATGTGGTGTCCAAATGCAAAGAGTATATTTCTATCTTCATTTTATCCACATAGATTGAAGATGGAAGTATAGTCTTAGAAAACATCTAATAAAATTTTCACCACAATGTGTTGATTTAAATTAAATATGTGTGGCTATTATCACTATTAAATCAAAATTTATTTTCAAAAGTGTATGAATCAATTAACATATGGAGTGATGCTACTTATAAATATCTATAAGTTTACATGTGTTGATAATATAGGATGTGACAAATATGAAACTTTCTTTCCTTATCCTACATGGATTCACATAGGATTCACAAATGTATAGTTCATTTGAAAAGAACATAACATCTATTTAAATCTATTCACCTCCATGTTAAGACTTAGGAAGAATTTCATATCACATATGTAAATCATATAAAAATTAATATGATTCATTGTATGACTTCTTATTCGTATGGTTTCTTTTTGCACATTCACTTGTATATGAGAAAAGTGATATATTAGTCTTAACACCCTGAGGCTGTGAGGCTTAAGTAGCCCTAAGTAGGCATTATACCTTATGCCCCTGATACAAAAAATAATGGGGCCATACTCACTTAAAACTCTTATACATATGCATGTGTGATATGACCAATGAATAGGAAGTATAAATCAAATGAATCAAATACAATTTTTGCATGGATTTTCCCATCCTTATAGTTGCTTATACATCTACATGTATCTAAGAAAAGTGGTATATTAGTCTGGACATCCCGGGGCTACGAGGCTTTAAGTAGCCCTAAGTACATCTTGTACCTTACGCCCTGGTGTAGAAAATAATAGTGCCATACTCACTTCAAATTTTTATACATGTGAATGTGTATCTAGCTAATGTATGAAAAATCTTTCTTTTCTATTAAATAAGCATGTATTCATAATTCAATCAAATGAAATATTTAAATTCTAAACACACTTCCTTGCATTTATCATTCAAGTATGCTAAAAATCTAAATTTCATGTATAAATATGCTTAGGATTTATTCATATGCATGATATACATGATGGAAAGAAATAAACAAACATGTGTTATGTGATAATAATTCAGTCCAATTAATCTTAAGATGCCTTTCTTATTGAATGAGTTTATTTAAACTAAGCCTAAACTTAGGACTAATCAAAACATATAACAAGCTATTCATTAAAGAAAATTGGTTAATTAACTTGCTTTACAAGTGACTTAAAGGTAGGGATGAAAAAGAGATTCCCTCTCTTTCTTCTCTTTATAACACTTAGTTGTTAAGTGTAGGCCATATGAAATAAAAGAAAAACATTAATTAAAACTTGCAAATTAACTAAACAACTTAAAGTGAAATAACCCTTTATAAATTAAATCCCTCACACTTAGCAAATTACAACTCTAAAGCCTAGTTAGGACATACCACACAAGCTTTAATTCACACACATTAGACTAAGTCATCATTTCTAGCTTTATGTTAAGGCGGTGCATGGTTTGATGTATGCTTATTTTGTGATGTATTATTTTAGACTGAATGTTAGGGTGTATGTGTATGTAGTCTGGATGTTAGGCCGATAGTAGCATAATTATGCTTTCTACAAGGGGTTATGCTTAAGGATGTAATAAAAATATAAATGTTTTTCATTGTGCAGGTTGCTTAGCCCCTAAGCATAACCCAAGTTAGGATAAGCGGGCATGTTTGCCCATGTGTGGGGTGCCAAGCCCAAATTATTCATATAACTACTTGGGTTATATGGTGTGTTTAGCTAACATTTGTTTTGCAGGTGTAGCTAGATTTACTTTCTTTCATTTAATGTAATTTTTCATTAGAATTAGATGAATGTTATGGGGGATTAGGATGAGCATTAGTTATAAGACCAAGTCTTATGTACCATGTGATGCCTTTGAGCAACCACATTAAAATCAAGCTAAAAGGAAGAAAGAAGTAGAGCAAATCAAATGAAGAAATGAAGAATGAAGACCCCCATAATATTCATCATTTGTAATTATAATTATTTTCCTGTAATCTATTTTGTATAAGGGTAGAGCTTGGCTACCCACATTTTTTTTGAGTTGTATGGAAATACCCGACTGCATCAACCTTTATTATTTTGTGATAGCTTTATAAATTTATTTGATATTTTGTTTAGCTTGTGTATTAAAAAAAGCATGCATTTTCATAGTTTATTTATGATTGGTGATTGTTATATGGCCTGGATACGATTAGGCTCTTAGGATAAAAAATAAATTTTCTATCCCAATAATAACTCATAACTAAACTTTTAAAATAACTCATAACTTCATATAAAACCTAGACCTTAAATCAAAATAATAAAATATTTAGCAACCCCCATAGCTAGATGATTGTATGTTTAACATCATGCATAACCATCTTATTTCACTCTTGTTAAGAGAGGGCTTCCATCTTTTCCAGATATAATGGGCTTAACCTTTGAGAGCTTATGATGGAAGAACACCTCTTTCCCTTTTGATTTGGCCCATAATCATTTTCTCATGCATTTAGGCAAAGTCCCATAGCTAGTGTCAAAATAAAGAGCCCTAAATTAAATGAAATTTGATAAAAATTTGCATTATATTTAAGTCACTATTCATACCCCACATGCTCTAGTCTCTTAGGGAGTGAGTTTAAGGACTTAGTTTCATTTCTAAATAATAACAACCTAGCCATCTTGCGAAAGCATATGACTTGCCTACATGGATTTCAATTGTAGGGGAGTTAGCTGGCTGCCACTCAGGTAATAAGTCTACTAGTCGAGTGGTTTACTCTCTCTTGTGGAGGTAAACCATATGCCAACTTTTGCCTTAGATTTAGGTCATGCTTTGGCCTTCGCCAAAGCTCCTTAGATTTAGGATCCGAGGTTGATGTTTCCCTTTGTGGGCTACAAGCATAAATCCTCACCTCTTGGGCATTTTTACAATCTTGTATTATGGAATTATAAGACCTAGATTTCTAATAAAACTTCAATTCAAATAAATAATTCTCCTCAATTTTAAAATATATAAAGCTAACCATAGGATAGATTGGAGTGCTCACTAAGCTTCCTAGTATCATGAGCACTCCTTATCTCTTTTGGTATCGATAATAACTCTCTCCTTTTGATCCATCCCACTTGATATTCTAAAATACAACCAATTTATTGATAGTCATATCTTTGAATTCTTTGGATACAACAATCGCCTACTTTAATCGAGAGTATTCTTAAAGAACTCACCTTCTTTAGATATAATTAACTATGGGGGCTTGCCCTCATAGGGAACTTTAGAACCGTTTAAATAAACCCTGCTTTATTCATCCATGTAAAGTAGGGGAAAAGCTTTGGTATATTTGAAGACCCATCATGCCTTAGGAGTCCTTATTTGGCGATTAGTCCAATATAGGGTAGTGACTTCTATCTTTTTGAGATAGTATACTATTCCTCAATATCATACTCGATCACCTCAATAAGTACATCCTCAGATCTACATGGTGTCCCCTCACATACACACACATAAATGAATTAAAAATAAACGCCACAAGTAGAAATCAAGTAAAGTAAGTGGAGTGAGGATTGGCACTCCTTGATAATACTAGAAGAAGAGTTTTGGAGAAACGTTAGGTGCAACTTTGGAAGGAGTGCTGAAATCGATCGATGGTTGCGCTACTATGCTATCTCGGGCAAGTAAAGGTTATCGCTCTTGTTGGGCTCAGCCTCCCTCAGTTGTCCTTAGCAAACGAGTTGGAGGTTTGAGTTGCTTGCACTGCAAGGTAATTTCCTGATCTTAGAAATAATTTTTTTGGAGGTTCGGGATAGGACGATATCCCAACCTTCCTTTGTCTTGAGAGGATCACATGTATCCCCAAGGATTACCCTAACATAACTAGAAGGTTGTTCCAATAGGTATTCCTTGGGGATGACAATGGCACTTGAAGCTACACTCAAGCAATCCTTAAAGGTAATGCAATCTTCTAAGACATGGCCTAGCATGAGGTGGTAGGGAAATAGTTTGGATCATGACTCTTGCCCACTTCCTCCGGCCTCCTAGGCTCATAACTAGAAATCAGACTTCTTTAAGAGATTCTTAAAGATCTTCCTGACTACCTCCCTCTTGAATGAATAAGGTTTATTCAATCTATCAATAAGAGTAGGTAAGTAATAGCTACGGGGTAGTAGAATACTACTGGTGATGCTGATGAAGAGGTAGCGGTGGCGGTCATTATGGCAATTGAGATGGCCGGTATGATGGCCGAGGTGGTGCCAGAGGAGACTGCTGAGCTCGCGGCCTATCTGACTGAACCCTAGCTGGCTGCTTCCACTTGTCAACTGCTATGACTACCCCTGGCTACTTCTCAAATGCCTTCTAAGGTCTGGGCTTGGTCCTAGAAAGGCAACTGTTTGGCCTCTTCTTATAGACTAACCACCTTATTGATTAATTTCTCAAAGTTTTATTGTAAAATCCTTAAGCATGAAAGCAACCAGGCCATGGATGTTCTTCAAGAGATTCTCTATGACGTGCTATTCAGACAATTGTGGTTATGTTGACCTCATTTTTGGAGTGAGTTCTCAACTTCCTCATCATAGGTCTAGGACTTTCATAGACACTAAGAATTCCTTAGTCTTAAGACACTTCTAGTGATTAGGTGAACACTTAACCTAACCCTAGATACTTAGAAAGAGTTAGCCATAGGGATAGGTTGTGCCTTAGGGTTTTAGGAGAGACTTGCCTACCATATAGCCCAAACCCAATCCTTGCTTCCTTCTTTCAAACCAAACCTCAAATTCAAATTTAAATCTCAAAATCAAATCCAACTATCCAATGATTGAAATCCACCATTATTAATCCTAAGATGCCTTTCTTATTGAATAGGGCTATTTAGAATGACTCTAAACTTAAGGTTAATTAAAACACATAATAAATCATTCATTAAAGGAAATTCATTAATCAATTTACCTTAGAAATTAATTAAGGTAGGGATAAAAGAGGGACTCTCTCACTCTTTCTTCTATTTATAACACTTAGTTGCTAAGTATAGGCTATATGAAACAAAAGAAAAATACTAAGTAAAATGAAACCCAAATCAACTAAACCACTTAAAGAGAAATCAACCCTTCATAAATTAAATCCCCCACACATAGCAAATCATAACTCTAAAGCCTAGTTAGTATATATCACACGAGCTCTAAC
Source organism: Cymbidium sinense (assembly GCA_021442155.1). Taxonomy (NCBI): domain Eukaryota; kingdom Viridiplantae; phylum Streptophyta; class Magnoliopsida; order Asparagales; family Orchidaceae; genus Cymbidium; species Cymbidium sinense. The sequence goes on along the minus strand of CM038218.1, from coordinate 85,980,502 downwards.
ACATGCACATTATGCTAAGTCACCATTTCTAGCTTTATGTTAGAGTGGTGTAGGTTTGATGAATGTTTAGTTTTGTAATGTATTATTTTAGACTGGATGTTAGGGTGTATATTTTTAGCCTGAATGTTAGGCCGATATTAGCCTAATCATGTTTTATGCAGGGGGCCATGCTTAAGGGGCCGTTGTAATAATAAAATATAAATACTTTTTGCTATGTAGGTTTCTTAGCCCCTAAGCATGGCCCAAGTTAGGACAAGTGGATTTGGTTACCCATGTGTGGGGTGTTAAGTCCAAATTATTCCTATAACTGCTTGGGTTGTATGGTGTGTTTAACTAACATTTATTTTGCATGTGTAGCTACATTTACTTTCCTCCCTTTTAATGTATTTTTTTCATTAGGGTTAGGATAAGTGTTATGGGGATTAAGGATGAGTATTTATCAGAAGACCATGTCTTATATACCATGTGATGCCTTTGGAGCAAGCTACATCCCACTCAAGCCAAAAGAAAGAAAGAAATGAAGCAAATCAAAAAATGAAGAAATGAAAGATGAAGTGAAGAATGGATGATGAAGAATGAAGACTCCCATAATACTTATCATTTCATAATTATAATTATTCTTTCATTATATCGGGATGTATAAGGGTAGAGCTTCTACCCACATTTCTTTTTTTGGGTTATGCGGTTCCGACCGACCTTTTATTCTTTTGCTTAGCTTTATAAAATTATTTAATATTTTGTTTTGCAGCCATGAGAACTATAGAACTATGCCCCTCCCCCTCAACTACTGCTGTTATCACTGTCTCTGATGGTGTTGATGGTGGTGGTGCAACCACGATATTGCGGGATCGCCACTCCTTCTTCAACAAGACTGAAGTAGGAGGTCGAGTAGAGGAACTCACCATCACCTCAATCGGTGGAGTAGATGAATTGGGATCTTTTGGCTGTAGATGGATAATCAAAGAGGCTTTCTTCTTCCCAGATGTTATCTTCTATGCTTTTGTGGGAACGCTGGATGGCAGGACCTGAATTGGTGATGGTGGGAGAGAAGTGGATCGGTGTGGTGGAGAGGACATCGACTCCACCCTCATCAGGGCTTTTCTCCTGCAACTGGTGGTACTCATCAATACTATGTTGTCGGTCCTATCAGCTCTGGTGGCCTGATGACTGGAGAAATCAACTAGAGCGGAGCCCGCTAACTACCTGGCAAACCTCCATCACTCCCTGCTCCATGACTGAGTTGCTACCCTGGCCTCTGATGCTTTATTATAGTAGATCTTCCTGTTAACACTCCTGGGGATGATTGACCTCAAGTCAATTAGTGTCCTAGACTTTGAGCATCTGTGTGCACTGCCAACCTAGCGTAGTATCATCCGTAGACCAGCATAGGACTTCCTCTTGTCCCGAGCAGAAACCTCATGGTATGTGGGCGGTGGAGGTGATGTAGCTATCCTCCTGTAGTCTTCCTCACCATCTGATGTCGAGAGGGGATAAAACTTGTTGCCACTGAGTAATGGAGAGGTCTCAAGGTGAACCCTCCTCTACAATGTCGGATGTTGCATCTATCTCTCAGGCTACATGCTCGTGGTGCTGCTTGATCTTGTGGCTCCTGTTGCGGCACTGTGTATGGCTGAGTAAGGCAATGTGAGAACTAGATCCTACCTCGAAGGTAGGGGAGACTATCTCTGAAGCTAAGATAGCCTTCCCCTTAGAGGGGACCAACAAGGAGGTGCTAGTATGCACCTGAGTGGCTGTGGGAATTGAACTGACTGGTGGAACCTCAACCACCTTCCTCTTCAAGGTAGGATACCGGTATCAGGATGGCGAGGTCAATGCGAGATGTTGGATTACGCTCATCCCGATTGATAATGGTGAGAGTCACCCCCTCACAAGTTATGCAGGCTCCCTCAAATCCTCAGCCAAAGAAAACCAAGTTGGTGGAGTCAGCTGACGGAAATGGCAGATCAGCAAATGGAAGAAATATAAGTTTAAAGAAAATGGATAGCGCGCGAGAGAAGTATGATGGAGCGAATAGGGGAAGAGGGGGAGAAGAGAAGCTCTTGGTATTTTGGTCGATGACATTGATGATTGAACGGAGGAATATTCAGAATTTTCTATGTAATAGGGAGGGTATAAGCATCCGCACGCTAAGCCATCAGGTTTCTACGTGGGCGAATATCCCCGTCCAACTTCACGAATTTGAAGAATGAATCGTTACCGGTATCGACGGAGATGTAGCTCCTCGTAAAGGTGCTCGTAGGGCTTCTGTTAGTGGCGAGTTTGGACTCGTTAGCCATTGAAGTAAAACGGCGGCCGTGAAGTTGGGCGGGGATATTCGCCACGGCGTCCTGGAACCGGTGCCATCGTTGATCTTAACATGATGGTCATTACGGATTGGTGAGGAAGGCTAGTGGGCGTCGATTAGATTAGATCACGTGGCTGGATAATCTCACCCTGCGATTGCCTTCAGGCGGTGGAGGACTTGTTGCCTCCCACGTCTTGAGCGATAAATCAAAGTTATGAAGCCTAGGCTGGAATGGAACTTCATAGAGAGAGCGTGGGAAGCGAGAAGGCGTATCGGTGGCGACATGGGAACCTTACCGGCAGAGATTGCCATTGATGGGAAGCAACAGCTGACTGAAATGGCAGATCGACAAATGGAAGAAATATAAGTTTAAAGAAAATGGATAGCGCGCGAGAGAAGTATGATGGAGCGAATAGGGGAAGAGGGGGAGAAGAGAAGCTCTTGGTATTTTGGTGCTGATGACATTGATGATTGAACGGAGGAATATTCAGAATTTTCTATGTAATAGGGAGGGTATAAGCATCCGCACGCTAAGCCATCAGGTTTCTACGTGTGCGAGTTACCGGATCTCTCTCTCTCTCTCTCTCTCTCTCTCTCCACTCTTTTTGATTGCGTGTTGCCATTCGCGCGATCACGCGACTTTCTCTCCGGGTGATGAGTGGCAATTTTGTTTTGAAATTGAAATTTAAGAAAATTATATTAAAATATAATTTATATAAAAATTTAATAATTTATTCTTTAAAATTAATATTATATAATATACAAATTTATATTATAATAATCTAGAAATAAATTCAATAATTTTTAAGTTTATTTTTATATAATTTAGATTAAGAAGTTCAATCATAAATTTTTTTCATTCAAAATTTACTCAATTATCTCTTAAATTTAATCCGCAAAAACTAAATTATTATATATTTGTGTTGGCTCATTTAAAATTTTTAGAATGATAGAACCTTATATTAAAAACATATATACATATCTGTGTATGTATATGGGCTGACATTATTTCATCTTAATTATCAATGTTATATACTAGAGAATGAGTTTATCTTTTTATCATTATATAAAATTATGTGCAATGGAATAATTTCACTATTAAAAATGTAAAAATTATAAGAGGTGTTTTAACTCCATAATTAGATAAAGCGTTAACATAATATAGTGAATATAAACTATAAAAAAAAATTTCATTTTGTGATAATGTAAAAGCTTTCTAATGTCTAGGTTTTACTAAATGATGATAAATGATTGATTTAATTGTTCTCTTAATAATGGGCGAGATGAATAGTAATTAGTTTGTATTAGTTGATAGTTGAGGGATAATATCAATGGTTAAATTAAAATTGTAAGTCAATTAAATCTTTCTCTAAATTGGATGGGAGATAAGACAAGTGCAAAAACTAGCATTACTCATTTGTGATTGATGTAATGAAATATTAGTTGTCTGTAGATTTTAAGCTACAACTGTTCTCTCAATAGGTTTTAAGTCAAATGTCTAAGACAGATTTTATAATAAATATGTTAAAATCATATTTACAAAGCATGTCAATCAGAGAAAAATATAATGAATTAAAATATACAAAATTTATTTATTTATAGTTATATCGAATTTAGTTTAAACTTTATTTATATGATATCAGTTGATTAAATTACTTGGTAATATCATTTGACAAAATAATTATGATCTTTCTTGAAAACTATAGGAACATAAATCTATGTGTATATGTTTTTGTATATCATGTAATTAATCATACTACGGATCATATACTTGATTAACCAATATAATTAACCATCATACATATGATCAGGAATCATGCAATAAAATCTAATTCAAATTAGCCATTAAAATGGTCATTAGGTTATATTTAGCTTGATTGTATAGAATATTTCAATGTCTTGAGGAGTATGTTATTTTTCGTGAAGAAGGAATGGTACGATAAAATGGAGGCATCTAAGAGTAGCTAGCTTTTACATTAAAATAGATTATCCATTAAGGAGGAAGTTCGCATAAGAAGATTTATTTGCTTACTCATCAAACTGAAGGGAGTAGTTTATATAAACAACTTTTAAGGATGATATTAATGCCAAGTTGGTTTAAGTGTAAATGCAAATCAAGGGCAACTAAATCGCATAAAAATTGAATGTGTCCAATTGATCTATAATTTAGTTTACTTATTTACATATTTACTTATCATTTATATGTATTCATGTTCATGTGATGATATACTTAATCAATGATTTATATGTAAGTCATTAAATAAATATAATTATTTTGAATATCTAGTATATTATTTTTCATGTGCATGAACATCTGTATATCAAAATTATTATTCTCTTCCTACTCCTATAACATAGTATTTTGAAATTTTAGTTAAGGCTATTAAAATATTATTCTACAAAATTTTAAATAAATACATAATCAATTAAACTTTATTAAAGCTCAAATTTCATAGAAAATTAATAAATGAGCTGGAACAAAAATTTAAAGCTTGAGTAATGTTTAAGTTATGTTGTGTGCAAAAAAGTTCATAATAGTATATATAATATAATCTTAGTTTAATAAGAATATCCAGCCTACACACTTAAAATGTTCAGACTTTCATGATAGCTTGATCAATCTAACACATACTAATATGGGTGTAAAAGAGATATTTTTAGGAGAGATGCTTTTCATTAAATGAAATTTTCTAAAATCAAGAGAAGGTGATAAATGAGTTGAGTTGAATTTGATCCATCCTTAACTTGAGTTTAATTAATTAATCAAATTTAAGCTCAAATCTATGAGTTTGAGCAAGCTAATTTATTTCTTAAGATAAGATAATTCTAATTAAAACAAAAGCGCTGAAAAGAATGTAAATTTCATAGTGAAATACAAAGAAATCAAGATATAGAATTTGTAACTATTTTGGATAATTTTTTATTGAAAGTATTTAAATTTTAATATTTTTTAAACATATTAATATTATTATTTTTAAATGTGAAGGGTTATGAATTGAAGAGTTAAGTTTAAATTAAGATGTTTTTCAGATTTAGCATGTAAAGTAAACCAAATACGATAATTTAATTTTTGAGTTTTGGAATGGTGCAGTAAAATTTCAGATTTGTAGATATTTGAAATGCATTAGAATGGTCATTTTGGGTGTATTTGGAATGGTCGATTTGAATTCCAAATACACCGGCCAAGAAAGTGTTTGTTGTCGCCGACACGCCATCGCCGCACCGCCATCAGATCACCATCGATCACTTACCGTCGCCATCACCACCGCCGCTGGCCACCCGACTACCGATCACCTTCGCCGCCGACCGCCGCATTTATCGACCATCGCCGGCCGCTGGCCACCGCGTTTTATCCTCCGATAATCTCAAAAATATTTTATATTATATTTATTTTGTCAAACAAGAAAAAAAAAATTCATATATTTGTAGAGTTTTCATCCAAATAAGTTAAAGTAATTCAAATACACTGCATTCAATTTATTTTATACACTAAATATAGGCAACTAAACAACCCAAGTCATTAAACTTAATTCATAAACTATTTATCAAGGCATATTCAAATAAGCTCACGAGATAGGTCACCTCAATTACACGGTGACAACATGCCAAATAATATTGAAATCACATTGATTTTGGATTTAATTTTTTTTTTGTCCCTTAAACATATTTTTATAAAAAAAATCCCCGGCTTGTGGCTTTCGGAAGTTACAACAGGTGATTACAAAGTAATTGCATTAGGCAATTATTCATTTTTCTTTCATGTATTTCTACCCAGAATTGAAGTTGAGAATAACTAGAAAAGATCTTCTTTGTCAAAGAAGAGAAGAAAATAGGGGTTGTCTATTCAATTATAGAGCGATAGCTGTGAGGAGATTTAGGATGTATTTGAGAAAATTTTTTAGTAATTTTATTTTTTTATAAAGTAGTGAAAAATCAATATAGTTTTACTTAGTTATCAACTTTTTAGTTATTTTTTAAAAAATTTTATGATGAAAAAATTATTTTAAGAACAAGAGCTATTTGAGAATAGTGACGGTCAAAATACTATTTTTTAAATTTTTTTAAAAAATAATATTTATAACACATATAACAGTTTTTTCAAAAACTAATTTCTATATAATAACTTTACAATGAATATTTTTAAAAAATTACAGCTGGTCCAAACAGATCCTTAAGATGTAGAAGAATATCGACACTTTTTTGTTGTCCTGTAGCTTTGGTTTGAATGGTTCTTTAGTTTACAATATTCATATAGAATTTTTGTAATTTGAGCAAAAAAGGGATTCATAAGAAAAGTAAATTTTTTTTTTAAATATTAAAGATATTTTTTAATTTAAATATTTACAAAAATGAAATAAATCATAGAAAAATTAAATTAAACTCTAAATGATATGAAATGTTATGGGACTATTCGAACATCATTCCTAACATTCAGGTAGAGTTTCATTATTTGATGAGTTAAATTTAAATTTATATATTTTTTAAATCATATTATATTATAATAATTATAAAAATTTAAAATAATTCAAAATAATTTCAAAATTTTTTTGAGATATTTCTATAAAGTTCCGTAACTCTACAGAATATCTACATAATTTTAGGAAGTGTTCTGCCATTGATAAGATATATATTTTTATATGATTAATAAATAATATTAAATTATAAATAATTCAAAATACAATCAAAATATCATAAAGTGCTCTCGAGGTGTCCTCCTAACTCTAGGACACATCCCCATTAGATTATAAGATTATTTGAACTTAAAAAAAAAATAAAGGTAATTATTTAGGTGATATCTAAAATAAAATTATATTAATTAAATTAATTAAATTAATTAAAATTAAATAGAATAATTTCAATTAGACCTTTAGAGTGAACCCTTATCTTTTAGAGAGGTGTTCATTCTATTAGAACAAGGGTGCGAGAAAGAGTTGACTCATCCCACTTTTTCACATATTTTTTAAAATATTAAATTCAATTCAAATTTAAATTAAATAATCACTTAAGTTTTATGTTTAAATAATTAATCACTTAAACTATAATTATCAATTTTTTATATTTTAAAATTAATTATCACTATCAAATATATTTATTTTAAATTATAATATAAAAATATATAATGATCCCAAATGATCTTTTAATTATTAAAATTTTAAAAGTATTGTTAAACTGTTTATTATAAATAATTGGGTGGCCTGAAGACTTGGGCCCTTCTTGGCTGTCGTGCAAGTAGCCTATGTAGCAACTAGAAATTAATTTTTATCTAATATGATTAAAATTTTTAACATTTGGATATTTTGTTTAGAGGAACATATTTGAAACTTGAAAAAAAAAAATAGAAAATATAAATCTAAAAAGTGAAATTTCAAAAAAAGAAAATATTTAGAAAATTAAATTTTTTTTATAATTTTAAACTTTGTTAAATTTATTTAGTGTACGCACTTCATTGATTTTAATTTTTCTCTTACTAATAAAAATTATTTGATTATTTCGATGACCAGCATCTATCCTTATAGTTTGTTTGTTGCTATCATGCTTATTTTGAATAAAAAATTAAGTACAAATAATTTTATGCAAAAAGGTCATTGATGCAAAATTGTTGGGAGTTTATTTACTTTAAAATGTGAAAATCAAGTTTGTGAGATCCGAAGTAAAATTTTGAACATAAATAATCAAAGCATAAGATTATAAAGGCACAAGATTTAACTTGGAAAGTTTTGAGAATCAAAAAAAAATCAAGGACCTACATTCACTAAAAAATCGACTATGAATAATATAACAATAATAGTATAAATTATACTTATCTTAAGTCTTTCCGGACTTCTCACACTCTAATGCATGCACTCTTTACTTACACTTAAAATAAAATAGAAAATTTTACTGAGTTCTGAAAAACTGTAGAAAATTATCTAAATACGAAATTTCTCATTTTGTAACATGACCTCTAAGCTCTTAGATATTTCTCAAACTTTTTTTGCAGTTTTAGCGCCCGACGTTATCTATCTTTTGCCTTTGTGTGCCCCAATACTAGTGTTGCGGCGATTGTTTTCTCCAAATTGCTGGTACAAATCCATGAATTCTAATGACATGGCAACGTCCTTCTAATGTCGAAGTATTGTCTTCTCTATCTTTAAACCAAAACCTCCATAGTCTTTGTTAAAAGATAAAGATTAAGCATGTAAAATCAGTTTGAGTATTTCAGAGTATACACAGAATAAATGAAATTAAAGTAAAAATAATCAAAGAGAAAAACACTAGATTTAACATGAAAAAACTTGAGAATAGGAAAAAACTATGGAGCCATACCACAAAGAAATCCACTGAAAAAAAGTTGAGGAAAATTACGAAAATTACACTTCACTTCAGTTGCTTTGAAGAACTTCACTTCACTCTTACTCACAAGAGAAATGAAGAAAAGGATTCTATAAAATTAGAGAAAATTGCCTAACAAAAAGTCTCTCGACTCATAGCACCCCGGTGCCATGATTTAGGGCCTTGGCATTAACGCCACTATCCTCCAGACTTTTCTATACATGTTCAAGCGTAGCGGCATTGGACTCTATCTTATTTTCACTAGTGCTTAAATCCTAGCACTGCAGCGTTGTCTCCTAAAGCGTCGAGGCGCTAGCTTCTCTATCTTCCTAGTGCAAACCTACAGATCGAAGTGTCGTGATCGACTTTTGGCTTTGAGGCTCACTCACAAGGCAATTTTCTTCAGCACTACCCCGAAGCTCCCTAGCAAGCACACTACTACTATGGGTGTGCATTAATCGATTCAAACTGAAAAATCGAACATAACCGACGTTATTTGGTTAGTTCAATTTTGTTTGTAAACTTGTGGTTCGGTTTTTTGCTATAAAAGTAAGCTATTTGATTTTCGATTTTCAGTTTGGTTTAAAAAGAAAAAAAGATTGGTTAAGCTGAATAAATTGAATAAATCAATATAATTTAGAAATCAAATGTAAGTATATAATTTTTGTTGTAACTGTTTAGCTATTTATAAAAATTGGTAGATTTTTTGTCAAATAATTCATGTATAATATATATTAAATCATGCTTTAATTAATTAGTTTATAAAAAATAAAAAATTTTATTTCATTTGTATGTTATTCAATTTAACCGAAAATAGAACTGAATAAATCGAATTATAGTTCAATTTGGTCGGTTCAATTTTACATAGTATATGGATGGTGAGATTATTTTGAGTTACTTGATTTAGTTTATTCGATTTCACAAAAAAATTAATCGAACTGATTGAATGCACACCCTAATCCCAATAAATTCACCATCGAGCTTGACCGGTGAAAGTAAGACCTAAGTCGACAATACATCTGGTTGATAAAAAAATCAAGTCCACGATATAATTGTCATACATCATTGCATACATTGCATTACACACACACACACACACACACACACACACACACACACACACACACAAATTGCTCAACTGGTGAATGTAAAGGGCTAAGTCAATAGTATATCTCCAATTGATCAACATAATCAGGCTCCACAAAATAATAAAATTTCACAAGAAAATTTAATATATGTACAGCCACATCAATCCCTTCATATTGATAAAATGCTACTAATATTTTTAGATCAAAATATCAAAAGAGGATTTGGCAAATAGATATCAATTTTGTTTCTCTACCACTTCTCCTATTCCAAGTTCTTAGTTGCGCAGGCTGGCCCGTTTCTGTGAAGATGAAAACTTGAGCCTACTAATTATTAATATAATTTTAATCAACTTTACAAATATAAAAAAAATACTAAGAGTAAGGGTGTGAGTCAAATTAATTAGTAAGTTAATTCGGACTCAATTCAATAAATAGCTCATGAAAAAATTTGACAAGCAAATAAGTGTGAGCCCGTCCTAACTTAATTCCTTAACTAGTGAGATAACGAGTTTAAAAAATTGTAATATAAAAATTATTAAAAAAAATATTTTCATCTATAATGTAATTTCTCATTATGTTCTTCTAATTTCTCATTTTGTTATCAAGTTAATATGGTAATGATTGCATCAAAAGTTCTTTCTCATTCTGCACCTTAGATCTCCTTAAAGCTACCGCCCTATGAATGTATAAACAATTCACTTCTTCCACAAAGAAGATCATTTTCAGTTATTCTCAATTGAAAATTTTGCTAGAAACACCTGCATGCTAGAAAATTAATAGCAGTAAAATAAAACTTCACACTTTAACTTATATGAAAATCCATCACATACATAGATAATTGAAAGAGAGGAAACCCCTTTTATGTGAAAAAATCCCAGAAATAAGGAAAAAAAAATTATGGAGCTTAGCCCAGTAAAAATGCTACATTATATATTTGCTTTGGAGCACAAAGTTTAAATTTTTTTGATAACGGGATTACAATATTGTATGCAGGAAATCCTGATAATGAAAATTTCAAAATCAAGTTACAACATATGATGATAGTTGAAATAGTTGTCTGGTGGGTGGGGACAATATACATTGGCAACGATGGTGATAATGAACTTTTAGCTCTCTCTTTCTCCCAAGTTAGCTCATCATCCTTTCGACAAGAATGTGATCCTATTTATATTAGGTGGCATTTTGTGATTGTAGCCAAAATCCCTAAATACTCGACGGTGCATATTGCTTCATTTGATCATAGGTAATTTTTTGATAATTAGACCATTCAAACGATCTTCAATTTAAGTGATCTTAGGCCCGTTGGATTCATCTCGTTGAGCCACTCGATTCGACTATAAGCACGTTAAATTTGGAAGTCATTTGATCATTCAGTCAGTATTTCAAAGTTTTTATATGTATCTTTTAGATTTGATTTGAGCTTGGGTGGGCTGATTTGGAAGCCATCAGCACTCACGCCCCATGCCTTCGCGTGAAATAGGTGGATGGATTTTATTTTTTTAATGGGACAGGAAAGCGAAAATGAGGTGGGCTGATTTTTCGTGGAAGAAAAACAATAGATCTCTCTCACTCACTTTCTCTTGGTCCAGAGGTCGCACAGGTAGGCTCCCTCTATGTTTCGCTCCGGTTCTCTGACATCGTTTCCTCCCTTAGCAACACACACCAGTCAAGCACGCCATCTCTCTCCTTCTCTCTCCCTATTCGCATCGGCTCGCTCCTTCACCCATCTCTACTGCCTCTCCTCCATTTGTCTCTAGCTTATATCTTTGAGTCGAACATCACTCCAATCCCACCGCCAAAACCATCAAACCTCCAATCTATCTATTCTCCTGCTCATTCCCCATCATCGTCTCTGCTTGAATTGATCGGAACTTTAACTTTTAGACTTTCATTGAGTTGTATCAGCATTGTGTGGAAATGGAAGCCACTGGGGGTTAAATACTACCTAAGTTCATGGTTGTTTGTGGTGTCAGGAAATGTGTGGTCATGAACTATTCTAACAAGCTTAATCAATATCTAAAACCGCTCAATTCATTTGAACATATTTCATGGAAGCAGCTCTGGTATGGAATTTGAGACAGCAGTAGAAAAACTTGAGGCTTCATTGAAATCTTCATATATAAAAGCATCGTTCATACCTTTGCCCCAAGGAAGTCATTTGATTATCTCATTTACCTAGTTAACAAAGTCATGTACTTGCTTATGTCTTTTATACATATATGTGTATGTTTAATTAGAGAATGACAATCCTCTTTTATATCAAAAATACATGCATTTATAATTGTTTAAGTTGTTGAATTGATTAATCATGTGATTGGGAGCTCTCTTTCTTATATTCATATATGCAAATTTATATATGTTTGAATGCAAGTGGGTATATAGTCTGGACATCCTGGGAATATGAAGCTTTAGCTAGCCCCAAGGAGGTCATTTGATTATCTCACTTCCTTGGTTAACAATGCATTATTTAATTTCATCCTATGTACTTTTGTATAAGAATTTGAATAAAGCTTTAAAATTAATATGATTAAATAATTCAATCAAATGGAAAATATAAACTTTAAATAAGCATGTTCACATCCATCATTTAAGTGTGCTTTACATAATGTATGTGCAGGTATACTTAGGATTTAATCATATGCATGTTACATGTGATGGAAAGGAATGATTTAACATATGTCATGTGATAGTAATTCAATCAAACTAATTTTAAGATGCATTTCATATTGAACGAGATTATTTAAAGTAGACCTAAACTTAGGATTAATTTAAAATTTGTAATAAGTCATCCACTAAAGAGAACTAAATCAAATGAATATGCTTTAAAAGTGGGTTAAAGTAGGGATGAAAGAGGGAAATCCTCTTTTCTTCTCTTTATAACATGTAGTCTCTAAGTGTAATCATATGAAATAAAAGAAAACACCAATTAAAATTCTCAAATCAATTAAATAACTTCAAGTGAAATCAACCCTTCATGTGAAATTAAATCTTTCTACACTTAGGAAATACAACTCTAATGCTTAGTAAGACACACCACACAAGCCTTAACATACACATTAGAATTTAGTCACCACTTCTAGCTCTATGTTAGGATGGTGCATAGTATGATGTATGTTTTATTCTGTGATGTATTATTTCAGACTGGTTGTTAGGGTGTATGTTTTATAGACTAGATGTTTGACCGTGATTAGCCTAATTATATTTCCTACAGAAGATTATTATTAAAGGGGGTTCTTAAAACAAATATGAATGGTCTCTTTGCAGGTTGCTTAAACCCATAAACATAATCCAAGTTAGGACACATGAACTTGATTACCCATGTGCAGGGTGCCAAGTCAAGATTATAAATATAACTACTTAGTTGTATGTGTGTTTAGCTAACACTTATTTTGCAGGTGTAGTTAGATTTACTTTTTTATTTTTAATGTAATTTTACATTAAGAATTAGGACTAATACTATGAGAGTTAAGATGAGCATAATCACACACAAACACACACACACACACACACACACACACACACACACACAAATTGCTCAACTGGTGAATGTAAAGGGCTAAGTCAATAGTATATCTCCAATTGATCAACATAATCGCTCCACAAAATAATAAAAATTTCACAAGAAAATTTAATATATATGTACGCACATCAATCCCTTCATATTGATAAAATGCTACTAATATTTTAGATCAAAATATCAAAAGAGGATTTGGCAAATAGATATCAATTTTGTTTTCTCTACCACTTCTCCTATTCCAAGTTCTTAGTTGCTGGCCGTTTCCCATGAAGATGAAAACTTGAGCCTACTAATTATTAATATAATTTTAATCAACTTTACAAATATAAAAAAAATACTAAGAGTGTGAGTCAAATTAATTAGTAAGTTAATTCGGACTCAATTCAATAAATAGCTCATGAAAAATTTGACAAGCAAATAAGTGTGAGTCCTAACTTAATTCCTTAACTAGTGAGATAACGAGTTTAAAAATTGTAATATAAAAATTATTAAAAAATATATTTTCATCTATAATGTAATTTCTCATTATGTTCTTCTAATTTCTCATTTTGTTATCAAGTTAATATAGTAATGATTGCAACAAAAGTTCTTTCTCATTCTGCACCTTAGATATCCTTAAAGCTACCGCCCTATGAATGTATAAACAATTCACTTCTTCCACAAAGAAGATCATTTTCAGTTATTCTCAATTGAAAATTTTGCTAGAAATACCTGCATGCTAGAAAATTAATAGCGGTAGAATAAAACTTCACACTTTAGCTTATATAAAAATCCATCACATACATAAATAGTTGAAAAGAGAATAGGAAACCCCAAAACTTTTATGTGAAAAAATCCTAGAAATAAGGAGAAAAAAATTATGGAGCTTAGCCCAGTAAAAATGCTACATTATATATTTGGTTTGGAGCACAAAGTTTGAATTTTTTTTGATAACGGGATTACAAGATTGTATGCAGAAAATCCTGATAATGAAAATTTCAAAATCATGTTACAACAACTATGCGGTGGTAGTTGGGTTGAAATGGTTGTGGCAATGGGGACAATATGCTATTCTGATGGTGATGACGAACTTCGAACTTCTAGCTCTCTCTCAGCTTTCTCCCAAGTTAGCTTCTAGCTCATCTTCCTTTTAGGACAAGAATAGGATCCTACTTATAGGATTTCGGGAGTGGCATTTTGGTGATTGTAGCCAAAATCCCTAAACACTTAATCAGATGGTGCATATTGCTTCATTTGATCATAGGTAATTTTTTGATAATTAGACCATTCAAACGACTTCAATTTAAGTGATCTTAAGCTCGTTGGATTCGTCTCATTGAGCCACTCGATTCGACTATAAACACGTTAAATTTTGAAGTCATTTGATCATTCGGTCAGTATTTCAAAGTTTTATATGTATCTTTTAGATTTGGTTTGAGCTCATTTGGGCTCGATTTGACCCGCTTCTAGCATTATTGAACTCATCTCATTGAGTCGTTTAATTTGATTGTATATATACTTTAACTTGAGATCCGCACTTCATTTATAAATTTTAGAGGGATATATCATTTGCCTCCTTATTTTTGGATAAAAACTCATTTCATCCAAAAATATATTAAATTTTTTAAAATAAAATCACTTTAGCTAAAAATTCTTAGGATTTATAGTTATATAATATATATATTATGTGTATCAAATTTACTAATTTATTTACTAATTAGTTATTATATTTATTTATTATATTTTATTATATATGAATGAGGGGGCTAGAGACCCCCAATTTCTTTTTTTTTGTTTTACATCGTGAGAGAGAGGGAGAGAGAATTTTTTTTAATTAAATGGCTAGCATTTTACTAGCCATAATGAGAAGATGGGCGACCACCCACCCCCCCTCGCACCCATACCGATAATAATTAATTTATTTATTTGAATTTAAAAAGTCTCATTTTCAAGTATAAATACCCCTAATGGATAATAAAAAAACTCGCACCTTACTTTCTTCTCAATGGTAGCCTCCACTGACCTATATAATGGTGCCAACCCCCATCGGAAGCTTCATTTCTCCCCGATCTCATGATTTTCAACTTACCTGGTTAGGTGGCGCGCATCCCAAATTCAGTGTTCTTTCTTACTTCTCTTTGGTAGCCTCTTGTGTATAATGTGTGACTTGCACTCCAGTTCCTCCGACCGGGTTTTCAAGCGGTTAGGAACGTGCATCTCAAATTAAAGATCCAGTGCACTTCCAAGTTTCTTTTCAAGTCTTTGGTCGCCTCCAATGATCTGTATAACGGTGCCAACTCCCCTCGCAGGCTTCAGTTCTCCTCGATCTCAGGGTTTCCAATTGACCTGATTAGGGGGAGCGTATCCTGAATTAAGGCTCCAGTGCCCTTTCAAATTTCTTTTCAAGGCATGGTTTCTCCCACTAATACTTATAACGGTGTTGACCCCTTTCACAAGCTCTAGTTCTCCCTAATTTTAGGGTTTCCAACCGACCGGTGCATTTTGGTCTTGGTGATTTGAGCTTGAAAAAATAGAGTATTTTCATGGGTGAGCATCCTTCTATAGATATTTTAATGTCTAAAATTAGTAAATCTTGCACAAGATGATGGTTCTTCGCATAAGGGGATGGCGAGATTCTACGATGTAATGATAACTATCAATGGTGATACTTTGATAATCTTTAGGAAGAAATTTCATTTTCCAAATGATTTAATGGATATTCCTCCTAAAAGATCGCAGTGAGCATATTCTCCTTCATCGAGGTACATGTACCTTTTGAGGCTTTTGTCTTCTGATATTTTTGATGTACATGTACCTTCTGAGGCTTCTGCCTTTTGAGATTTTTAATGTACCTATATCTTCTGAGGCTTTTGCCTTCTGAGATTTTTGATGTACTTGTACCTTCTAAGGCTTTTGTCTTCTAAGATTTTTGATGTACTTATACTTTCTAAGACTTTTGCCTTCTGAGATTTTTAATGTACTTATACCTTTTGAGGCTTTTGCCTACTGAGATTTTTGATGTACCTGTATCTTCTGAGGCTTTTGCCATTTGAGATTTTTGATGTACCTGTACTTCTTAGGCTTTTGTCTTTTGAGATTTTTAATATATGTGTACCTTCTGAAGCTTTTACCTTCTAAGATTTTTGATGTACCTGTACCTTCTGAGATTTTTAATGCACTTGTACCTTCTAAGGCTTTTATCTTCTGAGATTTTTGATGTACATATACCTTCTGAGATTTTTGATTAGTGGATACATTGTCAACCACTTACTCTGTTGGAGTCTTTTTAGTGAGGACCTTGTCGACTACTAGCTTCCCATCGAGGCTTCCTCAGGGGCGTACCTTCCAGGGGAGGAATCCATAAAAGATTTTTGACTTATCTGAGATTATTTATCAGAGTGTTACTCGGTGACATTTAACTTGTGTGGAAGAGGTCAATAGTTTTAACTCTCATCCGAGATTATTTTATCAAAATATTATTCAATGATGTTAACCTGTGTGGAAGAGGTTAAACATTTTTATTCTTCCAAGATTATTTGTCACAGTATTACTCTATGATGTTAACATGTGTGGAAGAGATTAAATCAAAACATTCATTTAAGGTTGTAGCCAAAGTTGCTTCTTGAACTTTATTTTATTTTTCCATGAATATGATTGAAGAATCATAATTTGTAAAGCTATCTCTTTTTTTTTTCAATGTTGAAATTGCTACACATCATTGACTTACTTCTTGAACAATTAGATAATCGTATTAATTTGGATAATCTTTTGAGATCAAGGGTTGTCCCCTAGTTTTTGATAAAATTTGAAGGATCAATATTTGATGTTTCTTCATTCTTCATGTGTTACTCCCCAGTAGGATTTTCTTTATCATATAGATGATGCTACTCTTAATTTGAAGTCAGATTGTCAACCATTGTGAAGATGTAAAGAGAATGTTTCCCATGATGCCAAAATTATTGCTTGCTAGAAAATTAGTAGCGGTAGAATAAAACTTCATGCCTTAGCTTGTTTAGAAATCCATCACATACACAAATAGTTGAAAAGAGAATAGGAAACCTCAGAACTTTTACATGAAAAACCCTCTAAAAATAGGGGAAATAAATCATGGGGCATAGCTCAGTAAAAAAACTCTACTATATATCTGCTTTAGAGTACAAAGTTCAAATCTTCCTGATAATGAGATTACAAGATTGTATGTAGGGAATCCTGATATTGAGAATTCCAAAATTAGGTTACAACAACTATCATGATAGTTGTCTAACGGTTGCCATTGGTCGGCGACAATAGCGGCGATCGGCGACAATGGTGGTGATGAAGAACTTCGAACTTCTAGCTCTCTCTTAGCTTTCTCCCAAGTTCACTTCTAGCTCATCCTCCTTTCATTACAAGAATGTGGTCCTATTTATAAGATTTTGAGAGATGGCATTTTAGTCATTATAGCTAAAATCTCAAAATACTCAATTGGATGGTATATATCGATTCATTTGATCATAGATAGTTTTTTTAGTGATTTGACAATTCAAATGATCTTCAATTTAAGTGATCTTAGGCTCGTTAGATTCATCTCATCGAGCTGCTCAATTCGACTTTAAGCACGTCAAATTTTGAAGTCATTTGATTATTTAGTTAGTGTTTCAAAGTTTTCATATGTAGCTTTTAGGCTTGAATTGGGCTCATTTGGGCTCGATTTGACCTGCTTCTAACATTGTTGAACTCATCTTATTGAGTCATTTAATTTGATTGTAGACATGCTTTAACTTGAGATCTATGCTTCATTTATAAATTTTAGAATGATATATCAACCTGAAAGAAGAATGGATAATTGCCTCATTCGACTACTTTGTACATTTGAACTTGAAAACCACAAGTCGGGAACAACGCTTTAAGGATGAACCGAGAAATTTAAAATGGAGACACAATATATAACAAGAATGGATTTTTTGGCTCAATTTGAAATTTCTTATTACTGACGGTTATCGCACTATCTTAGATCTCTTTCTGGGTCTTCGGTAAAAGTCCTCTTCGATCTCTTCTTGGGATAAGGAAACAAAGAAATGCCTCAACTTGTCATTTTTTTGATGATCGATCGTAGGATTTGTTTGAGGTAGTTATAGTATTTTTGAAAAGTTAATTGTAAAGCAGTTGTGGAGAAAATAATTTTTTTAAAAAAAAATTGATTTGTGTGACACAAATATTTTTTTAAAAAAATATTTTAAAAATGGCTTTTTGACATTCACCACACTCTAAAAGTTCTAGTTCTCAAAATAGTTTTTTTACCACAAAATTTTTTGAAAAACAACCAAAAAGTTGGTAGTCAAATGAACCTACTTTAATTTTCTGACTATTTTTTGAAAAAATATAGTAGCCAAAAAACTATCCCAAACTCACTTCATATTTTTCCATTAGCAGTTTAGGGGATTGATTTCTTCCATTCTCCAATTGGGCGTAGTAAGAAGCTCTTCTTGTCCCAAGATTTCATGGCACATTTGGTGCAACAACCTCTTCAACTGGTAGAAGGTGGTTTATCCGCTCACTCTCCTTTTGGAATCTCTCTGAGAAGAATATGAGGCTTGCCACTTGTTGGGATCTATTTGGGTTTTAGGAACCATCGATAGCTGACAGGCCATCGATCCCAAAGATGGGGTTCACATGGAGAATCCATTAGCTTGACTTATCGGCGAAAGGAAAAGTTTTGAAATCGAGACTGCCTCGTGAGAGAGCGAGTCACTGCCCTCTCCTTGGTGGTGTGGTGAGCTCTTCCAGCCTCCCTGTGGTCACTCCCTAACCTCTAAATAGCATAATTAAATAGCACAGAAGAAGGAAAAGAAGGGGAAGAAGAGGAGAAAATATTATGTTCGGAGTCCGCATGTTGCTTTAGACTCAATCGTTCTTCTAGCATTTTATTTCCCATTTTAGTAACGACAGTTTTTGATGACGATCAGTAAATGGACAACATTCATAGCATCATTTACGCTTCGACTGTCGTTCAAATAAAGAAGCATCGTTGGAATACACGGGAGGAATTTAAAAGAAATATATATAGATTTAGGGTTTATGGTGTATTTTTTTCTTGCAAACCGAGCTCAGTGAGAGAAATAGAAAATCTCATTTCCTTTTTACAAAAGAACCATGAAGATGGAGAATGAATTTGGAAATTATGGCTTGAGAAAATAGCGACCAATTTAGCTGAGGATGTATTAAATAAAAATTCATCGATAAATTTTCTCAACCCTTGTATACGTATAATTTTTCTACTGTTTGTTAGTGATATTCCTTAAAATTCTTTTATTTAATGTATATTTTCTACACTGTTTGGAAATCTTTGCAAGTGGACTTTGCTTATTTTAGGAACTGCTTTACATGGGTACTCTCTATAATCTCATGACAGTACTGACCAATTTCATCATTTTTTCATGAGTTCCTGGCCTATCTGGAGAGAATATGTTCATTACATTCTATTAGAAGCAATTTGGAGGCTATTTGGTTAGTTTTTAGGAGAGTTTTGCATCTGAACCCTACAGAGCATTTTGTACATTTTCTCACTTTCTTTGGCCTGGTTGTTGAGATTATGTCCATTACATTCCATTGGAAGCAATTTGGAGGCTGTTTGGATGAGTTTTGGGAGATTTTTGCATCTGTACTCTCATGAGAGTACAAAATATTTTTTGATATTTTTTCAGTTTATTTTGTTTGTATGGAGAGAATATGGTCATTGCATTCCATTAGAAGTAATTTTATGGATGTTTGGTTAATTTTTATAGGAGATTTCCATCTATACTCTCTGTAGTCTCTATAGTCTCTGTACTCTCATAAGAGTAGATTCTAATATTTTCTACTTTCTTTGGCCTGTTTGGAGGAAATATGTTCATTACAATCCATTAGGAATAATTTGGAGGTAGTTTGGTTGATTTTTTAGTGTTATTTGTATCTGTACTCTCTGTTCTCTCTTGAGAGTACAAATAATTTTGGCTATTTTTCTAGTTTCTTTGACCTAGTTGTTGAGATTATGTTCATTACATTCCATTGAAAGCAATTTGGAGGCTGTTTGGATGGTTATTGGGGAATTTTTGTATCTGTACTCTCTGTACTCTCATGAGAGTACATAGCATTTTGCAAATATTTTTCCACTTTATTTGGCATATTTGGAGGAAATATGTTCATTACAAATCCATTAGGAACAATTTGAAGGTTGCTTGGTTGGTTTTTTATTATTGTTTTGCATCTGTACTTTATGTACTCTCATGAGAATAAAGATGATTTTGATCATTTTTCTAGTTTCTTTGGCCTGGTTGTTGAGATTATGTTCATTGCATTCCATTGAAAGTAATTTGGAGATTGTTTGGATGGATTTTATGAGATTTTTTCATCTATACTCTTTATACTCTCATGAGAGTACATAATATTTTCTCATATTTTTCTAGTTTATTTTGCCTGTATGGAGAGAATATGGTCATTACATTCCATTAGAAGTAATTTTGTGGGTGTTTGGTCAATTTTTATGAGAGATTTTCATCTGTACTCACTGTACTCTCATGAGAGTCTGAGCTATTTCTATATATTTTTCACTTTCTTTGGCCTGTTGGGAGAAAATATGTTCATTACAATTCATCAGGAATAATTTGGAGGCTAGTTGGTTGGTTTTTAGGAGTGTTTTGCATTTGTACTCTCTATACTCTCTTGAGAGTACAGATGATTTTGGCCATTTTTTCCAGTTTTTTTTGACGGTTGTTGAGATTATGTTCATTACATTTCATTGGAAGTAATTTGGAGGCTATTTGGAAAATTTTTGGTTGATTTTTTCATCTGTACTCTCTAAACTCTTTGTACTCTCATGAGAGTACAGTGAATTTTGCTAATATTTTTCCACTTTCTTTGGCCTGTTTGGAGAAAATATGTTCATTATAAATCCATTAGGAATAATTTGGAGGCTGCTTGGTTGGTTTTTTAATGTTGTTTTGTATGTACTCTATGTACTCTCTGTACTATCTGTACTCTCTATACTCTCATGAGATTACAGAGCATTTTGATAATTTTTCCACTTTCTTTAGCCTGTTTGGAGTAAATATGTTCATTACAAATCCATTAGAAACAATTTGGAGGTTGTCTGCTTATTTTTTAGGGGAGTTCTGCATCCGTACTCTCTATACTCTATCTACTCTTTATATTCTCACGTACTTATAGAAAATTTAGGTCATTTTTTCCACTTTCTCTGGCCTGTTTGGATGGAATATGTTCAATAAATTTCATTAGAAATAATTTGGAGGCTGATTAGTGGTTTTTAGGGGTGTTTTGCATCTATACTCTCTATACTCTCTGTATCTATACTCTCATAAGAGTACAGAGCATTTTGCTATTATTTTTCCACTTTTTGGCTGTTTGGAGAAAATATGTTCATTACATTCCATGAGGAATAATTTGGAGGCTATTTGGTTAATTTTTTAGTATTATTTTACATCTATACTCTCTTAAGAGTACTGATGATTTTGATCATTTTTTCCAGTTTCTTTGGCCTAGTTGTTGAGATTATGTTCATTACATTCCATTGGAAATAATTTGGAGGTTATTTGGATGGTTATTGGAGGATTTTTGCATCTGTACTCTCAGGATTTAGCTCATTTTTTTCCACTTTCTTTGGCCTATTTGGAGAAAATATGTTCATTTATGGACCTATTTTACATGTCACATATTTGTGGAGCTATTTGGGCAGATAAATATGGTCAATGAGCAGTGCGATGATGAAGTCGTGATGTCTAATGACCCAAATTTGGGGAAACTCCTTGGCAGCTCTATTCAGAATGAAAATGGAGGCTTATGCACTATGCTGTGACTATGCACATCAAACTAGCTCCAGTGTCTGGAAGGACCATACTAGTTATTGGCCAAACTCCAAGAAATTGAAATCAAAAGATTTTTTATGTGCAAAAGCAGGTCGAAAAAAATCTGCCAGTCTAAATGGCTTAACAAAATTCTAGAAAATTTATACAAGAACTGGTTGTCCAGCCATGATTAGATTCTCTATTGATTTAGAGGGGAACTAAATGGTTAAAAAATATATAGAAAGTCATAATCATTCATTGGCAAAGCCTACTAACCTACATCTTCTCGATGTGTTAGCGAACAAAATGACGTGAGGAATTGGAAAGCAACTCATGCATTCAACTATCTAACTGAGGAAGTTGACAGCGTAGAGAATATTGGATTTATAAAAAGAGATGCTTTCAATTTCATTCAGAAAGAGAGAAGATCGAGGATTATGAATGGTGACAGTAATGCATTAATATATGTTCGAAAGGCAAGCAACAGATGTTTGCATGGATGCAAGTTGATGAGTCGATTGCTTTGTGGTTTTTTTGGAGCAATGACATGTCTAGGATAGAATATGATTATTTTAGGGATGTGATAATTTTTGATACAAGCTATCGACTCAATAAATATAATCTTATTTATGCCTCTCTTGTTGGAGTGAATCATCGCTGACAAAATGTCTTATTTGGAGTAGCCTTTCTATTAGAAGAGACAATTGAGTCATTCTCATGGTTATTCTAGACATTTCTTTGGTTGATGAGTGACAGACATCCTATAATAATATTCACTGATCAAGATCAGGCTATGACGAGAACTATCAAAATTATATTATCGCTTACTCGTCATAGGTTGTGCCAATGGCATATTTTGAAGAAAGCTTCTTCCAAGGTTCATTGCATTAATAGTAATAAGAGAGTACAAGGGCTATTCTATACATGCATGAGCAAGTGTGACTCAGAGGAAGAGTTTGAGGAAGCTTGGTCTACCATGCTAGAAGAAGGCAATTTGCATGATCATGTTTGGCAGTCTGAGCTTTATAAAATTAGATTCAAGTGGCCCACTGCATTCAGCAAAGATTCATTCTGTATGGGCATCTTGTCAGCTCAACATAGTGAGTCTACAAATAATGTATATCACGGAATCTCTAAACCAACAAGTTTGCTCATAGATTGTTTCTTAAGGTTGGAGAAGGTTAAGGAGACATGGTTGGAATGAACATGATGAAGACTTCAAGTGTAGCAAGTTAGCAATTATTCCTATTATTAAGACTAGTCCGATTCTAAAATAAGCTACTATATTTTATACAAGAAAGCTTTATACTATGTTTGAGGAAGAATTTTTGCATGGAGTTGGAGACCTATCAGTAACTGTGTCAGATGACTGCCCCATGGAGTATTTGATGAGAAACTTAGAGAATAAAAATGCATCAAAACATGGACTCTACATTTCAATGGGACTACCCTATATGTAACTTATACTTACAAAAAATTTGAAATGATGGGATTACTCAGATCGAGTTCTTAGTCAAGAAAATGTTGTGCATATTCTGAATAAGTTTCTTCTCATACGATAGTCTACCAGAGCAAAGAGGGATATCTACATCGATAGTGCATACAAAAAATTAAGAGATGTGGAAAGCACAGATGGAAATGTAATTAGCATTACTTTTCGGAACCACATAAGTCGATATACATATCAAATAAGCATCAGGACACAGGGTAATAAGAGTGCTGAAGACTATATGCTTGGATCCTTAAAAAAACTATATGACGATGTCGACTCTATAATAAGTGAGAATTCTCTCCAGCTGACAGAGCAGCCAAGATGAAGAAGTTAACTACAGTAGCCAAGGGAAAAGACATCTTAAAGGATCTAGTTAAGCAACATCCAAAGGGTGTTTCCAACACAAGGCTTAAGGGATATTGGGAGAGATCCAAGAAAGCCAAGAGTAATTTTCTATTTGCCTCTTAATTTTTAGTATTTTAAATATTGCTGTTAATCTTCAAACCATCCTATTTTTGTTGTTATAGAAACCAAAGTACAGTCTGAGAGTGGTGCAGAATGTGTTGCGTCACCCATTGCAACACCTTTATCTATTATGCTAGAGTATTTTTCAGAGGTATGGACAAAATATCACACATCGATGCTGTAAAAAATCATCAACTAATACGATGTTCTACTGCAGGAATTCAACTCGAGCTCAATAATCAATCAGTCAGTTGAAGGGTACACTAAGCTGATGATGGATATTATTACAGAAAATATTTTAATGCATAATATCATTTAGTTATGTGTTCTTTGACTGTACACGCTGCAATATCGATTACAACCATAATTATGTCATTACAATCATTTCTGTAATGCTTTAAAGTCTCCATGATGACTTTCTTTTACTTAACAGCACACAAATTCTCATCTAAGGAATTGGTTAGGAAGACTGCATCAGAGTTGCACTATTTTACAGAATTTTTCAATGAAATTATCTCTGAAAGCTAATGCTGATGCAGTACGTACTACCATAGTGCTAAACAATATACTGCCATAGATTTTTATGTTAAATATAAGAATTTACTCTTTTTTTTTCTAACTTCATTTTCTTGCTTCTTGTGTTCATCTTTATTCTTAATAGTACTATTATTATTGCCATCTATACCAAAATATACAAATTTCATGAATTTATTATAAAGTTTATTAATTTCTCTTGAAAATGAATTAATTTATTATGATATTTGATGACTAAGATTTACTAATCAATGCACTATAGATACTCATATATATATTCAAGTCAATATTTCAAAGCATCTTCAACTTAATGGTTATATAATAATCATATTTCAATTTTTATTTAATGGATATTAATATTGGTCAATTTTTTTTTGAAGACACTCCTATGTCATAATCAAATACTTGCTCAAGACACCGCCTATCTCATATTTGAGTTTATTATATTGTTTAGTAATTTTCAATGATTCGCCTTACCCATTGTGGAGTTCAATTTTCGCTAGTTTTTTTTGTCTTGTTGAATCATTCTCCGCCCATGCTTAGGAGAGTACAGAGAGTACAGATACAAAACAACACTAAAAATTAACCAAACAGCCTCCAAATTGCTCTTAATGGAATATAATGAACATATTCCCTCCAAATAGGCCATAGAAAGAGGAAGAACATTACCAAAATGCTCTGTAATCTCATGAGAGTATAGAGAGTACAGAGAGTACAGATAGCAGAACTTGCTTGAAACCAAAAAGGCCCAAATGGACATTAATATTGGTCAATTATTTTCTGCTTGGTTTTTTTTTGGCTACTAGCTGAGTGGTTTTTCTCGAGTTCTAGTGTTCGGCAGGCTACCTAATGTGTCTGGATTCTACTTGGAACTTTAGTCTGTTGACTGGCATGTGGTCATCCTTATTAAATGTGCTTTTGTTGTATGGAATTATCCACTATCTCAATCGATTCTTATTTCTTTTAACACTACAAGTATTTTGGGGTATGATGTCATTTAAATGTTGATAGATACCATCTATATTGCTGATACTTTCGTGATTTCCTCACTATGGGGTTGCTTCTGGGTCAGGTTATTGTGGACTATGCATTCTGATATAATGTTGGTTCTGCTTAAGCCATCCCTTTACCACTATGATTTCTGTTGTTATGCTTGCATATGTGAATGTGGTGGTGCCTTGGTAAGCAGGTAACTATGGTTAGTGATGTTGTGTGGTTAGGGGTGTTGTTGGCTATAATTTATCCCGTTATGCTTGCATTGTCTGGTGTTTATTATCTTAGAAAGGAGAGTTGTCGACCCTTTACCAGTTTCCCAGGGTGTTGTTAAGATCACAAGATTTTATCAAATTTGTTAGTGTTCCCCAGGTTTGTAGTTATGATGGCTGGGATGACTTCACCCATTCCTTGGCTAGTAGTAGCACGCATGATGTAATCCTTCCTTTGAAGTTTGGATGCTCATGTTAGCGGCTATCCCAAATTGGTGTGACTAAGCCTGAGCCTCTCTCCACCTATTTCTCCATATCTCTATCATTACATTGTTTTATTTTCAAACTAGCTTGTATCACTTTAACTATGTTAACTCTTCTTTCTAGATGTTTATAGATTCTGCTTACTTTATGCAAGTTCCTTCTCTCCTGGAGGCATACACTCCTCTTATCCTCAAGAGTTTATGGTGATGGCTAGCCAATTGCTTGCTCCTTTGCTCTATTTATACCTTTTGCTTTCTTTTCCTCTTTCACATGTTTTGACTGTATTTAGCTTGGGGATTTTCTCTCTAGGCTATTTGTAGCTCTTTAAGTAGTAGTTATTGAGTTTATCCCCTAATAAGGATCTTGTAATCCTTTAACTGTGTCAATAAAATTTCCCTATATGGGTTCCCTAAAAGAAAATACAAATAGGTCTTAACTAACGGTCCAATTTCCAATTACTAAATTTATACTGGTAGCTTATGAAATGATGTATGTTGAATGATGTACTGATGTTTATCCCCTATTATATTTTACCAAATGTCAGTATTTGATTGATGACTCTACCTTGCCTAAGAGGATGAACTAATTTTCATTTGATATATACTCTATAAAGTAGAGTATTTTTTTATGAAATGATTTTTATTGCATGCATTACAAAATTTGGTAAGCTCATATGCTCTTATCAATAAGATTAATAGAAATTAAAGAAAAACAAATTGACAGTATCGTAGCAAATTCAATTTAGTTAATTATTTTTAATGAACTAATTAATCAATTAATATATAATCCCTAAGTTTAAAAGTGTGGCCCACTTATAGTTTCTCTTATAATACTGATGATATTAGTTAACTAATTATTAATAAATTTGTCAATAATATCAATTTAATTAAGTTGATACTTTCAGTTATTAGATTATTTAAAAACTTTCATCATCGTAAAATAAAGAATTTGCTACACACTGCCCTCAAAATTTATATTTCTGAATAAGACATTGCTAAGCTGCATGTTCGATAGTTTAATGGTCTATTTTATGCACGCATAATTGAGAAAGTAGGTTTTAAGAAGCATGATTTTGATGCATGTAAACTAATTTTTACATTTAAAAAATTCTAGCATATTTTTAAAGAACATAATTTTCTTTATTAAATAGTTATGTTTAATAATCTTACCCACTTATATTAGGTTCACATGTTAAGTGGTTAATATTGCTTCTCCTTCATACTTTCATATTGTGGCATTATGAATGTGATTGAGTATAATGGTTTATTCCTAGCGTCCGATTTGACATACCAAGTATCATTCAATCATAATTTTTAGATATTACACAATAAAAATTACTGTAATTATTAATTTATAGATAATGTAAATATTAACTTCACTTTTTTAGTTGATCTGAATTTAAAATATGATATAATTTGAATGCCAAAATTAATTAATCCAATTAAGAAAATATTTAATAAATTCATGGCATGTATCTTACATATGTATTATAATTAGGAGCAGAATGAAAAAACTACTGAGTTAAAGAGTATTAAGGTATTTTAATTTTTTTAGAATGATAATTAAAATGATCTTCAACTTTAATTCGGTTGAAACATATATTTTAAACTTTTTTAATTTGTTAAGCATATTTTCTCCAAACAAGTAAAGAAATCATCATAAAAAATATAAACAATATTATATGAACTGCCCATGGTGAGAAGAGTACAAAGAGTACAGAGATAATAGAGAGTACAGAGAGTATAGAGAATATAGAGAGTATAGAGAGTACAGAGAGTATAGAGAGTATAGAGAGTACAGAGGGTACAGAGAGTATAGAGAGTAAAGAGAGTATAGAGAGTATAGAGAGTATAGAGGGTATACCTGCAAAATTGTTCAGAAAATATTACTATTAAGGATCAAGACAAGTAATGGAATCTACTTAACATATTAATGACATACATGCTAATAGCTCATAAAAAAAGCAACCCAGGAGCCTCCAAACTACTTTAATGTTATTATAAACTTTTCCTCTCCGACCTGCAAAGAAAAAATGGAAAAAATAGGCAGCCTCCAAGCTACTTGCAATGGAATAGAGAGTATGGATAGTACAAAGAGTACAGAGAATACATAGAGAACAGAAGAGTACATAAAGTATAGAGAGTACAAATGAAACACATCTCAGTTAAGCAGTCCAGCATCAACCAAATTGCTACAGATGGGTTATTGATAAATATATTTTATCCAAATTGCCCGCGCAAATAGAAAAAAATAAAAGAAATACTCTGTACTCTCAGGAGAGTACATAGAGTACAGATGAAACACATCTCACTAAAGCATCCCAGCATCAACCAAATTATTGCAGATGATCTCTGCTAAACATATTTTATCCAAACTGCTCTGAAAAATTGAAAAAAAATAGAAGAAATACTTTGTACTCTCTAAAGAGTACATAGAGTACACATGAAACACATCTCACTAAAGTAGCTCAGCATCAACCAAATTACTACAGATGATCTCTGTTAAACATATTTTATCCAAATTGCCCAAGAAAATTAAAAAAATAGAAGAAATACTCTATACCCTCGAGGAAAGAGAACGATGAAACATATCTCACTAAAGCGACCCATCATCAACCAAATTTTCTGATGATCCGCTAAATATATTTTATCCAAAGCCTGTGAAAATTAAAAAAATAGAAGAAATACTCTGTACTCTTAGAAGAGTACAGAGAGTACAGATGATACACATCTCACTAAAGCGTACCATCAACCAAATTATCTAGATGATCTCTTCTAAACATATTTTATCTAAACTGCCAAGAAAATTTGAAAAAACTAGAAGAAATACTTTGTACTCTCAGAAGAGTACAAAGAGTTTAGATGCAAAATAAGTTAA
The DNA here is from genome assembly GCA_021442155.1 of Cymbidium sinense. NCBI lineage: Eukaryota > Viridiplantae > Streptophyta > Magnoliopsida > Asparagales > Orchidaceae > Cymbidium > Cymbidium sinense. The sequence goes on along the minus strand of CM038218.1, from coordinate 85,951,645 downwards.
GAAGGCTAACATTAAGGTTCCTGACAACCCAGCTGATTGAAGAGAGCTTAGATAAACAACCCAGTAGCCAATGGTATTTAGACAAGATATTTTATCCAAACTGTCCTGAATAAATGAAAAAAAAAAGAAAACTTAATGTTAGCTGGACTATAGAGAGCACACCTGCAAAGATGGAGAACATGAACAGATTGTGCATATGCTATCTCTAGAAAAGGCTTAAAACAATAAATAATAGCTTATAAAATAGGTAATTTCAAAATATCAAACTTCAAAAGTACAGTTCTCAGCTTGGATTTTTCATTCCCAAATAGAAGATCGCATAAGCGAACTTAGTCCTAAACTAATTCATCTTCTTGGGCCAATCATGGTGGTCAGCCCAGTTCATTGGGGGGTTTGCTGATTGCTGCCTCCATGTACTTGCAGACAAACATCCCACAATCGACATTGTTATCTTGGACTGGCATCCCACTCACCATTTTGATTGGCCATTTTATGGGATCGCACACAAAATACTGGTCAGCATCTTCAACAAGTAATTTGATCTGAATAGCAAGAAGTATAGTCAATAAGTTGGCCCAAAAAAAAAACAATTTAGGGAAATCTAATTAAAAACATTTCTTACAATATCATGAAGAATGGCCTTATGGGTTGGGTTTGATAATGAATCATTAAAATACCTAGCTTGTATGCCAAGAGTGTCCGTCGATTATTTATAATAAGTAGTAGCTCACTTGATACACTTTATCAGTGACATCTGATGAACATTTTATTTGTGTAGGCCATATTGCGCTTAACTCTACAAGAAGGGGAGAGAATGTTTATAAATTATAGTTTCTATCTATATAATTTAGATTGAATCTAATACATTTTCATTGGGGTAACTAGTACCGGATGATAAGTACAAATAGGGGACATACATCCCCGGACAGAGCGAATACTTCTCAGCTAGTAAAAAGGTGAAGGCATTAACATGTGCATCTGACGGATATTGATCTATCAACAACTCATCAATCTGCCCTCGCACAATAATGATATTCTCAGCCGTGAATATTATATCACCCCTGCAAGTGAGAAATATTTGAAAGCGAGCTTAATTAAACGAATAGGTTATTTTATGGATGAAGAAGGAGTTGAATGAAGAATGACTTACTCCTCGGAGCACGATGTCAATAAGTGGAGCATCGGCAGGCGGGACATCTGGATGAGAAGTCAACAAAATGATGTGCCTCTGGTAGCGAAAACGGCGATGAAAGTTAGTGATGAAGAGCTAGATTCATTGTGAACTAAGGATCGATCTGCTGAGATTATGCATACCTCCATCTGATGCTCCTCCACCACATCGTTAACAGTCTATGGTTCACCTACTTTTATTAGCTCATCTGTGCGAACTTATAAAAAAAATTAGTGAAATTAGGTTATATTATCTTAAATTTAACAGAAAGTAATGTAATACATATGTTGTCGGCCGCTCATCCTGAGTGGAGGCCACCACAACACTTATTCTGCACCATGGCTTCCTATAAGTGTGTGTGAAGGGGGAAGAAATATCTTTCCTCTTCCTCATCTTTCGAGCCTTCACACCACTCAATCTTGTAAAGGCTTCGATCTTCATGTGCGTGGAGGCCTCCATAGAGCTTTATATGGTGGACTCCATGGGGCTTCCCAGTGGAGGCTACCACAGGGCTTCCCAAGTGGAAGTATCCACAGGGGTGGATTGTGGTTGCTCCCACGAGAATCCTCATGGTAGCCTCCATAGTGTTGCCCTGTGAGCCTCCTCAAGAGTTTCCCCGTGGTCACCTCCAAGCTTCCCCACAGGGATGCGGGACCGCCAACAAAAAACCTCTTCGATAGCAACAACCCACAAATCAATCCCATCTATTCTCTCTGTTATTGTTGCTTGAAAAGACGATAATGTATCTTTCAAGTCCGAAAAGTATCCTCTCCACTGAGAATAGATACACTGCTGGCGAGGAGAATATCGAGGAGAGACATATGGAGATTCAGTGGGGGATGCACTCAGTGGACTTAGAATGAGACTACTATTGGGCTTGACATGTGTTACATGTTGGGCAGGGGACAATGATTCAAGGAGTCAGGTCTCCTCTTCTAATATGTCCTCGAATGAAAGGTAGACATGTGTTAAAATGATAAGAAAATATGATGACTTACAACATAAATAACTACATTCTTATATGAACTAAGTGATATTATTATGTGTCACATGGTGTCCTCCCAAACCAGTGAAAGCATCATATGAAAACTTTATTTTTGGCTATCGCAGCATCCGTGGCTTTATAGATGGAAATGATGGCCTTATGATGCTTATGTGCTCAGCCGCCCAGATCTACAATGAATATTTATATAAGTTAACTTCAATACATCAAATAAAATATAACTAAGATATAGAACATACCATTAGAAGAGTGACAAGGCCACTCATGTACCCGGGTGCCTTCTAGGTCTGAATCTTTGATGTAATACCATCAAATTGTGAAACTAGAAAGGCCAAAATGGCCTCTGCCCAGTTGTATTCAGCAAATTTATCTATGTCATTGGCGTAGACAATCAATTTCAATGCCACCTTATAGTTGTGATATATAAAAAAAGATTTGATAGAAAATGTATGTACAATTGCACAAATTGTGCACGAATGAGCTATCGAATGCTCAAGTTTATTCTTATAGTCCTACATGAGAGATTTTTACATAAGACCTTCTCCCCTCTATTTGGCATCCCTACAATTACTGTAACTTCATCAGGGATGAAAGGAATGTACTACCCACCCAGAAAGAAAGCTTCTTTCCCTATGTCCGAGCAAGACAAGATTAAGGTAATGGCAATTGAGTCTTGCTGAATTCTGTGGAGTCTAATGAATTGATGCAGATGAAGCCTCTTTAAAATGTCAATGACTTCATCAGAAAGTGTCTTTGCAATATTATCGAACACCATTCTAATGATGGCACGCATCTTGAAGTTATCCTTTTCCCAGACATGGTAAACCTCAAAATGAAAAGTCAGTTAATGAGAGTACAGATGTAATCACCAATAAAAATCAATCTCCCTCCAAATTGCTCCTAATGTAATATAATGAACATATTTCCTCCAAACAGACCAAAGAAACTGGAAAAAAGGAAGCAAAATGCTCTGTACTCTCATGAGAGTATAGAGAATACAGAGAGTATAGAGAGTACAGATGTAAAAATCTCCCAAAAACTATCCAAATAGCCTCCAAATTCCTTCCAATTAAATGTAATGAATATAATCTCAACAATTAGGCCAAAGAAACTAGAAAAAATAGCCAAAATAATCTATACTCTCAAGAGAGTACAGAGAGTATAGATGCAAAAAAAAAATAACCGACCTCCAAATTATTCCTAATGGATTGTAATGAACATATTTCCTCCAAAGCCAAAAAAGTAGAAAATATTAATGCTTTGTACTCTCATATGAGTATAGAGAGTACAGAGAGTACAGATACAAAAATTCTCTAATAATCATCCAAACAATCTCCAAATTGCTTTCAATGAAATGTAATGAATATAATCTCAACAATCAGGCCAAAGAAACTGAAAAAATGGCCAAAATCATCTATACTCTCAAAAGAGTATAGAGAGTACATATGCAAAATAATACTCAAAACCAACCAAGCAGCCCCTAAATTATTCTTAATAGATTGTAATGAACATATTTTCTCCAAATAGGCCAAAGAAACTAGAAAATAATGCCCAAAATGCTCTATACTCTCAGAGTACAAAGAGTACAGATAGAAATCTCCCATAAAAATTAACCAAATAGCCACAAAATTACTTCTAATGGAATGTAATGACCATATTCTCTCCATACAATTAAAATAAACTAAAAAAAATATGAGAAACTAATCTATGCTCTCATGAGAGTATAGAGAGTACAGATATAAAAAATCCCAATAACCATCCAAACAGCCTCCAAATTACTTCCAATGGAATGTAATGAACATAATCTCAACAACTTGGTCAAAGAAACTAAAAAAAATGACCAAAATCATCTGTATTCTCAAGAGAGTACAGAGAGTACAGATGCAAAATAACACTAAAAACCAACCAAACACCCTCCAAATTATTCTTGATGGATTGTAATGAACATATTTCCTTCAAACAGGCTACAAAAATTTAAAAAAATGTCTAAAATGCTCTGTACTCTCATGAGAGTACAGTATAAAGAATAGATGAAAATCTCTCATAAAATTAACCAAACAATCACAAAATTACTTTGAATGTAACATATTCTCTCCATACAATTAAAATTGGAAAATATGAGAAATTATTCTATACTCTCATGAGAGTGCAGAGTAGATGCAAAATCCTCCATAACCATCTAACCTCCAAATTACTTCTAATGTAATGAACATAATCTCAATAACTAGGCCAAAGAAAAAAATGGGAATCTGAGTACTGATGCAAAATAACACTAAAACCAACAGACCTCTAAATTATTCCTAATAGATTATAATGAAGATATTTCCTCCAAACAGGCCAAATAAATTAGAAAAAAAATGCCCAAAATGCTCTATACTCTCAAGAGAGTATAGAGAGTACAGAGAGTACAGATAGAAATCTCCGATAAAAATTAACCAAACAGCCACAAAATTACTTCTAATGAAATGTAATGACCATATTCTCTCCATATAGGCAAAATAAATTGAAAAAATATAAGAAAATGTTATGTACTCTCATGAGAGTACAGAGAGTAAATATACAAAAATTTCTCAAAAATCATCCAAACAGCCTCTAAATTACTGCCAATGGAATGTAATAAACATAATCTCAACAACCAGGCCAAAGAAACTAGAAAAAATGGTCAAAATCATCTGTACTCTCAAGAGAGTACATAGAGTGTAGATGCAAAATAATACTAAAAACTAACCAAATAGCCTCCAAATTATTCCTAATGGATTGTAATGAATATATTTCTCCAAACAGGCCAAAGAAATTGGAAAAAAATGCCCAATATACTCTGTACTCTCATGAGAGTACAGAGAGTACAGATAGAAATCTCCCATAAAAATTAACCAAACATCCACAAAATTGCTTCTAATGGAATGTAATGACCATATTCTCTCCATACATGCAAAATAAATTGAAAAATATCAAAAAAATATTATGTACTCTCATGAGAGTATAGACAGTACAGATGCAAAAATACCTTAAAAACTATCCAAACAACCTCCAAATTGTTTCTAATGGAATGTAATGAACATAATCTCAACAACCAGGCCAAAGAAACTAGAAAAAATGGCCAAAATTATCTGTACTCTCAAGAGAGCATAGAATGTACAAATGCAAAACTCCCCTAAAAATCAAGCAAGCAGCCTCCAAATTATTCCTAATAGATTGTAATGAACATATATCCTCCAAACATGCCAAAGAAACTGAAAAAAATATCCAAAATCATCTATACTCTCATGAGTGTATAGAGAATGCAGATCTGAAAAACTCCTAAAACTAAGCAATCGACCTTCAATGCTTCTAAAACCATGTCGAGCATATTGTATCCTAACAGGATAGGCGATTTAAAAAAATGCAAAATGGGTTGTACTCTTAAGAGTACAAAGAGTACACATGCAAGTAAATAACCATAAATCAACCTACAAATAAATTTGAATGCCATGTTGAACATACTATCCCTAACAGCCACAATTCATCATTAAATAGCACAAACATCCTACCATGTGATATATTAAACATTTCACAAGCTAAGCTCAAAATTTTAAAATAATAAGTACTATCATGTGACAAAGACTACACATACAAAACTACTCTCATCTCATTTAAAGGAATCAAATGTTCCAAAATGTTCACCTATAGATGAGAGAGAAACCCTAAATTCATTAAAGTTTGAGAATCATGTAAATACCTCATGTAATGCTACAATACCTTAATTTTTTGATTGATTTGCTAAATCATCAAGGTCGGACGTTCGATCGAGGGAGGGAGAAAAATTCCTTCGTAAAGCCCTAAACTATTACATGTGAGGAATGTCAAACCGTCTATTTTTCATCTCCGTTTGAAAGAGATGGGTTGGGCAAAGTCAAACATGGTGAATCGCGTCCATTTACATCGGTCATTCTGATCGTTAAAACTAAACAAAAAAAAATGACACGCATGGTTTGGAGTCCATACGTAAAGCTATGTCGACTCAATATTTCTCGAGATAGGTGATATCTTAAGCTATCGTCAAAGTTTTCACCGTGCTGAGGAGAAGCATCCAGTGTTTTGCGGATCGTCACCCTTTTGGTTCTCATTGCGGTTGAGTCACATTCAAAAGAAAATCTCTATTGCATCAGAGTCAACTCATTCGGTGGAGAGGTAGGCAAATGCTTGTCTTCATGTTCATTATTGGACTGGTTAGCGTGGAAGTAAGAACGTGGCTAAGTTGGAACGGATATTAAATTGACTTCCTTGGAACCGCCATCATTGATGCTCACATGATTTTCCATTAATCGGATCTCGAAAGATAGTATAGGCACCAATTAAAATTGATCTTTAAACCGATAATCTCACCATTATGCCCTGAGGACTGCAGTCTTGAGCCAGAAATCAAAGTTATTCTGATGAACTTCGGACGATAGAGTAGATGGTCTCTGGCGGATCCAGAATACCATTGATGGGAACCGTGGAAATGGGAGTTAGTGAAGAAATATAAGTTTAAAGTAAAACGCTAGTATGATAGCAAATAAAGGAAGAGGCGGACGAAGCTCTTATACGGGTTGATGACATTGACGATTGAACGGAGGCATCTTCAGAATTTTATATGTAAGAAGGAGGGTATAGGCATCCCCGCGCTAAGCAATCGGGTATTTACGTGTGCAAGTTGGCGGATCTCTCCCACTCTCTCTCCACTCTTTTGATTGTGTGTTGCCTTCCCTCTCGTAGATTTGAATGCATCATTCATCAAATCACGCGACCTTCTCTATGGTGGGAGAAGTTATCAGGGTGAGGAGTGACAATTTTGTTTTTGAAATTTAAATTTAAGAAAATTATATTGTAATATTTTAATAAAATTAATATAGAAATTTAATAAATTATTCTTTAAAAAAATATTATAAAATATAGAATTTTATATTATAATAATCTTGAAATAAACTCAAAAACTTTTAAGTTTATTTTTATATAATTTAGATTAAGATGTCCAATCATAAATTTTTTTTTCATTCAAAATTTACTCAATTTTCTCTTAAATTTTATCCTCAAAAGGGGTCATTTGGGATCACTTTATTTTTATTTTTATATTATATATTTGTTTTATTTTGTTTATGTTTTCTAAAATAAACCTATTTGATTGTACTTGTTATTTTTAGAAATACTCAAAACATGTTTTAGATGTTTTGAGTATTTTTTAAAAATAAAAAATAAAATCACATAAAAAGCACTCTAAATAAATATATTTTCAAAATAACATAAATATAAAATAAAACTGATCCCAAACAGCCCTAAATTATTTTATATTTGGTGTTGGCTCTTTAAAATTTTTAGATTGATAGAGGCTTATAATAATTGAAAGTGATAATAATTTTAATTTATATTTTTTTATTATTTACCTTAAATTTTGAATAAATTTTAAAAGCTTATATATATATATATATATATATATATATATATATATATATATATATATATATTTGTCTATGTGTATGAGATAAGATTATTTCATCTTAATTATCTTGTCAGTATTAATATTATATGCTAGAGAAAGAATTTATTTATTTTTTACATTATATAAAAATTGTGTAAATTGCACAACTAAGGGGTTGTTTGGGATCACTTTCTATTTTATTTATAATTTTTTTCTTTTTATTTTATTTTTTTTTATGTGAAAACAAAAACATGTTTGGTATTTTTTTCTGAATTTTTTATTTTAATAAATAAAATAAAAAATAAAAAAATATGTTTAGTTGTTATTTTTTAAAATTTTAATAAAAAATAAAATAATGAAATTAATTATTACTAAGGTACTTGGATTACTTTTTTATTTTTTTAAATTTTAAACTAAAATAAAAATATGTTTAATATTTTCTTATTTTCTTATTTTAACATAAATCAAAAAGTATTTGGAGACAAATGATGATGACGGATGTTGAGTCATTGACCTACATATTTGTTCTATTCAATCAAATCAAATCACGATTCGATGATCGATAAGTGTGATAGATTTGAATCAAATTAAAAACGAATAATACTCGTTCATAAAAAAATCTAGAAAAATTCAAAATGTAAAAATCTATTTAATAAGAATTTTCATAGTTGATTCAATTGTACATAATAAAATCGACAAGTTACAAATACGATATCTCGGGATTTGAGCAATATTATTTTGATTATCATCAATGCTATTTAAAAAATATTTGCTTACAAGATGAATTATACCAATGCATTTGAAACGTTGAAAATAAAAAAAAGACACTCATTTGTAGGAGTTGCTGCATAAGCGTAAAATGTAAAATAACTACATGCATATTTAAATTCTATGAGAAAGATAAAATTTATGAAAAGTTATAAATATATTTTAAATAATAATTATTGATGAAATAAGTTAAATTATAATTATTATTAAATAATCAAGTTAAATTTAAATAGAATCAATCAAAATCTAATATATATATTCAAATTTATATTATATATATAAACATACATGATATATTAAAATTAATCTATTATTATCCTACATTCAAGATAAATCTTATTAGATTAAATTAATTAAAATTAATAATATTATATAATATAATTTTAAAAATTAAAAAAATCAAATCCAAATTCTTAAAACCCTAAAAAGTATGACTGGATGCTTTAAAAATAAAGAAAAATAGGTTTTACATGTTTTTAATATTTTTGGCAATAAAAAACAAATTTGTTTAAAAACAGAAAGACAAAAATAATAAAATAGATAAACAAACATATTTTTTATTTTTATTTTTTCTATTTCTTAAAATTAAAAACAAAAATAGGAAATAAAAATTGATGCTAATTTAAGAGAAGTACAAACATGATTTTTATAAGAAAATTTTTAAATGAAAATTCATAAAGCGTTCAAAGGAATTGTGACAATATTTAAAGAATTATGAAGCAATGGAATATTTTCACTAATAAAAGGTGTTTATGTCCATAATTAGATAAAGCACTAACATAATATAGTGAATATAAACTATAAAAAATATTTCATTTTTTGATAATATAAAAGCTTTATTATGTCTAAATTTTATTAAATGATGATAAGTGATTGATTTAATTGTTCTGTCAATAGTGGGCGAGTCTGATGATAATTAGTTTGTATTAATTGATAGTTGAGGGTTAATATCAATGGTTAAATTAAGATTGTTAGTCAATTCAATCTTTCTCCTAATAGGATGAGAGATAAGATAAATGGGAAAACTAGCATTACTCATTTGTGATTGATGTGATCAAATATTAATTGTCAGTAGGTTTTAAGCCACAACCAATTTTATCTTTCCCCTTTGCCTTTGACTTTGGCTTAAAACATACCGACAACAAATATTTGATTCCATCAACCATGAATGAGTAATGCTAGTTTTCACATTTGTTTTATCTTACATCCTATCACGAGAAAGATTGATTTTACTAACAATCTTCATTTAATCATTGATATTACTCCTATTATCATTGTGGTATTTATTTTT
>CM038218.1:85674488-85941875 GCA_021442155.1 Cymbidium sinense | reverse complement strand
GGATTAGTTGCAGATGGATAATACTCTAACAAGAGTTATTGGACTTATTATATTAATAACATCACATTTTAGTATTTTGTTAGAAATTTGTTGTATTTATTACTTTTTTTGTACGTAAATCATATCATTTAGTGCACATCTGTTATTTGAGCTTCTAAATATTAATGCATTATAGAATAGTTCTATTGTCCGCAGCTTTCATGGTTCCTACAGAAGTATACAGTTGAGCATTAAGTTGGCGTACACACTTATTAGAAGCAGCCGTTTAAACAATTATTTAATTACTTTTTTTAAACAATTTTTTAATTTATTAAATCTCGAGTTAGTTAAATCTTAATAATTTAAGCATAAGTAATTATTTCGCTACTTAATTTATGATTTAAGTTAGTTAGATCAAACATAAGTTTAATAATAATTATATGGATTTTATTATTTTTATTTAGATATTAGAATCTTAATTAGACTAATTAATATTTAATTCATAACTTATTAAATTATTTAAAATAATAATTTTATACATTCAAATAACTTAAATGAATAATTATAAGTAATATTAATTATTAGTATTAATATACTTTTAAGTAATATATTTATATCTAGTTTATCTGATAAAGTATTATTAATTATAATTATATTCTCTTAATTTGTTATTAATCAATAATCTAATAAATAAATTAAATAATAATTTCAATTTAGTTTATATAAAAATTTAATTATTTTATTTGAATTCTTAGATGATAATGTGTCATTAAGTTATTAATTAATTATAAATTATTAAACTTATATAAATTGCAAATAATTTCATTGAATCATAATTAATCTAAAATAACATATTAAATAATTATTATGTAAATAATTTTAAATTAAATTAAAAATATTTTTAATCTAATGATATCTTCATTAGTCATTATTTAAAAAATAATAAATTATAAATTAATTAAAATATGAATTTTAAGTTAAATAATTCAAAATAAAATAATAATAATTTCCTCCCCTTATCTATTATTATGCATAGGGGTGTAAATGAACAGACTTTGAGCGAGTTTGACATGTGTTCGTGTTCGGCTCTTTAAAAAAAAATTTTATTCGAAATTGGCTTGTGTTTAAAATAGCTCATGAAAAGTATGTTCGTGTTGGGCTCGAAAATCTATTCGTGTTCGGTTGGAATTGGCGTGTTTTTAAATATTTAAAATTTAAAAATTTATTATTTTTAAGGGGATTTTATATACATGGCATGCCAAACATGTGTATTTACCTATTTAACACCCTAAACTTATAAATTTCTTACATAGCACGACAAACCTTTTATATTTTCTTATTCTGATTCTGGTCTCGCTAAAACCACGCGGAATGAGCGGCAGAGCAGGGAAATCGTTTCTCTCCTAGTTCACCATCGCCTCCCCGGCATTTCAACTTCGCGGTTCACAATCGAGAAATCGTTGTTCTTCGTGAGGTGTAGCATTTTAGGTGCCTCGTTGCTCACATTATGATGTTGTGCTCACACTATTTGGAGCAATGTTGTCGTTGATTTTTTTTTCACATTGCGCTCCATCGATGCATTCTCTCACCGGCATTTAATCTTCGAGTTTACGATGGGAAATCTTTGTTCTTCGTTAGGTTTAGGTTTTAATGCGCCCATTAAAACCTATGATAATCATAATTCGAGAGCTAAAGAGGAAATCCGGGGAAGAAATCCAGAAACAAGCAAAAATTGCCGTAAAAAAAATGTTCATAAATAACCTTCCCGTAATACCTCGCAGATTGGAAATGCAGCGGGAGGTCACGATCGATGATTTCTCGGTTCAGCTTGGAAATGAAACCCTAGAAATCGACGGCTTTGGGCTTTCGCTTGACCGAAAAGCGACAGGCTTTCGGAAGGAGGTGAGACGAAGAGATAGGGTTTTAGAACAGGGTTCCGGAGGTTGACGAAATTCTATTTTTGTGCACCTCTACCACTTTTGGGTGCTATGTATGTAATTTATAAGTTTGGGGTGTTAAATAGGTAAATACACATGTTTAGCGTGTAAAGTATGTTAAAACCCCTATTTTAATTAAGTTTTAAAAAAATATTAATTTTAATAAGAAAAAAATGTTATTGCAAATATACAATAACAATTTGTGGAGTGTAGGCTATAGTAATTAAAATGAATTTTTAATAAATAAATTTTATTGTAAACATAAGTTAGAGAACTCAAAATTACATTTCAATATGATAAGGTAAAATAATTTATTTATTTAAGTATAAATTATAATTAATTACAATCTACAAATAAATTAACAAATAAGTACAATCTATATACATTTATATGAAACAAAATGAAATTTTCAATCTTCAAAATAATCTTAGTATACTTGGTTTCATTATTCACTCTTCAGAAATTAATAAATTGTCACATAAGATCTACACTTTTACTTATTACTGTACAATTAATAAATAGGCTTAGTTTGAAATTTTATATTAACTAATCAATGATATCGCCATAAATACTACCGCTTAAATTCTTAAAAAAAAAAAATCATAATTTCAAACTATTAATCACAAATAAATTTGACTCTAAAGAAGAAAATATCACAAAACAATAAATAAAATGAGCCTTTATAAAACTCATAAATCCAATATATTCAACACAAAACTAAGTGTAGTATTAATAAAGTAAAAATTAAAATATAATAAATCAGCAAATAAAACTAAAACTGTAGTAAAAAAATAATTGAAATAGATCAAACTAAACAAGAAATATAAGCATCCATTTTGTCAAGCTAAATTATATCTCATATTAATAAATGTTTAACATCATAGCCTTTTAAAATCATAAATCTAAGCAATCCAGCATAAAATCAAGTATAGCGTTGATAAACTAAAAATTAAAATACAATAAAATAACAAATAAAATAAAAAATGCATTAGTCAAAAATGAAATATATATAATCAAAACTTCAGTATTCAACATATCATGTGAGACAAACTCAGAAATAAATTTATACAGAAAGATACACCTGATGTAATTAGTTAACAGGATTATATAAATAGTGTCAAATGATCCTCAAGATTGAAAAAACTAGAGAAAATAGCAAGTTGCTCGATCTCAAAATAACAACAAGTAGTTATTAGGCTACTAAAATATATCAAATAATAAAACTAGCTTACTAACTCAACTTGAATTTCAATATAGATAACAAAAACAATTGAGGCTATAAAAGCCTCAAAGCCTCAAAGGAAAGACATTATAGAGTAGCAATCAATAAAACAAATCCAGCAAAAAACATTAATAATCCAAATAGACTAAATTGCATAGCACAAGCCTCCTCCATTCACTTCGTAACTTTACTATTACATACAGATTTTCTCCTTTCATGATCTCTTGCTGTAACAAATACTCATTAATTAGAGTGACATATAAAAAAGTGAAGACAAAGTTTACAATTATAAAAAAAAAATTAAATAAATATGAAATTATATCTTACCAAAAGATTTTAATATATTGTTGACAACTTGATCCAACTAATTATACAAATAAGTGCATTAATTTTTTGGATAAATTTTATAATCATCAAAATCTCTACCAGCACTAAAATTAGATTTAATTGCAATCATTGTTATGAGAATTGTTGCGCTAGAAAACCACGATAAAAGTGAAAGTTTATTAGCTTTGTCAAATCCAAAGACACACATGTATATAAAGAGTGAACAAGAAAACCTGAATTTTACGGAAAATCGAAAAGAGGAAAAATCACTGCCTAAAAAAATCTTCCATGCTTTGAGTACAAAATCTTCCGATAACGGGATTACATGATTGCATATGAGAAGGAACAATAACTATGTAATCTCAGTGGTATGTATGCTTGGTAAGATGATGGTGAACGAGAGACATCGACTGACAATGAAGGTCATCATGATGGAGACCGGTGGAGATTGACGACGGCGAGGATCACGGCACCGACGGCACGGGTATTTTGACGCCGAGGTGTGATCGGCTTGGAGAATCTTCGAGCTCTCTCTCTCTCGCCTCCTTTATATTATAAGGGACTATTTATAAATCGGAAGAGTGGCGCCTCTATAAATCATGCAAAACCCGACTCACTCCACTTCATCTGGACTCAAAATGATCCCCTTGATCATATGATGTATTTTGTGTATTTGAATGCTCAAATGATGTCAATTATGATATCTTGCTTTAGATTATCACAAGACGCTTGACTATAAACACTCCATATTTAAGAGTCATAATAAACGCTGATCTCTAGTCTTGATTCACGAATCGATTGCTTTACGCCAAGATGGTTTCGACTAGAATTTTCAGGGTCATATGAGTTGCCCCCTTATTTTTGGATGATATTATTTCAATTATCCAAAAATATATATGCCGAATATTTAAAAATAGCAGATTCTTCAATGAAATTTGCGAGTCCATTAACCATACATTTTGAGAGAACATATCTTCACGTGAGCATAAAATTATAACCATGAAGCGCGGGGCCATGTATGTACGCTGACGCAATATTTGGATTATGGACTACGCGACATTTACGGCGCATAGCTGCGGGTTGGATTACGAAGTGCAAAGAAATCGCTAGTCGCGTAGCTTCATGGGTCAAGAAAGGGCCGTGATTCGGGATCGGTCAGACTGGATGGCGTGGAAAGTGAATGGCGAGCTTTGAAAGGGTCGAACGAAGTCGCGAGGACCGCGCAGAACGCGGTAATGCAGAACTCGGTCGCGGTCGACGTCGGCCGACATGGGCTGCTGGCGTCGCTGGGCGAGCGGGCGTATACGGGTCAGGCGCGCTGTCGACCTGGATCGCGGACGTCGGGCTCCGGAAGTTCGCTGATCCGGAACTACGGATGGCTGGTCACGGAACGGCGAGCCAGAAGCGCTGACCGCTCATGGGTCGGCGTGTTCTCCCAAAACGTCCGCTTTGCCTTGCTTTGGCCTGTTTTGAGCGATTTTGAACATTTTTGGGCGGTTTTGGATGCTTTTTTACCCTTTTGCCCCTAAAAGGGGTCCATAAAAACCCCCTAGGGCCAAGAGAGAAGGCACATTCTTTTCTTCTTGAGAGAAGGTCATTTGGAGGCGATCAAGACCGTAGTCATACTGCAGCTCCGCTTTTCCTCGAAAGAGGTTAATCTAATCGTGACCGACGGACGATATCAAGACCCGTAGTTCATACGCAAAGGCTCAGTTTTCCCTTGAAAGAGGTGTACTCGCCGACCGTCGGAGGCGATCCTGTAGTATTGCGGCTCCGCCCCTCGAAAGAGGTCAACAACTCTGACAACCGGGTTCGAGGACCGGGGAGACGATAACGAGATCGGTCGAGCGATGCTCGACGATGGCGGCCAGCGACGGTGACCTTCGACGGTGGTCGATGAAGATAACCAACGACGATGGTGACCGCGAGATCGCGCGATGGTCGGCAGTGACGGTGACGCGATGCGATGCTTGGCGCCGATGGGGCGGTAATGGCATAGCCGGCGACGGCGATCGACGTAGTTGATAATGACCGCGCATGGTGGTGACCGACAAAATTGCCGCGATGTGGTGACCGGCATAGCCGCTAGCAATATAAGATAATCGAGCGGTGCCAATGGCCGAACCTGGCGACGGTAATCGGCTGACCTGGCGGTGACCGCGGATGCGAATGGTCGCAGCGCAGAATGCATGGCGCGACCGATGCCGAGGGTATAGCGGCAATCGGCGACGATAATGACAGGGTAACCGACGGGTAAATGCGGTGAGGCAGGCCGGTGATGAGCCATATCAGCGATGCTCAGCAAAGGATCACACCGAATGGCAAAGGATCAGACGAAGCGATGACCTGAGGTGGGGCTAGACGGCCGGCGGCAATTAGCGATATCGAGCGGGCGCGCTAGAATACGGGATGACCGACGCTGGTGGTGACCGCGAAAATTGGCGATGGCGCGGACCGGCGGCGGCGTATGGTGACCGCCAGGTCGGGGACTACGGGTGTCCAATAAATGACGATAACCGACGCATGACCGTAGCCAGCATGACCGGCGACGATGTAATGTAAGATCGCATACCGGAGACCGAATGACGGAATTTTGACTATCAAGTTGTTTGTTTGCTCAATGATGCTTAATGTATGGAAGATGTTGAATTGAATCCACGAGATTTTGTTCGTTGTTTGCCGAGTGTTACGCAATAACGCTAACTAAAGAGGTTGAATTAATCGAAGATTTTGACCCATCCGGTTTGTCGGTACGCACCACGACGCTAAGTGGAAGAGGTTGAATTGAATCCAGAGACCCATTGTTGTTGTGAGGTTACCACGCAACTATGGAAGAGGTCGAAACCGAGGATTTTGACCAATCGAGTTTTGTGGTGACGACGTTAACAATGAAGAGGTCGGGAAGTCCACCGCGACCTTTTGACCATTGGGTTGTTGTCGAGGGCGACGCATATGGAAGAGGTCGAATCAATCCGCGAAGATTTTGACCTATCCGGTTTGTCGGTGTTACCGATCATTAACCTATTGATGAGGTCAATTGAATCTGAGAATTTTGACCTATCCGGGTTGTTTGTCGTGGTGTTACCCGGCGACGTTAACTGTATGGGTCGCGAAGTCCACCGCGACCTTTTGACCTATCCTAGGTTGTTTCGAGTGTACCGATGACGCAATATGGAAAGGGAATTGAATCCGCCGAGATTTTGACCTATCCGAGGTTGTTTCGTGGTGTTAGCGATGACATTAACCTGTATGGATGAGGTCGAATTGAAGCCGGAATTTTGACCTATCCGAGGTTGTTTGTCGGTGTTACCCGACGTTAAGGAAGAGGTCGTGGGAAGTCCACCAAGGACCTTTTGATCTATCCTAGGTTGTTTGTCAGAGTCTTTGCTTGATGACATTAACCTGTATGGAAGAGGTCGAATCAAAACATCCATTTGTGGTTGTAACCAAAGTTGCTTCTTAACCTTGGTCATGTTTTTCCATGAGTATGATTGGAAAATCATAATTTGCAAAACTATATCTCTTCTCAATGTTGAAATATCCTCCAACTTTGACTTATTTCTTAAGATGGTAATCGATTATGTTTAACATAGATCTTCGAGATTAAGAGTTGCCCCGCTTTTGATAAAATGAAAGAACTAAGTTTGAAATTTTCATTCGCCATGCCCTTAAAAGCTTGAAATGCTCCATCTCGATGGTGGTTTTGATCTTGTTTGGAAACTTGGTCGTCGTACAAGATGAAATAATGGAAATCGCTTTCAAAGACGCCAAAGCTGCTGAAAACCGGGTAGAGTGAAAGTTTACGCCTTAGCTTTGTCGTGAAATCCAGCACACACACATGTATATAAAGAGTGAACAAGAAAACTCCGCACTTTACGTAGAAAATCTCAAAAGAGGAAAAACCACGAACCCTAGTAAAAAATCTTCCACTATGTATATGTTTGACAAAATCTTCCCGATAACTATGTAATCACGCTCGGTGTAATGCAAGTGGTGATGGTGAATGGAGACATCGAATGACGAGGTCGTGATGGAGACCGAGATCGACGCGAAGATCGGCGGAGGCGACGGCGAGGGGACAGCCGAAAGATGGCGATTGGGAGAATCTTGACTTTAGAGCTCTCTTCTCTCTCTTTTCCTTGGTCTCATGAGGAATGAGAGACTATTTATAGATTGGAGGTGGCGTCTGTAAATACATGCAAAACCAACTCCACTTCATCGGATGGCTCAAAATGATCCCCTTGATCATATGATGTATTTTGTGTATTTGAATGCTCAAATGATGTCAAAATTATGATATATTGGGCTTATTAGATTCGCCTCGTCAAGACACTCAATTTGACTATAAACACTCCATGTTTAAGAGTTGATTGATAATAAACGCTTGATCTCGGTTAGTCTTGATTCACGATCAGATTGCTTTCTACGTCAAGATTCGTGCTTCGACTAGTGAAATTTTCAGGGTCATATCAAGAATTGTAAGACATCCCTAATCATTTTAGAAAATTATGAATACTTTAGAGTACTCATCACCTTCCAATCAAAAGCATCAAATTATTCATTATTACATATATATATAAAGCTTCTTCCAAATATATTTGCAAATATGATTTTGAAGGCTGAATGAAACAAGATGCTACAATAAAATTAGCAAAACCTAATATACAATGAAAAGGAGATGAAAAAGATGGCTCCATTTATAGCTGTGAGGACCCATTAGCTGTTGTAGAAGCTGAACTATAACTAGCAATATCAAAAACATATTAATTATAAATTTCTCAAATAACTGCTTCAACTTCCTTAATTTTAAATTTTATCTCGGAATATGAATATATTTTTGAAAATGTAAAATTTATGAAGTTCATCTTTAAGTATGAATCTAACATAACTGTTAGAGACATAAGAAAATTATATTCACCACAATACTTGTCAAATTTAATTTTCATTATAATTATCATTTGTTTAATATATTCATTTGATGAATTGTAGTATTCTATCAACAATTTTTTAACATGCATAATAGTTGGTAAAAAAATATTTGTAATTGGATAAGTTGAACCAAAAATTATTTTTGTAACTATGAAAAGTAGCAAAGAACTTCCTAATTTGCTCATATCTTTACCAATCAAAATCAGATGACAATCACTTGTAATTACTATTTCGAGTTATATAATGGTAGAATATACTGCGAAAAATAAAGACAGACTCAAGTATAATATATGTAGAATTTCATCATTTAAGACTATCAATAGATAAACCTTTTGAAGTGAAAATCCCTAATTGCTTTGTCACTTCAACAAACTTATGTAACCTCATCGAGACTTCAAAAATATTTTATTGACTCTTAATTTGATAAATGATATCATAAATTTTCTTCAAATTTTGAGAGCATTAACAAATATCATTGTTACTAGCATTATTCAATATAATTATAAACTTTATCTTGTAGATTCAACTCTAACAAGCATTCACATATAACATCATAAATAAATGTAGAGGTGATTCAAGCTCAATGAAATTGATAATTTACTTGTGTAATTTTCAAGACACATCAATATAATGAATTGTTAAGCACATTTGATTGAAGTCCAACAATCGATGTTAATGATAAGATATATGTATACTTTTAAGATATGCTTTCAGCTTATCTTTCTCTGCTTCATAAACTTTCATGTAATTATTTTTATAGTGTTTCTAGAAACTCTTTCATAGTTATGATTGAAGATCTTCAACAAAATGTTGAATCATGTATGCTCAATTATCATAAATGGGCACTCATATATAATTATTATTTTTGCTATTATTTCTCTAATTTGAAGATGATCATAATTTATTGGATCACTAATAATAAGAATCTCAATTTCTGAACTAGCATCAAAAGACATAAAATTTAACAAATTTTATCTTTTATCTAGCAAAATAACTCGTTTATTTTTAGTTTTGATCTTATCACATTCCCTAACAGGTTTGAGAAGTTGTGAAGTGGTGCAAGACTTGTATTTATAAAATTTTGCACCACAATATATGCATTGTAAAGAATGTGCACTAACGCCTTTCAAAATTTAAATACTAAAAGCACTCACAAACCTGTATACTTCTTTTTCTAGTCTTCTTAGGAGAGATTTCTCCAATAATAGTATCAAGTCCAAGTTCTTTTGAACAACTAGGTTGTGAATAAATATTAGGATTATTATTATTATTTTCATCCTCTATAATAATCTCATTATAAGATGATGCAATTTGAGATAAATCAAAATTTGACATGGTAGTAGAATATATTGAAAAAGAAAATGTGTCAAAACTAAAGATACAATATATACGCTTGAAATAAGAACATTGGCACATTATATTATCACAATCCATATAAAATAGAGCATTAGAATAATTAATTAAAATGCATAGAAATAAGTTGAGCACCACAATCTTGTATAATAGAATGATAAAACTTTTGAGATAATCAAAAAGAACCAAGTTGAAATGCATAAACATGTTATATATGCTATTTATGATAAAATAGGTTGAACAAGACATCTAGTACATTTGATATTTCAAGAAAGTCAACTAAATAATAAAACATAAGTTATTTATGTTTCTTCATCATTTAATTTTATTGTGGTACCAACAAAATACAAACTATAAATCATAAATTATCATGCTATACAATGGATTGCTACTAAAGAAAATGTCATTCTTGAATCTAGCAAAGGCTTCTAAACATTTAAGTCGAAAACTTTCTCAAAGATGTTTAAAATATTGTCGAGAACATTTGATTGAATGAGAGAATCTCCATATAATAGCGATGTTCGTTGGTAAATTAAAGACTACATGAATTATATACACACTATGCCCTTGAAATTTCTTTATAAATTGACAGATTATTGCTTCATTGGAAAAAAGTTCAATTCTCTATTATACAACCTTCTAAATTTGATCATTTCATTTTTCTTTTCAAAATAACTTATCCCCCACATGTACTATTTTTGTGTAGATCAGGTGTCATTTGATGTTCAACATCATGTATTTTCACCGTAATCCCGTTGTTTTTCTTATAAGATTATAATCATGAAGAATAAGAAAGCATTATTAAAGTTTTGAACATTCTCTAGAATATAACTATTTTTGAATCTAATGCCAAATATTGAGATATGTTAAGAATATTATTCATGCATGGTTCTTTTTCTACAATATTATGACCTTTTGCATGAAATAGATGTGGTTTGTGCATGTACAACTAAGAGAAGAGAGACAATGTAAGATGATGATGATACGATATGCACATTGTAGTAATTACTTCATTAAGACATTAAAGACTCATCATGCATATCTGAAATGATCTCAGACAGCTCCCCTTCATTCAAAGAAAACATAGAAAGAAAAAGAGAATATAAATCAATTATGTGATGTTTGCAGCATGGATAATATACAACCATATAGAGTTTCTTGTTTGGATCAAAGTTCAATCTTATAGCTAGAAGCAATGAGTTAAACACACATCAACATAAATACCATAACACATGATGAAAATGAATAATAAAGACATCAACATGACAACATTGACTTTCAAATTTTATAAGCAAACCAAATAATGAAACTCACAAGCCTTAAAGGCTCTAATAGAGCAATAATGATGCAATTTTGAAAGAATCTCTAAAGAACCACAAGAATTTGCATAAATTATATGTTTTGTATATCCTCCTTGAACCAAAGATTTCACAAATCAAGTAACAAAACAACTAGATGTAGGTAGTAAACCCTAAATACCAAAATATACATGACATCACAAAATCAAACAGAGAATAAGCACTCCAACATTTGAACGCACATTCCAATAAGAAATCAAACACAAAAAACTAGAAATTCGAGAAATTTCAAGAGCATTTTTGAGTCGTTGAACTCAATTCTCCATATCTTAATCACTTCACAAATTAAAAGAGAAACTACATAACAAAATTTATCTAATGAATCTATTCATCAATAGAACCAAAAATAAAAGGTGAGTCTCAAGAGACAACTCAGGAAGTTAAGAAAGATGGAGAAAATAATAATCGATATTGAACCCTAGAGAACTAGAAATCGTGATTGAACTTTGACGATTTGACTCTTCCTGTGGATTGCAGCGTTGTAAGAATCAGAACTTGTGCTCTCGTAGAGAAGAGATTGGGGACTCCACAAATGCACATTGTAACAACCAAAATATCAATTTTCGAATCGATAGTCAAAATAAGGCTTGAAGCGTGAGCCGTGGAGCTCGTGACCCGTGAGGTTAAATACGCAGGGTTTAGGATTCACAAAATCTGGACCGTTCATTTAAAGATTATAGATTTTAATAGTGATTTCATCCAAATCATTAAAAATTATATATTTTTATAATATATCTAAATTTATTTAATTTAAACATTATTAACTAACTCATTTATATAAATAAATATAAATTAATTAATAATAATAATATAATATACATATTATATAAATATTTATATGATTATTTATTTCAAGTCAAATCGTCAATATAATGAAACAAGAGATTGTTCGGTTCGCTAAATATTTATAAAAATTAAATTGAAAGCAATCGCAAATTAACATATAAAGTATATACAAGAACTTGAATATAAAGTTTTTGATTGAAAACTAAAATTTTAATCACAGGTTAAATTGACTTATACATATTTATTAGTATTAAAATTTTTAAATCAAACCCAACGAAATGAACAAATAGTGTGAACAACTATGCAAAACAACTAGCCTGGGGCTGCTCATTATGGTTCAATTCCATTTATTTCCGCTGATATGTAGAGAATCTACCACTAAGCAACGTGGGAAAATTTTATCTAAACTACCCGTCGTTTTTTTTTGTTCTCGCGCCATTATCTGATCTCCTCCTCCTTACGAGGCATTGACGGATCCGAGAGTCCGGCTTTGATCTCCCAGATCCGTTTTTTCCGCCTTCCTTCTTTCTAATCTCTTTTGCCGCCTTCCTCAGAAGGTAAACATCCGCTGATAGATCTTTGAAGCTCATCGTATTTGATCTCTCTTTGAACATTTGTTATTTGAACTGAGAGATTATTGTGCTAAGTGCCCATGGTAGAGAGGAAATCATACTGACCTCTTTGTGAAAATTAGATCTGCCACCTCTTTGTGAAAAATTGGATCTTTGGTTATAATATGGCAAAAATTGGATATTCGATTATAATCATATTCCTCCTATATTTGCAACATCCATCATAGTAAAAGTTATAATGGCATAAACATTGCTTGGTTTTTTAACTATTGTTGTTTTCATCAACATGTCTAATAGAGTAAATGAATAAAACGATATCTTAGCTAGTTTCATCGACATGCAATATTCTGGTTAGATGCATAGCACTTATTATTCTCCAAAATGAAGATTGTCATTTTGTTGGCTTAACAAGTTTTGCCAAGTTTTTGTAACATAATCATTTCTTTGTA
Source organism: Cymbidium sinense (assembly GCA_021442155.1). Taxonomy (NCBI): domain Eukaryota; kingdom Viridiplantae; phylum Streptophyta; class Magnoliopsida; order Asparagales; family Orchidaceae; genus Cymbidium; species Cymbidium sinense. Next base: position 85,928,963 of record CM038218.1, on the reverse strand, counting down.
GCTTCAATGATAGTAATATACTAAATTTCTATGGTCAAGAGAGCAACTGATTCTTCTATAATTGGACATAAAACATACTCTTAGTAATATGAAAAATTGTTAATACATTGCTTACATACATTATTTGAAGACATATAAATTTGCATGAGAAATACTAAAGTACAATTGTTTATTCGCTATAAGTTATGTTATATGTTTAGCATTGTCTGACCAAATTAAATAATTTCAATTCTTTGTTGTTTGATTCATCTGGGTTTCATCACTTGTGTGATAATGATAGGATCTTTAAATGAGAAAACCAAGAGAAGGTGGAGCCGGTGCTACTTTGGAGAGAGATGTGAAAATAATATTTTGTGATATTTGTCTAAAGGAGATAGACTTGGGTAATAGACCGATAACCTATTTTAATAAAGAGGGTTGGAGTAAAGAGAGTACAACAGAATACAATTTAAAATAAATGAGACCAATTGAAGAATGATTGAAAATTGTGGAAAGAGTTGAAACATGGATCAACTGGTTTGGGATGGGATCCGATAAAGAAGATTTATTGGCAGAAAAGATACCTAGCTATCACATAATTTTTTCATTCTAATAACAAGACAAATAGTTCATATGAACATAACATCAAAACATAATTGCATGTGTTCTTGCATATATTATCAAATGCAAAGAAATTTAGATATTGCAGCTTAGATCATGAAATTGAAGAGAAATTGGATCTCATATTCAGTGGTATGGTTGACACAGGTGCCCATTCTTGGACACCAAATTAAGAAGTCGATGATATTGCAAGAATAAAATTACGAGCAAAGGTCTATTTCAAATGATGCATAATGAATTGTTAAATGTCACATTCACACCATCTACATGCTAGCGCTCTCCAAATAGCTTCAGAGATTAAAAAAAAGGAAGGTCGGATTCTCACATCGATATCGAAGTTAGTGCACTTATTTGAGACAACCGCTATGTATCACTATAGGCAATCGATTTTAAATAAAATCGTTTTTGATGATTTCACTTTATCTCATTCACCTTGTTTGAAGATCCAAACAAGCAAAGGTCTTAGCTATGACACATGAACGGAGAGTTCATTATCATGCTATCATTTTGAATCACGGATGTTTAGTTAGGTTAACTTTAGGAAAAGATGTTTTATGATCTCAAAAATTTAAACTTAATCGTGATCGATGTGAAGAGTAGCTTCTTTTTTTTACTAGCATTTATTTGTAACTATGAACTTTAGCAGAATTTTGTTTAGTACTTTAATCTATAAAGTAATATAACTAGACATTTTTTTTTTTGTCATTATTACAATTATAGATAAATAATGATATATCAACCCATAACTATGCATTATTTTAAGACATAAGTACTATGAGATTTATTTTTGCAAGACTCCATATATGACTTCCAAATTTTATTGATAAAAATTAGATCAATGAATTACTAGCAGAGCATCAAGAAAAATTCATAACATATTTTATCACAAGTTATTTTTACTGATATGTTGCAGAAATTAAAAAAATTAGATAAAATTAATGAATCTTCAAGAAATACGACTAAAAATTTACGTCTTCCGAACTTCCACCCGAGGCGAGTTGCATTTTCGTGATTTTAGTGTTCGAAACTCTCGTCTTTCTCCCCGTTCCGATCCTCTACTGCTTCCGAAAAACAGTGGGGAGTCGTCGTGAAGGTGACCCTAGCCTTTCCTCGCACCACTCTTCGCGCGCTTCTGCTTGTCTAATAAATCCCATAAATCCGCGTCTGGCCATGCGGAGCCGCTTTAGCGGATTACACAAAGCGTCGGATTTAATTGTAAAAACACTCTTTGGTTGGATTAAAGTTAAATCCGGCTTAAATCCTGCTCAAATCTTGCAACCAAACAGCCCCTAAGGCGGCAAAGGGTTGTTGAAAGATGTGACAATTGACATCAGAGAGGATCTAGAGATCTCCATAAGCATGTTTTAACGTAGGCGATGGTGCTGTGGTGCAACATTTTTTTTCATTTAGTAGAAACTAGCTTTGGCTGATGCTTTACTCCTTCAGTCTATATAAAGGCGAGGCACCATGGATGGCCATAAAAGGCAACCGGTGCAGCTAGCATCTATTTGAACCTTTTTAGGATTTCAGTTGTGTTGTGTGAGTGAAAGCTTGTTATCTACTTTATGGGGGGTGGTTTGCAGGATTTAGCCAAAGTTGTCTAAGAGGCAGATATAATTTCAAAGCATCTTTTGCAATTGTTGTCCTTGCACAACATTCTTTACATCGGTTGAGCTTTTTTCATCTCTTTATGTGGCCTCAGAGAGCAAGTTACCGGTATGATTTTACAGGTTGTTTGATTGCAAGATTTAACTGAGATATAATTAAATTATTTGTTAAATCATGCGAAGCTGTGGGGCATGTAAAGTTTGCTGTTGTGCTAATACGATTTCTTCCTCTACTTCAAGATTTAACGTGGTTCGCGAAATTCCGAGAGTAGTCGGATTTATGGGAAGGGGTTTCACTGATTCTCTGCGGCGAATTTTATCGCGAACTCCTCTTCTCCTTCAAGATTTAGCGAGCTGCCGTCGATAACTTCCTCCCCTCTTATTTTTCGTCTAGGGTTTATGGAAATTGGTTACAAACGGAAGGGGAGAAGACGGGTTTTGGGAAGTAGGTGTGTTGCTGCAAGTTTATGATTGACAATTTAGTTAGATTTCACAAGTCTTGCAAGTACATGATCTAACTTCACTAGGATTTATTAAATTGATATTTACAGAACTTGTTAAATTCTACATTTAGCCAAACAGCCCAAGTATTTTTAACTGACGACCACAAGACAACACATTGTCCCCAATATGTCTGTAAAATTGCTTATTCATCAGTTTGATGGTGGTGGTGATATTGATGATCAAGATGATCTCTAGCATGCATGTGGGCTTATTGTCCATGACTGAGGCTCATCTCTATCTTCCTCTCTCTCTCTCTCTCTATGTATGCATGCATGTATATGTATATATATATGTATATATATATATATATATATATCGGTACCATTTCTCTCACACTAATTGCATATTTGGACCATTATTCTGATTTTTTACATGTTCATGGTGAGGTGGCCCTTTATTCTCTCTTGTATGGATTTCCCCATATAGATTTTTTATCCAATGATGTGGTTTTGTGGCATTGAGAAGAGCAATGATGTTGGCATTTTTTTGTGGAGATTTATGTACATACCACACAATTCTTATGTATTTATATATCAAACACCTAAATTTTGATATTTACATATATAAAATTTTAGCCTCCTGATCACATCAAGGCATAAGCATGAAAAGATGCATTTTACTTATTAAAGTTAATATCAGTGGTATTTTTTGTGAATAATAGTTGATATGTTAATTGTTTGGTAGAGTAAAAATTATGTGGAAAAGTAATTCCACTTTTTTGTTTGATTTGATGGAAAATGATCAAGAATATGTGATTAATGCTTTATTTTTTCCTTTATGTTTTCACTGAGTTTATGAGAGAATCAGAAAGAGAAATATGGTTAAGTCAATCTCTTTTTTACTTTATCTTTTCACTGAGTTTTTGAGAGAATTATAAGGAGAAATATGCATATGTTTTCATTTGATGGGTGAAATGAATCTCCTATGAGATACACCAATTCTAATGTTGTGCATGCAATCATGCGGTGAATAGTATTTTCTCTTTGTTTAATTCTAAACTATATAGGCAACTGATCCTTTCGACTACTCTGCTAGCTCTTTATGACTTAAGATGAGAGATTAGTGGAAGTGTTTGCAACAACAACAACAACAAGCCTTAATCCCACTTGGTGGGGTCGGCTACATAAATCCTTCGTCTCCATTGTGTTCTATTATGTGTCAAATTCTCATTTAAATCAAGCATACTAAGATCATTTTTTATACATCTTAACCAAGTCTTTTAGTCTACTCTACCTTTCTTAACATAAAGCAAATCTAATGCATCTACTCTCCTAATCGGTCATGGATGGCCGACGCTTTATGTGGCCAAATCATGGGTGACTCTTCCTAATCTTATCTACCACCTGAGCTACTTTCCTAATATACTCATTTTGCATTCTATCTCTAAGAGTAAAGCCACTCATCCACCTAAGCATTCTCATCTCTATAACATTTAACTTAGTCTTATGCTTCTCTTTATTGCCAACATTCTGCATATAAGTCATTGCGGGTCTTACCACCATCTTATAAAATTTTTCCTTAAGTTTAGTTTAACTTTTCTCACATAATAGCCGATGCATTCCTCCACTTCAACTATCCAACTTGAATTATACTAATAACATTTTCATCTATTTCACCATCATTTTGAACAATAGAGCCTAAATATCTGAAACATTCACTCTTATTAATGACTTATTCACCTAATGTCACAACATTACCACTAACTTCTACAACTAAAATTACACTATATTCGCTTTAGATCTACTTAAACGAAAACCTTTGGACTCATTGACCTCCATAATTCAAGTTTCTGTTGGACTCTCTCTAGTCTTATCAACAAGAAGAATGTCATCAACAAAAAGCATACACCAATGTACATCTTCTTGTAAATGCCTAGTAAGAACATCCAGAATTAAAGTAAAAATGATAAGGGCTTAAAGTGATCCTTGATGTAATCCAACCAAATAGGAAAATATTTTGTCAACCCTCCTTGTGTTTTGGACACAACAACTCTAGTATACATATCCTTAATGACTTGAATATAACCAATATTAACTCTTTCTATTCTAGAACTCCAAAGAATATCTCTTGAAACTTTATCATAAGCTTTCTAAATCAATAAATATCATATGTAGATCCTCCTTACTTTTCTATGCTTCCATCAAACCCTTAACAAATGTATAGCATCAATAGTAGATCTACTGCATGAAACCAAACCATTGTGAGAAATTTCAGATCACATTGTAACCTATGCTCAATTTCTCTCTCCCATAATTTTAATGTAGACACATTAACTTAATTCCTCTATAATTTGCACTCTTGTCCTTTATTCTTAAATATAGGAACCAACAAACTCTTTCTCCACTCATCTGACATCTTTTTAGTCTTTAAAATGACATTAAAAAGATTTGTAAACCAAGAAATTCCTTGATCTCCCAAACATTTTTACATTTCTATTGGAATATTATCCGTCCTCTTGTTTTACCACATTTCATTTTCTTTAAAGCTTCACTAGATTTACTAATAATGATAAAAATGAAATTCTCTATTTTTGTTTAGGGTATTAAGGTTGCTAAAATCAATCCTACTTAAGAAAAAATTTTATAAGATGACAGTGAGACCTATAGTGCTTTATGGCACAGAAGGAAATATGTGATACAAGAGTGTTTATATAATTTAGGGCTATGAGGCACTTATCTCAAGCCGGGCTCTTGCCCAAAATTGTTGAATCTATTTTATTTGAGCCAAGCTTTCATGTAGATTGGTTTGATTTGTGCCAGACTTGGCTCGTTAATTTCTTTTTGCAGAAATATTTAATTCAATTAATTAACTTTTTCATTTTTTTTATTTTTGAGATATTGTGATCTCCATTACTGTTGGGGAACAATGTTGAACTTGTTGTAGGAAAAATAAATTTTTTATAGAGGTGAATGAGGAGAATGAAAAAGGCTAATATGCATTGCTTGGGCTACATGTCCCAGTATTTTACAGCTTTTTTATCTTTACCCAAAAATACAATTAGAAGATCATAATAAAACGGCAATTATCTAGATTAGTGCCATACACATAACTGGCACTAGTGTACAGCGGTTTGTTTCATTTTTGTTTAAGAATATATGTGGGCAATGATGATGATTTGGGGGGTAACTTTCATGTCCACTTGACCAATCAGGAGATTTATATGTTTGCTTTGGTGATGATGTGGCATCTTAGGATGGCCTAAAGATTCTTAGGCAACCATTACTGCCATTACCACTGGGATTTATGCATGCCGATCGGTGGAATGCTTCTATGTGATATTTTATTGATTTGGCTTCATCTGGGCGCTCTTCTTGTTAATTGTTTCTCATGCTTCTTATTGGAATGTAGTCCATTCTAAAGATCTTAGGCCCCATTTGGGGCAGCTTTATACTTAGTGTAGCTTCTTCATTCAACAACTTTTGCTGTAGTGGCTCATCGCAGCTTTTTCATATAGCTGTAGGTGCCCCAAATGGATCTTTATAATATTCAAATCAATATGGGAGTAGTTGGTTGCTAAAATGGGCATGAAAAAAGAAAAAAAAAAGGGAAGATTTACATGCATACCTCACAATTGTTATGCATTTACATATCTAACACTTAAAGTTTCATATTTAAATATCTATGACACTTTTCAATACCATACCTGAAATAGTGTATTTGTACCGAGTCATTCTGGTTGTGGTTATAAAATTTCAATGATAGGCTGTTGTCCGCTTTTAAAATTGTGGATGCTGTGATTTATTGAAATATTAGTGGATATTGCGTAATTGAGCTTTATGTTCTCTATGCTAGAATAGTGTGGCATCAAAGATGGCCTGATATCAATCTTTAGGAAACCGGTCCTACTATTCTTTTCTTGGGGCTTGAGCTAGGACAGAAAGAAAGCTTGTTCTATTTCCCTACGATGAATTACAATGGTTGTCTTAATCTCTCTCATTATGTAACTATTGTGCAATAGCCATGACAGTTGGAGATCTGTATTTGTATATATTTCTATCCACTGGTTACCTGAAATGAAGTTAAAAGATTTTACTGGTAGAGGGCAAGGAATCAAACATTAATTGAGATTGTTAAGAGATGCAAAAATAATTTAATAAGAATGAGTTAATTTAGAATTTAATCAGTTGGTGAGCAATGATTTAGGGTTTTAGGGTTTACCATGTGATACAAAAGTTTCACAAAATCAGTTTCGTTTTTTGTTAGGTAGATCTACCATGGATGTTATACATTTGTTGAGAGATTTGATAAAGAAGTATAGAAAAAGTAAGGAGGATCTACATATGATATTTGTTGATTTAGATAAATTTTATGATAAAGTTCTAAGAGAAGTCCTTTGGAGAGTTTTAGAAAAGAAAATAGTTAATATTGGTAATATGCAAGTCATTAAAGATATGTATATACTAGAGCTGTTACTTGTGAAATTTATATTCATTATGTAATTTTTTTTGTATAATGAATAAGTAATAAGCAAAACTCTCTCTCTCTCTCTCTATATATATATATATATATATTAGAAAAATAATTAATTACTTTCATGCATTAAAAATATTTAAATTTTTATGATGTTTGAAGAAAGATTATCAAGTAATGAATAAATTCGATTTATTTAGTTCCATCCAAAATTTTATTTAACAAACCAATCCAAAAATCAAAAATCAATGTTTTCATTAATTAAAATTAAAATCTAAATTGCTAAGTTCAAAATCAAATCAAATTACTCAAAAATCTTGGTTCGGTTTGGTTCTTTGGTTAAAATCAAATAATGCACAGCCCTATTGATAAGACTAGAGAGGGAGTCCAAGAGAAACTTGAATTACGGAGGTCAACCTTAGAGTCTAAAGGTTTTCATTTGAGTATATTTAAAATTTGATATATGGAGTATAATTTTAGTTGTATAAATTCTAGTAGTGGTGTTGTGACTTTGGGTGATCATGTCATTAAAAAGAGTGTTTTAGATATTTAAGCTCTATTGTTCAAAATGTTGGTGACATAGATGGAGTTGTTTTTAGCAGACTTCAAGTTGGATGGTTGAATTGGAGGAATGCATCTGGCCTGTTGTGTGATAAAATGTACCACTTAGACTTAAGGAGGGAAAATTTTACAAGATGGTGGTAAGACCTGCAATGATTTATGGCGCAACAAGATTGGAGAGAGAATGCAGCCATCTCCATACATGCTTCATCTCATCAGTGTTGGAGAGGAAATGATATTTTTATTCCCTATGTAGCCTCCAATATTCAACCTTAATCCTCCCTTAATTGTACACTTGGTTGCTTGTCATCAGCCATCAAAAGTCAACTTTAGTCCTCCTTACGAGGTCTTTAGATTGGAAACAGGTATGATGTTTTACTGAATGATGAAACTTTTCTATTGGCAAATGGTGTATTTCTTTAAATTTTTGTAGAAGGTTTTATTAAACTTCATGACCACATGTTGCAGGTCATAATTATAGAAATAATACACTTAATTTTATAAAAGTTGTCTGGCAAGCTTCCAATAGATTTTGTAATTCATATGGTGTTAATGTAAGTGGAAGCCATGCATCACATGCTTGTCTGCTTGCATGCAGTCTTGTGGATTTCTGTTGGGTTACAATGAATGATAAAATATCACTGGTAGAAGGAAAAAGTCATCAAAGATTAGCCTTGTGTCTTCATATTTGTTGGCTTATAGAATACTAATTTGGAAATTGGTGGGCTATTATTTGCCACTCATTACACTTAGATGATCACTTTATCGTTGATTTTTCATCAGAAAGGACACTTGCAAAATGTCATGGGCTAATTGGAGATATTAGATCAATTTTATATAGTCAGAGATTAAATTGAAGCAATTTGATATTCTGGGACTAAATTGGCCACTTGAAAATAGCGGGAGGATCATTTTGAGATTTACCCATATTTTATTCTTCATGTTTACCCATCGTAATCAAGTTTTTCTTTCTTGTTTTGAAGGTGTAGTATTTCATTATCTGTTTTCTTCTACAATGTAATAATGATGATTTTTTTGTGGAATAGTGATTTCAGTGTCAATGATTGACTGATCATTTGCAGCCAAATTTTCCCATACTCTTCTTGCGATAGCAGGCATCACGGTTGGTCTGAAAAATTTCGAGTAACCATTGCTGTACATTTGGTGTGAGAGTACAATCATTTTGTCTTCTCCTCTTGAAAGCACCGCAGCAGCATGTAATTTTGGGAGGATAATTCTCATAAGTTGTGCACTAATGCACCAAATTTGATTCATTTTGATTAAGAATATATGAGGGCAATGATAATGATTTGGGAAGGCAACCATTATGTGCACCACCAAGGGATTCATGCAAAACAATAGAATTCTTCTTTATAAGAAATTTGGATATTTGTTAAATCGATTAAATTAATCGAATATAACTATTTTGATTTGTTCAGTTTAATCTATTATTAAATTGAACCTAACACCATTTATTTTAGTATTTATGAAAAACTATGAGATAAACATTCAATAATGTTTTGTTTGTTTTTAGTCACTAGTGCACACTCCTACCTAGATGTGATATTTTATAGATTTAACTTCATCGGAGCCCACTTATTGATTTGTCGCAGGATTGAAAAAGCATACTTGTCGAGATTGTGCAGAGGACGTAATTAATCTTTATTGAGTTGTGGATTTTTCCATAGATCATGGTTCAAGGCTTGCTGCATATTGTAGCATTATTGACATTACTTTTTTTCCTAGTAAGCCAGTGATGTTTTATTAAGAATGATGGGCAAATTGACACTTACTAGTTATTTTCTCCTTTAACAAAGGTGAAGTATCAATTATTGCAGAGTCTGCTACTAACCTTTTTTTATAGTTTTATGTTTATTCGAGATTAGAAATCCTTCTCTTTGTGCTCTATTTTGTTGATATCAACGGTCATTTGTCAATTAATTGTCGTAGAATGTTACTTGGCTGATAGCTATATATTTCTTTTCTTTCACAAGTTGAATTTGTAAAGGCCTATTTGAGATCAATTTTATTGTGTTGAATTTGTTTATGATTTTTTGTTATTTTTAAAAATATGTTGTCTTTTATGAGTTATAATCTGCAAGGGTGATGACGTGGTGTTTCATTGCCAAATATCAGTGGATGCTGCGTGATTGAGTTTTCTATCCTTTATCCCAGAATAATGAGGCTTTATCTAATGGCAACTGGTACTACTATTTCTGGCTTTCTTTGGGCTGGAGCTATGACAGAAAGAAAGCTTCTTCTATTTCTCTATGATGAATTACAACTGTATGGTATTAACTCATATACTTGCATCATGATTGATGCTTGACTGGTGGAAATTTTTTTTGGAGATATATCGCTTTGTTCATGTTCGATGTTCTTTGAATCAAGGGTTAATTGCTCAAAATTAGTTTTATTGAATCATAATTCACAATAATGTTATACAGACACTCATGATCAAGTTTCATGAAATGGTTAGAGAAGGGGTTTATCAAGTTTCAATGCTTCCAATATATTTCTTGTGGATTTCTTGTTTTCCTTGTTTCTACTATATAACAACAACAACAATTACAACAACAACAAAGCCTTTATCCCACTGTGTGGTCGGTTACTTGAATCCTTCTTCTCTATTGTGTCCTACTAAGTGTCAAAATTTTCTTTTATTCTAATAAACTAGGATCATTTTTTATACATCATAACCAAGTATTTTTAGGAATATTTCTATCATTCTTAATATAAGGCAAATTTAATACATGTATACTCCTAACTAGATTATTGGATTGCCGACATTTTATGTAACCAAATCATCTAAGGTGACTCTCTCTAATCTTTATCTGTCACTGGAGCTACTCCAACTTTTTCACATATATATTTATTATGCATTTTATTCTTAAGAGTAAAATAACTCATCCATTTGAGCATCCTCATCTCTACAACATTTAATTTAATTTTATGTTTCTCTTTTTAATGACTTGATCACTTAATATCACAACCTCACCACTAGATCTTCTACAACTAAAATTACACTATATATTCCGTTTTAGATCTACTTGAATGAAAACCTTTAGACTCTAAGATTGACCTCCATAGTTCAAGTTTCTCTTGAATTCTGCTAGTCTTATCAATAAGAAGAATGCCTCTGCAAAAGCATACACCAAGGTACATCCTCTTGTGAATGTCTAGTGAGAACATCTTCTTGTAAATGTCTTTTAATGACTTTTTCCTGCCATGCTATTGAAATTTCTCTTGGGGTGGCAATGAAAATATTGCTAAAGATCGTCAATTTGCCATGTTTGAGTTTTTCCAAGATGGGAACTAATGATTTCAATGGTCATTTGTCAATTCATTTCTTGTGTGTTATATGAATGTTAACAAAGTAGTATTTTTTTTTAAACTTTAGTACAGGAGATGGAGAATGTTCAATTTTTTTGAATTTTAAGATTTGAAGTTATAAAAAGCAGAGTAATTGGCTATATATCTGTATCTGTAATATTTGGGTAGGGGACCCCACCATTTCCAAATATTTATTATTTCTCTGTTCGCAAGGAAATGGAATTTTTATTCCATATGCTGCTACCAAAATTCAATCTTAATCTACACATGATTTTTCATTTGGTTGCTTGTGGATAAGCCCCCAAAAGTCAACTTGAATCCTTTTGTATGGAGTCATTTGGGTGCTTGTTTGAGTGTTTTTAATAAGTATAATTAAATAAAATTTATTTTTAAGTAAAATATAAATAAAATAAAATAAAATAAAAAAATAAAAAATTGAAGTGATCAAATTATTTAAAATTTAATAAAAATAAAATATGGTTTGGCAAATTTTAATATTTTAAAATAAATTTGAAAAATTAAGATTGAAGGTGGTTGTTTTGTGAATTTAGAAGAATAGCATGACTGTTTATGTAAAAGTCTCTTTAAAATTAAATTAAAAATAAATGAAAATAAAAACAATAAAAGGGCAGGGAATAAGGGATTGACTGTATTTCAGGTTCGACCCTCGTCTTTGTTCTTTGCTACTGCCCGAAAAAGAGAAGGGAGGCGTCGCGAAGGTAATCCCCGTTTTCCCTAACCACCCTTCTCCGCGTGCTTCTGCTTCTCTATATCCTGCAAATCACCTACCGACAGGGTTTTGTAAATCCGGATTTAACTTGCGGAAGCGGCTTTAACTGGATTACGAAAGCAGGGGATTTAACTTGTCCGAAAATACCGTTTGGCTGGATATAAGTTTAATCCGGCATAAATCCTACTAAAGTCCTGCAAACCAAACAGGCCGGCTTAATTTAGGGCGGAAAAGGGTTGATGTAAAATGTGATATCAGAGAAGATCTAGAGGTTTCCGTTAGTGAGGTACTGATGGCAACATATATTTTCGTTTAATGGAAACTAGCTTTGGCCTATGGTTGTAAGCTTTTGCGTGTTGTCTAAGAGGTAGATCTAAGGGATTTCAAAGCATCTTTCGCAGCTGCTGTTCTTGTGCATCATTCTTTACATCGGTGAGCTTCTGTCGTCTTTCATCTCTCTATTTGGCCTCAGAGTGCCAATTCCTGGTAGGATCTTAAATGAGCTGCTTGTTTTAAAGATTTAACTCAGATTTAATTAAATTTTGGAACACTTAAATACATACCACATGATTCTTAAATTTTTGTAAAATCATGCAAAACTGTCTTTTGGAGCATCTAAAGCTTGCTGTTGTGCTATATATGATTTCAACTTCCGCTTCAAGATTTAAAGCAGTTAAATCTGGAGAGTAGTTGGATTTATGGAATTGAAGGGGTTTCACTAATTCTCCGTGGTGAATTTTTTGGAGAATTCTTCTTCAGTCTGGTCTGGTCTCATTGATTCCAGTGAGCTGCCGTGGACGACATCCTCACCTCTTCTTTGTCGTTTTGGGTTTCTGGAAATTTGGTACGAACGGAAGGAGAGGAGACAGTTTTTGGGAATTGGGTGTGTTGCTGGAAAAATTATTATGTGCAGAGTCCGGACATAGTTCTATGCTCGGACTTCAATAAGATAGTGCCATGTGATTTTTGGTCAATACATAGTTGCTGCGTATTGATTGTAAAGCATTGTGTATTAATATAATATTGATTGTATGATAGTACATGACATCTATATATATATATTAATCTCTCATGTTGATATGAGTTTATAATTGGCAATTAGTTAGATTTCACAGGACATGACATGCACAGGATTTAACTTCATTAGGATTTATTAAATACTTATTTACAGACTTTGTTAAATGCTATTTTTAGCAAAACATCCCGAGGCTCAACTCACAATAGCAAGCCAACCATTGTTGTCTCACTCTCTGCAAAATTGCTTATTCAGCAGTCTAATAGAGGTAGTGATATTGATTATCATGATGTTCTTTAGCATGCCTGTGGGATTATTAGCCATGGCTGAGCCTCATATCTCTCTTCTCTCTCTCTCTCTCTCTCTCTCTCTCTTTATTTATACATGAATTCATACACACACACAAGCTCTTTCACGCAGCTTGCTGATTTGGATCCTCTCCATTTACAATGGTAATTTCATCATGCAGCTACCCTATTCCAGCTAAGCAGTTTGATTCGGGGAGCGGGGTTATATTCTGTGAAATTTTTTTATATGTTGTTGAGTTACATGTTAGTTGAAGAACCACTTATTATGGACTTTTCAAAAGGGTATCTTCCAAATTTTGTTCCAGCTGCTAAAGGTGTTCTATGTTTGTGTGTGTGGAAACCTTTTGGCTTAACTAATCACCATCGTTATGCTTATCCTCACCATTTGGGGCTGGCTTTATTATCCATATTTTGAGCATATGTGTTGTATTTTTGGATTCTCATTTTTATGTGACATTAAATAATGCTAGTTAGTGATTCATCATATATTTCTTTAATAAATTTAACATACTTGATGCTTAGTATTCTTCTTTAATGTAGACTAAATCAATTCTAGTTGATACTCTACCTTAAGCTTTCTTAAGGTCAATAAAAATCTTATGAAGATCTTTTTGTGCTCTTTATACTTTTTCAATAATTGTCTTAACGCAAATGTTGCTTACACTAAATCTTCTCGGCTTTAAAGTAAATTGATCATTTGAAATTTATGTATTTTCCTTAAGGGCTTTGTGGGCATTGTGCCTTTAATATTAGTTGTGGAACCATTTTGCAAAAAATGGAGTTTTTTGAAGGATGTTGTGGCCATTGTAGAATTTTTTTCCCCATAAATAGTTGGCCATCAACTTTCTTATGCCTACCAAACTTTAAAGAATATGGTTGTGAAAAGCTTTTATCCACAAAATTGCCATGTAGTAAGAAAGTTTTTAAAGAAAGGAGTGACAGTGATTTGCACAGTTGTGAAAAAGTTGTCCCAAAAAAAATCTTTGTTTAATAGTTGTACTATGACGCATTTAGTTGATGACCCGCTTGGTTGTGTTGCTTTTGGCTATAGTTTTTTTACATGTGCATGGTGAAGTGATCCTTTATTCTCTCCTGTATGGTTTTTCCTCTAGAGTTTTTGACCAGTGATGTGGTTTGTGGCATTGAGAAGAGCAAATGATGTTGGCATGGATTTTTTTTGTGATGTTTATTCACGTACCACGCAAATAGATAGATAGATAGATACCTACATCTATACATACATGCAGAACATTTTAGCTTCCTAATCACATCCATGCATAAGCTTGAAAATATGCATTTTACTTTTAAAAAGAAGTTAATATCAGTGGTATTTTTGATGTGCTGTAAGAGTTTAGATGTTCGCGGATTTGCATTTATCGAGCCATAAATCATGTTTGAGGCTTTCGTCAATCAAGTATATTTGTTTCTCATTTTGGCTCTAAGTGTAAAACAACTCATTCATTCGAGCATCCTCATCTTTGCAAAACTTAATTTTATGCTTCTCTTTTATTGACGAACATTTTGTGTCATAAATCATTGCAGGTCTCACCATCATCTTATAAGATATTCCCTTAAGTCTTAGTGATACTTTTCTATCTCACAATAGTCTTGATGCACTCCACTTCAACCATTCAACTTGAATTCTACTAATAACATCCCCATCTACCTTACCATCACAACAATTGACTGATATCTAAAATGTTTTTTAATGACTTGATCACCCATTATCACAACGTGACATTGGATCTTCTACAATGAAATTACACTCTTCTAATACTATTGTTATTGGGATCGAAGCCTCGGATGAGAAAAGTGGAGGGTTGCGATTAGGTAATTGACAACAAGAAGAATTTCATCAAGGAAAAAGTGTATACCATGGTTCATTCTCTTTTAAATGTCTAGTAAGAACATGCATAACTAAGACAAAAAGATATGAGCTTAAAGTTTATCTTTGATGTGATCCAATTAAAGTAGGAAATTACTTTGTCAATCCTTTTTGTGTTTGAACACAAGTAACAGCTGCAGCACGCTGTTTTTTTTTTCATTAGTTGAAATTTTAAATAAACCCATTTTTAGGTAAAACATTTTTCATCCATCAATTTTTTTAATAGGTGTTGGACTCCTTACCTTTTATAAAAGGTGCCCTTCAATAAAGTCTTGAAGGAACCAGGTTTTTGTCTTTTTTGCCACTATGAACAACCATCTACCGCAACATCTTCTCGTCTATTTCTGATGACCAGTGGATGGAAAGAAATGTGCATCGAGAAACATGGATGATAAGATCTGCATGTTATGTTGTATATTTTTAAGGAAAATATACATCGATACCATACAATTCTTTTGTATTTACATATCTAATACATAAAGTTTGATATTTACATATATATATATATATATATATATATATATATAAGTATTTCACTTTTAAAAATTGATGATACTGGTATTTATTGTATATATATCTCTCGTTTCTTTTTTTAATGGATGGGCTTATTGTAAAAGAAGCATGACTCTTTGGGTTGTTACACCAAGTTATTTGGTTGTGGTTATAATGATGGGCGCTTTTCTATTTTTGAAAGCTTAGATGTGACGATTGATTGCCAAATGTCAGTGGATGTGGCTTGATTGAGCGTCTTATCCTCTAGCTGAGAATATTGAGGCATTGAGGATGGCCTGATATCAATCTTCAGTCAAGTGGTGCTATTATTCTTTTGCTTACGTGGGGGCTTGACTAGGTCTGAAAGAAAGGTTCTATTTCTCTATGATGAATTACGACAGTTGTCTATCCTGCAATGTTTCAACTCACATACTTGCATTATGTTTCAACTCACATACTTGCATTATGTTTCATTACTGGCATTACTTTTTTTTATATTGTATTCTTTTTTCAGAGAACTAAACAGCTCTTAAGTTTATGAGAGAATCATAAAGAGAAATATGGTGAAGTGAATCTCTTTTTTTACCCTTGTTTTCACTTACGTTATGAGAGAACCATAAGAGAAATATGCATATGTTTTCATTTCATGGGTGAAATGAATCTCTAATGAAATACAACAAACCTAATGTTGTGCATCAAAATAAGAGGTAAATAGTATTTTTTTTTGCTTAATTTCAAACCAGATGCAGTCTATATGTGTGTACGTGTTGGTTTTACGTGTTGGTTTTCTCCTAATGGCAAGACATCAAGGATGGACTCACAAGGCAATCGTTCCTTCCAATTATTGTGCTAGTTCTTTTGGGCTTAAGATGAGAGATTAGTGCAGGTGTTTGCACTTTCTCTATAAACTTTTGTTCTTTTACCTCAAAGTGGATCCAAGGGCTTTTGATCACCTTTCCCATCTTTTTAAATATAGACAAATAAAGTATATTCTAACACAACACAAGGTTTTATCTTTATTTTGTATCATGTGCAGCAGAATCTTAGGCCAACTCAAGAAGAAATATGTGATACAAGAGTGTTATATTATTCGTTCTCCATGTTTGGTCCTATGAAGCACTTATCTCAAGCTGGGTTGATTGTTTCAAATATACTGAAGCTATGTTTATTTGAGCCAGGGTTGGCTCATTAATTTCTTTTGGAGGCAATAATTCTCTTTATGATTGTTTCAAATGTATTCTTGCTAGGGATTTAACTACTTTTTTATCCGTACCAAGAATACATTTGAAGGTCATAATAATATGGCAATTATTTATATTAGTGCCATACACATAACTTGCACTAGTGTACTGCTGCTTGTTTCATTATGAGCACCCGTCCAACCAACAGATCTATATGTTTCTCGTGGTGATGATGTGGCATCTCAGGATGGCCTACAGATTCTTAGGCAACCACTGCTGCCATCACCATGGGGATTCATGTTTCAGATCAATGGAATGCTTCTCTACATGAGTGGATTTGGATTCATCTGAGCCCTCTTCTCTTTGTTTTTCATGCTTCTTCTTATTGGAATGTAGTCGGTTCTCAAAATGTCCTTCATAAACCGCCTGTATATGTGGATTTATGGCAGGATGGAAAAAGCATAGTTGTCATATTTGTGCACAAGACCCTATTAATCTAATGAAACTCCATGCTTATTAAGTTGTGGATTTTTCCATAGATCATGCATCAAGTCTTTGGTGCATATTGTAGCATTACTAGCATTACTGTTTTTCCTACTAAGCCAATTAAGTTTCAATTGGAGAGGCAGTGATGCTTGTTAAGAATGATTGACAAGTTGACACTTGGAGCGCCTCTAGCAATCTGTTTTTTAAACTCTTTTTATTGTTTTGATGTTTCAACCTTGGTGATTTGTCTGAAAGCCACTTGTCTTTGTGCACTAGTTTGTATATTTCAAAAGTCATTTGTCAATTCATTGTCATGGAATGCTAATTGGCTGAAATTTAATGGGTCTTTTTGGGATCTATTTTATTTTGTGTTTTTTATGTTATTATTTTAAATATGTTGTCTATAATTTATGAGGGTAATAATTTATGAGGGTCAATGATCATGATTTAATCAAAATACATGTGGTTGCAATGGGATGTTTTTTTTTATTAGTGATGAAGGGAATCTCATGGAAGGCCTTGAGTTTTGAGGCAAAACCAAACTACCAATAAGAAATGGATTGAGTCTAGAGTTCAATAGAAAGAAAGCTATTTGGCTTTTCATTTTCATGGATTTCAAGATAGTAAAATTTTCCCTTAAGTCTAAATGGTACTTTTCTATCACAATAGGATTGATACATTCTCCCACTTTAACCATCCTACTATTAATGACAACCCTATCTATTTCACCATCACTTGAACAATAGATATCTGAAAACAATCACTCTTTAAATGATTTGATTGCACATCACAACCTTGCCACTAGGTAATATTACTACTAAAATTAGGCTCCATGTATTTGGTTTTAGATCCGCTGAAATAAATGATTTTAGGGTTGACCTTTCATGTTTTTTTTTTTTGAACTCCCTATCTTAGTCTTATCAACAAGAAGAATTTCATCAGGAAAAAATGTATACCATGGTTCATTCTCTTTTAAATGTCAAGTAAGAACATGCATAACTAAGACAAAAAGATATGAGCTTAAAGCTTATCTTTTGATGTAATCCAACTAAAGTAGGAAATTACTTTGTCAATCCTTTTTGTGTTTGAACACAAGTAACAGCTGCAGTAAGCTGTTTTTTTTTTTTTCACTTGTTGAAATTTTAAATAAACCCATTTTTAGTTAAAACATTTTTTTGTCCATCAGTTTTTTTAATAGGTGTTGGACTTCTTACCTTTTATAAAAAGTTGGTGTACCCTTCTTCAATAAAGTCTTGAAGGAACCCAATTTAGGTTGCCGCAGTTTGTCTTTTGCCACTATGAACAACCATCTATGTGCAACATCTTCTCGTCCATTTCTGAGGATGGAAAGAAATGTGCATCGAGAAACATGGATGATAAGATCTGCATGTTGTGTTGTATATTTTTAAGGAAAATATACATCCATGCCATACAATTCTTATGTATTTACATATCTAAGATCTAAAGTTTGATATTTATATATACATATCTATACATCTATATATATATATATATATATATATATATATATATATATATATATATATATATATATATATATATATATATATATATATATATATATATATATATATATATATATTAATGATGCTGGTATTTATTGCATATCTCTCGTTTCTAATGGATGCTTATTGTAGGCTATTTGGGTTGTTTCACCAAGTTATGTGGTTGTGATTATCGAATTTCAATGATGGGTGCTTTTCTATTTTTCAAAGCTTAGATTGGATGATTTATTGCCAAATATCAGTGGATGTGGCTTGATTAAACGTCCCATCCTCTAGTTGAGAATATTGAGGCATTGAGGATGGCCTGGTATCAATCTTCAGTCATGTGGTGCTATTATTCTTTTGCTTACTTGGGGGCTTGACTAGGTCTGAAAGAAAGGTTCTTCAATTTCTCTATGATGAATTACAACAGTTGTCCATCCTGAAAGGTTTCAATTCACATGCTTGCATCATGATTGGTGTTTGATTAAATGAAATTTTTTTGGAGATCATCACTGTAATCCATATGCAGCTACCAAATTTCAACCTTAGTCCTCCCTTGATTGTTCATTTGGTTGCTTGTCGATCAGCCACCAAAAGTTAACTTTAATCTTCTACAAAGTCATTTGGGTGGTTGTAGATTGGAAACATGTATGATGTTTAACTAAATAAAATAACTTTTTTTTTTTGACAACTGGCTTCTTTCTTTGGTGAACTTCTTGAAGAAAGGTATTTATGAAACTTCATGATCAGATGTTGCAGGTCAGAATTTTAGAAATAACACCCTTAATTTTTATAGAAGTTGTCTGGCAACCTTCCTATGGATTTTTTAATTTATACGGTGTTAATGTAAGTGGAAGCCATGCATCAGAAGCTTGTTGTCTCCTTGCATGCAGTTTTTGGGATTTCTTTTGGGTTATGATGAATGATAAAATATTACTGGTTGCATGCCTTCACACCATAGAAGGAAAAAAGCATCGAAGATTAGCCTTGTGTCAACATCTTTGCAAGTTCATAGATGCGTGATCTGGAGATTTGTGGGCAAATAGTTGTCACTCATTACGTAATGATGATCACTTTATTCTGGTTTTCTTCAAGGAGGCCACTTGCAAATAGTTGGGGACTATCTTGAGATTTTGGATCAATTTTTTATAGTCGGTCTAAGTATAGCGGTTTGATACTCTAAGATTAAACGGGCTAACAAATTGTGGGTAGCATTTTGGGATTTAGCCTATATTTTATTCCTCATCATTACCCAACAGGATCAAGTTTTCTTTCTTATTTTGAAAGTGTAGAATCTCATTATTTTGTTTCTTCTAATATTGATGATTTTTCTTGGTGGATTGGTCATTGTCAATGATTGACTAATCATTTGCAGCCAAGTTTACCAATAATCATCAGGAATGGTTAGAAAAATTTTAGTTGATGTTTGGGATCACTTTTATTTTTAATTTTTTTGTTTTATGTTTTTATTTTCTTTTGTTTATGTTTTATTTCAAAGTAAAACATTTTTGGTTGTGATTGTTGTTTTTAAAAATATTGAAAACATCTAAAAATTGTTTAAAGTTTTTTAAAATCAATGTTATTTATTCTCAAAAGCAAAAAATAAAACACAAAAAATCAAATAAATTTGTTTTTAAAAATAGCATAAAAATAAAAATAAAAATCATTAAACAAAATTGATCTCAAACAACCCCCCAAAAACCACCATTATACTTTTCGTATGAGTCTCTCTCTTGAAAAATCGCACATTAACCCAAGTAATTTTGAGAGGATGAATTTTACCTCGTTTTATGGTTTTGATGTTTGTTTGGAGATTTGTTTAACACTACATTTGCGTTCCCAAAGGATGTGAAAAGTGGAGGGTTGCGATAGGTAGTGACTAGCGTAAAACTTGTCGAAATAATCATCACATGAATCCTTTAAATCATTGTGTTAGTGCTAAGGCATCTCCTGAAAGGAACGCACTGTATGACTTGAATATAGTGAAAAATGTGCAAAGCGGCCGGCTGTTAAATAAGGAAGGTTCCCATATTATGGATCGGGCAAAGAAGTTAGTCCATGAAACTAGAATTAGGTTAGAATTTGGAATATAGGTATTCTTACCATTAAATTAGATATTATTGTTCATAGAAAAATAAATATTTTATGTGTTCAAGAAACTAAATGGGTTGGGGAGAAGACCAAGGAGATTAATAGTTTACGTTTTAAATTTTGGTATTCAGGTCGAAGTCAAACTAGAAATGATGTAGTAGTGATTATAGATAAAAGTTTGAAGAATAATGTTATAAATATTAATAGATATTGAGATAGAATTATAGCTTTAAAGATTATTGTTGATATTAAGATTATCAATGTTATAAGTGTTTATGCTCAAGTAGGTTTGGATGTAAGCTCAAAGAAATTTTTTGAAATGAATTAGTGAGATTAATATCTCAGAAGAAAAATATTTATTGAGGAGATTTAAATGGACATGTTGGTAGAGTGGTAGAAAATTTTAAAAGTATTTATGGTGATTATGAATGATGAAGAAGATTGTAGATTTTACTTTAACTTATGATTTTGTAATTCTAATATTTTATTTAAGAAAAAAGATGAACATATTATTACTTATAAAATGGATCTACTAAAATACAGATTGATTATTTTTGATAAGAAAAATAGATTGTTTAGATTGTAAAGATTGTATGATCATTCCAAGTGAAAGTTTAAGATGAATATATTATTACAATATTTTTTTATGTGTGTGCTGGACAAAGGCTTGTTGTATTCAAGGCTTTGATCCATTTAAGCTCTTTATTATGATTGCAAGGTGAGTTGTCCTCATTATAGGAAAGGAGTGGTACTGTAGTGTGCTAGTAAATCAAAAAAAGCTTGAAATTCAGTGATTATTATTATTATTATTATTATTGTTATTATCCGTTCCCATTGTTTTTAATGTTTAGTTATTTTTAATTGTGAGGATTGAATTCAAGATCTTTACAATTGACGCCTTGGAATAATACCATACTTTTCGTAATGATGCCAGGACATCTCATTAATGGGCTAGAGCCTTCTCAAATAAAGTGAACAGACAAAGGTTTCTCTCCTGATTATTTGTATTATGTATGGATTATACTGTCTTTTGATCCCTTTCATGTTTGCTGCTTGTTCTTGGTCTCTCTCTCTCTCTCTCTTGCTTTAATAAATTTAATCCTTTTTTTTGTTTGGTGTCACACCAAGTGTGTGGTAGACTACAAGTTTCTTTGGCATTCTAATGACAACTCCTTTTTAAAACAGCAGATGTCTTTTTGATTTGGGATGGGTGGCGGAAGAAGCAGAGCTCACTCGATTGTTGTGTTGAGTGATTTTTTAATAATCTCTTTAGTGAAACTCACTCCTTCAGCTTCTGGTCATGAGGATGTTAGTCATATATCTGGCATCAACGCTTGTTTTTTTTATTTCTTGGGGATTTTTATGTTTCTTCTGCTACTTGTAATTTCTTATGGAGAATGGAGAAGCAGTGATGATTATGGTTAACAATGGGCAACTTGTCCCGGCATTTGATCTTGAAGTTTGGGTATTGAAAGTTTGTTGATAATTATGTTGTGTTACTTTTCCTGTTCAAAGAGAGATTGATGAGAATGCTTTTTTCCATTCTCCCTTGATGGATTTCAACATGTGGTGATGATTGTGTTTTGTGTTACTTCGATGATAACATGTCTACATGCTCAACTACGTCGCCATGCATTGATTGTTCGGTTCAAAGAGTATGTCTTACGCTACATTTATGCCTATACATGTATGCAGTTACATATGTCTCAAAGAGGCTGTCAATTATTTGATTTCTTGTGTTTGTTTTAACTCTTTTATGTGGTGGTGTGCAGTATGGACTTATGAGTTGATTAATACTCTTTTTCTCCTCATGTGATTTTGTGCCTTAAGATAAAAGCTTATTTATTTAAAGTTTACTTTTGCAGGAGAGTTTATGAGTCTTTGAAGAGGTGAAAATATAGGTATGGACTGTGGATAGCTCTACATTTGGAGAATAATAACAAAACGTAGGTGGACTACTATCCCATTTCTTTCTACCGCAAATGAACTGAGCGTTCCATAAGCTACTCGTGGCTCTAGTCGATTAGAGCTCATTCATGATCTTTTGATTAACTAATCAACTAAGCTTGAACACTTTTGTCGTGAACAGTATTGTTTGATTTTTTTTATTTTTTTGGCTTAATAAGCTTTAATTAATATAGCATAGGTATATTTCTCAACAAGTTACTCGCGAACAAGCTCAATAAGGCTTTGATTAAAGCTCGTTTATTTTATTGAATGAATTGCTTTGTAACAGACTTGATAATTCCAATTGAACTTGAACACATACTTTCGACTCGCTTGGTTCGTTTGCAACTATTTCTACCATCAATGTTATTCCTGTTCATCTTGTTTTTTTTGTAATGGAGGTAACTTAACCCGACTCAAAGTATGGACAATGTGCATGGCTCTACATTTGTGGAACATTAACAAATTATAGGTGGTCTGCTGTCCTATTTCTACTAACAAAGTTATTCCTTTCCATCTTGTTTTCTATAATAAAGGTGACTTGGTCCGGCCAAAATGCCCCAGGAAATTTTTTCTGATTTTATTATAGAAGTTTCTGCTCACATGATCTATTATAATTTTGCAGCTTTACATACATATTACATAATTCATATATACTTATTTATGTGACAAATTCTTTTCCATTGTGTCTTTATGTGTCAAATTCTCATTTAATTCAAGTATACTAAGGACATTTTTTATACATCTTAACATAAGGCAAATCTAATACATCTACTCTCCTAGCTGGGTCATCGGATGGCCGACGCTTTATGTGACCAAGTCATCTAAGGCGACTCCAATTTTTATGTGACCAAGCCATCTTGTTTTTTATGCATCATCAGTAAATCTTTCTGCTTACTTATATGACGGTTGGACTTTTATTTGAGCCCTCTTAGTTTTCTTTTTTCAATTTATTTTTCTTTTCTTGAATGTTGTTCTTTATCAAGCATCTCTTTATGAAGTAATAGCAGATTATGCAAGCAACAGAGTGGTTGAAGGGCTTAAGCTTTCAACCATGCGGTGAGTTCAAAGCTTTGTATATATTGTGTGCTGAGTTTGCCATTAAATTGCTCAAATGTTCTCCCTCAAAAAAAAAAAAAAAAAAGCGCAGTGGCAGACGCTGGTGGGAAAAAAGCAGAGCTCTGAGTACTACTGATCTTCCTGTTAGTCTGTAATGAAATTCCATGATAAATACTTTTGGTGTTGTTGATTTTTCCATGGATCAAGCTACATATTCCTTGCGGATTGCAGCATTGTTGTTTTCACAATAAGGGCAGTTTAGTTGGATGTTTTAAAAATACGTTTATTTTTTTTGCAGAGGAATCAAAATGCATGCTAATTTGGCTCAAGTTTTTCCAAAGTATCAGTCGATGACTGGAATTGGCTGGAATTTGAATGGCATCTCTGTCTCTCTCTCTCTCTTCACTTATGGTTGATTACGCATATTGCCGTCAGCACAAATTTGACCTCCTTATTAAAGTTCGTGTGCTGCAACAATTAACTGGTCTTCCATTGCCAGATTTTACTTCTTTGGGATTCAGAGCTGAATGGATGTGTAGGCTTCCTTTTTCTTAACTATGATGCGTTTCATCCACTGT
Source organism: Cymbidium sinense (assembly GCA_021442155.1). Classification (NCBI taxonomy): domain Eukaryota; kingdom Viridiplantae; phylum Streptophyta; class Magnoliopsida; order Asparagales; family Orchidaceae; genus Cymbidium; species Cymbidium sinense. Next base: position 85,904,668 of record CM038218.1, on the reverse strand, counting down.
TTGAATCTTTGGCTGCCTTGAAGCTGCGTTTTAATAAGCATATGCTAATTTGAATCATTTGATAGAATCTGAAGCCCGTCTGTTTGGGACAGCTGCAGCTGTATGAAAAGGCTGCGAGCTGGAGAGAGGCGTATACAATTTATTTTATTTTATTTTACAAAAGTCAAATCACAGCTTTCTAACCGTCATCATAGAGAATTATGTCAGGTTGGAAAATACAACATTGCCACCGCAGCAGCCCGAATGCGGTTGTCAAATGGCACTGCGATGCAGTGCGGCACCGCACCACACCGCTATCACCACCCCAAATGCGCCCTTACTCTCCATTTACACCATTATAAATGCACGGTAAATATCCCCATCCCATTGGTACATTCTGCTTGTTTTCATTTTTCATGTCCGTTGATGTAGCATGAACTGTGGAATTTTGATAAAGAATTCTTTCTTAAACTCATTTGATATATTGAAGTTATAAGCATGTTTTGAGATGAGATATAATTTGCTACATTCCTTCATTGTGTTATATGTTATGAATTAACATTCATTTAGCTTTCATTTGTAAATTGAGTGAAAGTCTCATTGTTTTACACAGGCTTGATGGGCTAAGCCAACCTTCTCTATTTCTCAACTGATTTATTGTCTGTATATGACGACAGGAATTGGTCTTCAGGTAGGGAAAACACCGCTTTTTTCTGTTCAACTTGCGAGCCATAGCTATTCCGCTGGTGGCTTTCACGTTGATGCTGTAAATTTAAGGCGCTGTATGGATTAGTTGCAGATGGATAATACTTTAACAAGAGTTATTAGATTTATTATGTTATTATATTAATAACATCACATTTTTAGTATCTTGTTAGAAATTTGTTGTATTTATTACTATTTTTTTGTATTTTTTTAAGTTTTTTAGTTTATGTTTGCACTTGTCTATTATGATTATTTTTTATGGATGATGCATATGAATTTGGATTGCTTTGCCTTATAATTTGGGCGTTATATTGAATTGAAGTGAAAAATCAAAATCATAAAAAATATGAAAGTGGAAAATAAAAGTTGATGTGGAGTGAATTCCTTTAATGATGAATATATAAAGTGAAAATAAAAGTGATTGATACAACCCAAGTTATAGTTATCAAACCAGATTGAGAATGTTCATGGAGAGTCGGTGCAAATGTGTCTGTTGATGGTCAAATATTTTAAGTGAAGAAGTTAAATTGTACATATTATGCGTAGTTATCAATAGACCTAGAAATAAGCATGTAATATTTAGTTGGATAATTCTATAATAAAAGATATTATGAAGAAGAATCTTAATATATGACCTAAGTTAATCAATAATAGCCTAAAAAGTATTTATGATTTATTGTTTCTTTACATGCAGATGTGGTGCTCAAGAGAATTAATTCGAGATCTTGTATTAGAATTAGTTAATAAGAATTACAATATTTAGATCAGAATTTATTAGTAGAAATTTAAGTTCATATATCACATGATATGATTGATAATACATTCATGAGATTTTATGTTGATGAAGATTAAATCTTCTAGTTGGAGGAGAAATTTGGTGTCCTTTGCTAAAGAACACCTTGGTGAAGTATGTACAAGAACAAAAAAAAATTTCATAATCAAGCATTCCATATCATTCAAGGTTGAGATATGTTCTTCATACAAGATCTCCACTTTTGCTATTGCAAAATAGAGTAAAAGAGTGAGATAAGGGAAAATATTAACTCTATTTTATGTGTTGTATAAATAATAAACATACTTTTAAGTTTGGAGGTATGTATGTAAAAACTAAAATTTAAAATTCATTTAAATTAGTTACATAATATTCAGCACTTTATTATGTGTGTGTATATATATATATATATATATATATATATATATATATATATATAGATTAATATTTATATATTTATGATTTAATTATTAATGTTAAGTGAAAATTTAAAAAATTAATATTTTATCATGAATTTAATATTTAAATGAAATAAAAAAAATAAATATAAAAATATTACTTTTATAGATAATAAAATTTTAGATGTTAAATTGTTGATGTAATTACAAACAATTGCCCATTAAGATGTTAAGTCCATAAATACAAATCTCGCTAGGCCAACCATCATCTTGAGGTGATAAAATATTCGTGCGATGAGAGCCCGATGCTCCATCGTATCTAAACACGTGTCCATTAATAAAATATTGATTTTTACTTTACCTCGTGGTAACGTTGCTCCGGATGCCTCTAACATTATTGTTCGACGGCGGTGAGTGAACATGGCGCCATTTTCAAGCGTGGTAGAACGTTTGAATGCTGTGAGAAAGGTCCTAAGCAATATATAAGTGGATTTAGGGTATAAATTTGATTTTTTTTTCAAACGAACTTAGAGAAGATAACTAGAAATCTCTCATTTTAATTTTGAAAAAAGGTATATGGAGAACAATTTGAAAAGTGGTAGACTTATATGGTAATTTAGATGATGTCATAAATATCAATCGTCGATAAATTTTACATACTGATATATATATATAGTTATTTTGAAATACTCAGTAATCTTCTTTGAAATTCTTATTTGAAATAAATATTTTCTACACTATTTGGAGTTCTTTCGAAAATGATTTTGGATGAGTTTTCTATGTGTACACTATGGAGTGTACACTTTTGTTTTTAATTTTAAACCACTTTAGGGCTTTCTATATCCCTTCTACATGCTATTCTGAGCTGCTTGGAGTTCTTTCGAGTGATTTTTGGTGATTTTTATGCAATTTTTCATGTGAACATTCTATACACTCTAGAGTGTCCACAATTATTTTTAATTTTAAATCACTGTGGGGCTTTCTATATCCTTTCTACATGTTATTGTAAGCTGCTTAGAGTTCTTTCCAACAGGATTTAGGTTATTTTGTGCAGTTTTTCATGTGTATACTTTGTACACTCTAGAGTGTACACCTTTTTTTTAAACCACTGTGGGGCTTTCTATATTCATTCTACATGTTATTGCTTAGAGTTCTTTTGATTTGGGTGATTTTTTGTTTTTCATGTGTACACTATGGAGTGCACACTCTTTTAATTAAAAAAAAATCACTATGAGGCTTTCTATATCCCTTCTACATATTATTCTAAGCTGCTTGGAGTTCTTTCAAGCAGGATTTAGGTGATTTTGGATGAGTTTTCTATGTGGACACTCTGGAGTATATACCCTTTTTTAATTTTAAATCACCGTGGGGCTTTCTATATCCATTCTACATGTTATTCTCAGCTACTTGGAGTTCTTTCCCGCAGGTTTTGGGTGATTTTGAATGAGTTTTTTATGTGTACACTCTGAAGTGTACACCCTTTTTAAAATTTTAAACCACTGTGGGGCTTTCCATATCCTTTCTACATGCTATTCTGAGTTCTTTCTAGCAGATTTGGGTAATTTTTGTATAGTTTTTATGTGTACACTATACCTTTTTTTTATTTTAAACCACTATGGGGCTTTCTATATCCCTTTACATGCTATTAAGTTGGTTGGAGTTTTTTAGTAGGATTTGGGTGATTTTGGATGAGTTTTTTTTATGTGCACACCTTTTTTTTGAATTTTAAACTACTGTGGGGCTTTTTATATCCATTCTACATGCTATTCTAACCCACTTGGAGTTATTTCTAGCAAGTTTTGGGTGATTTTGGATGTGTTTTTTATGTGTACATTTTGTACACTCTGGAGTGTACACTTTTGTTTTTTTTAAAAAAAATTTCAAACTACTGTGAGACTTTCTATATCCCTTGTACATGCTATTCTTAGGTGCTTGGAGTTCTTTTTAGCACGATTTGGATGATCTTAGATGAGCTTTTCATGTCTACACTCTGTACACTCTGGAGTGTATACTATTTTTTTTATTTTACCACTGTGGGGCTTTCTATATACCTTCTACATGCTATTCCGAGTTGCTTTAAGTTCTTTGCAGCAGCATTTGGGTGATTTTGAATGAGTTTTCTATGTATACACCCTTATTTTTAATTGTAAACAAGTGTGGGGTTTTCTATATCCCTACTACATGCTATTCTAAGATGCTTGAAGTTATTTCTAGTAAGTTTTGGGTGATTTTGGATGAGTTTTTTATGTATACACTCTATACACTCTAGAGTGCACGTCATTTTTTTAATATTAAATTACTGTGGGGCTTTTATCCCTATCCCTTATATTTTAGATGTTTGAGTTCTTTCCAGCACAATTTGGGTGATTTTGGATGAGTTTTTCATGTGTACACTTTTTTTTTATTTTATGCCGTTGATGGACTTTCTATATCCCTTCTACATGTTATTCTGAGCTGCTTGGAGTTCTTTTAAGCAGGATTTGGGTGATTTCGGATGAGTTTTTTATATGTACACTTTGTACACTATGGAGTGTACACCTTTGTTTTTAATTTTAAACCAATGTAGGGCTTTCTATATCCATTTTACATGCTATTTTGAACTGCTTGGAGTTCTATGTGCAGGTGAATGAGGCAAATCAAAGTGCGATGATGAAGCTGTTATATCTCATGAACCAATTGTAGCCTTGGCTTGTATTGTTGTAATGAAAATGAGGCATATGAACTCTATTGTGATTATGCACATCAAATTAGAATGAACGTTTGGAAGGATGATACGAGTTATTGGCCGAACTCGAAGAACTTGAAAATAAAGGATTTTTATAAGGAAAATAAGGTTGAAAAAAAAGGTGTCAAACTAAACTGTCCTGTCAAATTTCAGAAATGTGATACTCGGATCGGTTGTCCTGCCATGATTAGATTTTTATTCTTTTAGATGATGGAAGGTTAAGAAAGAATTTATAGAAAGGCATAATCATTCATAGGAAAAGCCGAATGACCTACATCTTCTAAGATCTTATAGAGGCATTAGCGAAGAGAAGACGGTTGTGTTAAAGTCAATGCTGGAATTAAAATAACTGATGCATTCATCTATCTTAGTGAGAAAGTTGGCGGTGTGGAGATTGTTGGTCTTATAAAAAGAGATGCTTTCAATTACATACAAAAAGAAAGAAGATCAAGGATTGCGAATGGTGATACTAATGCATTAATACAGCTATTCAAGGAAAGACAAGCGACAGACGGAATGTTTGCATGTGATGTCCAAGTTGATGAGTCAGATAGCTTAGTTAATATTTTTTTTTTGGAGCGATGACATGTTAAGGATATACTATAACTGTTTTGGAGATGTCATAGATTTTGATATAAGTTATTGACTAAATAAATATAATCTTGTTTATGCACCTTTTATTAGAGTGAACCATCATTAACAAAATATTCTATTTGGAGTAGCCTTTCTATCTGAGGAGACAACTGAGTCATTCACATGGTTATTCAAAACATTTCTTTGGTTAATGAATGAGAGGCATCCTACAACAATATTCACTGATCAAGATCGGACAATAGTGAGAGCCATCGAAATTGCATTGCCTCATACTCACTATAGGTTGTGCCAATGACATATCTCTGAGAAAGCTCCTTCGATGATACATTACTTTAATAGTAATAAGACTGTACAAAGTCTATTTTATACATGCATGAGTAAATGTGATTCTGAAGAAGAGTTTGAACATGCTTGGTCTAACATGCTAGAAGAAGCAATTTGCATGATCATGCTTGACTAGCTGAGCTATATAGAATTATGACTAAGTGGTCCACCATATTTAGTAAAGATTCATTCTGCATGGGTATTTTATCAACACAACGTAGTGAGTCCATGAATAATATTTGTCATGGAGTCTCTAAACCAACAAGCTCTATCACCGATAGTTTTTTGAGATTGGAGAAGGTTATGGACACATAGCGATGGAAAGAGCATGATGAAGATTTCAAGTGTAGCTAGTCAGTTATTGTTCTAGTTGTTAGAATTAGTCCTATACTAAAATAGGCTGCGATGTTTTACACAAGAAAGCTTTATACATTTTTTACAGGAGAGTTTTGCATGGAGTTGGTGGATTAGCAGCAAATATCTCAGATGGCAATCCAATGAAGTATTTGATAAGAAACTTAGTGGATAAGTGCATCTCCAAGACATGGAATGTTCAATTAATCAAGACATGCTTGGATATAACTTGAAGTTGTAAAAATTTAAGATGATGAGAATAATTTGTTCCCACTGCATTAGAGTTTTGAGTCAGGAAGATATTGTGCAGATTCCGAAGAAGTATCTTCTCAAGTGATGGTCATCTAGAGCAAAGAAGGATATTTACATTGATAATGCTTACTAGGACTTGAAATATTTACATTGTACTAATGGAAATCTTAATGCCATTATTTTTTGAAACCACATCAGTAGATATTCATATCATATAAGCAGCAAAGCACAAGGTAATAAGGATGCTAAGCAATATTTATTGGATTCCTTAAAAAAATTATCTAATAATGTTGATTCTATATTATGTGGGAATGCACCTCAAGAAAAAAAAAAAGAAGAAAATGAAGTCCACAATAGAGATTTATGATGTACTCGACTTACTAAAGGATCCAACTAAGATGCCAAAGGTGTTTCCAATATAAGGTTGAAAGGATATTGGGAGAAAAATAAGAGAGCCAAGAGTATTTTTTATGTTTCTAAAATTGTACTCTTCAATTATCACACCAAAATTTAACCCAATATATTTTAATGTTACAAAGAAGAATGAACAAGTTGGAATAGGTGGAGAGCAGAAAGAGTCACCCATTGCAACATATTTTTCTATAATACTAGAGTGCTTTTTAGAGGTATGCAAGTATAATACTTTATTTTTGATATTAGATTTCAACAATTGATATGATATTCTTATATATTAGAAATTTCATTCCAGCTCAACAGTAAGTTAGCCAGCAGAAGGATACACCAAGTTGATGATGAATATAATTCTGATACATTATAATATTGAATAAGAGATCCAATATCTTTCAATGATACTATTCATGTTTATTTCAGCCCAAATTTTTTATATGTTAATATAAAGATCTAACTTTTCAATTCTGTTTGATTGAAAGTATTTTAATCAAGTGTTACTATTTTAAACCACTGCTATATCTTTTGTACATGTTATTGTAAGCTGTTTGAAGTTCTTTCTAAGAGGATTTGGGGTATGTTGGTGCAGTTTTCCATGTGTACACTCTGTACACTCTAGAGTATACACTTTTTTTCAATTTTAAATCACTATGGGGCTTTCTATATCCTCTCTACATGCTATTATAAGCTGGTTTGAGTTATTTTATGGGAGAATTGTGTAATTTTTGTGCAGTTTTTTATGTGTACACTCTGTACATTCTAGAGTGTACACCTTTTTTTTCTTCTAATTTTTAACAACTGAGGGACTTGCTATATCTTTCCTACATGCTATTATAAGCTGGTTTGAGTTATTTCCTGAGGAGTTTGGGTAATTTTGGTGCTTTTTTTCATGTGTACACTCTATACACCTTAGAGTTTACACCTTTTTTTTTTCAATTTTAAACCACTATGGGCTTGCTATCTATTTTGTACATGCTATTGTAAGATATTTGGAGTTCTTTCTAAAAAGTATGTTGGTGCAATTTTCCACATGTACACCTTTTTTTTTTTTCAATTTTAAACCACTTATAGAGTTATAATACATATTTTAATTTGCAAACATATTTCTACATCCAGATAAAGCTTTGGGGTTATTTAGGATTTAGGTGATTTTATTTTATGTGTACACTTTGTACACTCTAGAGTGTTGTTGACCTCATTTTTTGGGATGAGTTCAACCCTCCATCTTAGACATAGGACTCCTCTTAGACTTTAAGAGATCCTTAGTCTTAAGATAAATCTAGTGATTAGGTGGACATTCAACCTAGCCCTAGAGACTTAGAAGACTTACCCATAGGAATAGGTCATGCCTTAGGGGTGTTAGGAAAATATGCCTACCTTATAGCTTGAACCACATTCCTCACTTCCTTCCTTCAAGTCAAACTCCAAATCAAATCAACATCAAACCTAAATCAATTCCAACTTAATTGATTTTTCCAAACCCAAATCAATGCCAAATGATTGAAACCCATGATTGAAACTTATGATTGAAGCCCATGATTGAAATTCCAAATCTTTCTTAAGTCCTTTGATCCCCTCTTAAGGACTTAGCCTAAATCAAATCCAAATCAATTCAAAGTCATGAAATTTTCTCACAGCTTATTTATATTCTTATTTATATTCGCATATATAAATGAAATATAAATTCAAATCAACCAAACTAAATCCAAAATTCAAATCCAAATCAAAAATCTTTCCTAAGCCACTTTGATTCCCTCTTAAGGACTTAGCCTAAACCAAGTTCAAATCACTTCAAATTCATGAAATTTTTTCATAACCCATTTATATTTTCATTTATATGCACATATATAAATGAAATATAAATTCAAACAACCAAAACCAACTCCAAAAATCAAAGTCAAATTCAATCAAAATCCAACCTAAGCCTTTCAAGTCAAAATCTTGAACTTAGTCAAATCAATTTCAAATCAAGCCAAACTCTTGATTTTTCTTCATGATTCAATCAATCCTTCCATCATGAATCCAAATATAAACATAAATCTTAATCACCAAACCAAAACTTAATTCAAAATCAAACCCAAGTCAAACTCATGTTCACCCTTTTGAACTTGAAATTGTCAAATGAATCAAAACCCATTTGACTTCAAACCACTTTTGATTTATATTTCAATCATAAGTCCATATGTGAGTTCAATCAAACTCAAATCAAGCTTTGACCAAGCCATTTGACCTACTTAAGCTCACTTGACCCAAAGTGACCTAAAGTACCCTTATGAGCCAAGTTCTAATTGTAACCAAATTGGATTGAACTAAGCCCACCTAAGCCTCTCATTGTGAACAATAATCATCATAAGATGATCAATCACTCAAATTGGGTCAAACCAAGTAAAACCTAATGGTTGACTAAGTCAACACTTAGCCAAAATAAAACCTAAATTAGTCAAAATCCACTATATGCCAAATTGATTGAAACAATTAATCTAAGTTCATTCATGATTAATGTTTGAACTTGACCAAGTCAACATTTGAGCATAACTTAGCCCAATTAGCCACTTGACCCAAGTTGACCCTAAAAGTCAAAATGTGTCAAAACTTGATCTAAGCCAAATTGATTGAAACCAATGGGTCAAGGTCATTCCAAAATGATTGTTGAACTTGACCAAAGCCTCAATTGACCCAACTAACCTAGCCAATCGACCATGAGCATAACTTGACCTAAAAGGTCAAATTGAGCCAAACTCAAATATAAACCAAATTGATTGGAAACAAAGATACCAATCCATCAATCCATTTAGTATGACCAACCAAACTAAACGCGACCTAACGAATAGGTCAAATGGTCAATTTGGTCAACTTGACCCATTTGACCTAAATGAACTCAATTGAATCAAAAATTAATATAAACCAAATTGAATCAAACCAAAGCCACCAAAATATTTCAAATGGTCATATGAACTTGACCTTGGTTTGACCCAATTTGACCCATTTTGACCTAAATGGGTCAACATGACCAAATCATATCAAACCAACTCAAATCCATTGAAACTTGGCTAACCACTTTTTCATACCAAACATATTCAAATTGAAACCCAAGCCAAATGACCATTTTACCCTTAGGTCAAAGGATAAATTTTGGCCAAATTCACTTGGAATTTGGTCAAATCCTCTTCATGACCACTTGACACCCTCTTAGTGGACCAAGTGGACACTAGTGAGTGTGGTGCACCTAACCCAATGGGTTTGGGTCAGCCCAACCTAAGGTCAAAATTGACCACTTGCTTGAACATGGCCACATGAGAATCATTCCTCCGCCCATTTTAAGCACATGACACTCTTAAATTACCTCCCTGCCAAATAGAATGCAATGACCATCAAAACGCCTAACAAACCCACTCGAGCTCAATTGGATCAAAATGACATCTCCTTGCTCGTCTTGCTCACAGGGAGATATACTCCCCTAATTTCACTTGAATTTCATTACGCCTTATTGATTGAATCATATAAACTCAAGCCCATTGCTAGTGTTCCCAAGCTTCTAGAGTGAGTTAGAATTTCTATCTTCTCAATTTTCCTAGGCGAAAATAGGGAGCTCAAGTAAAAATCCAACTTAGCCAATACTCCATACCAAGCTAATTCCTCTTGCAAACTCCCTGAGGATCAAATCAAACTTCTAGACCTTTTCCCAAGATCCAAAGACATGGGAGGGTGCTCTTGATCAAGGCGAGCTCAGTGAAGGTGAAGTTGGCCTAAAGGATCACCCAATTTCAACACCTCAAAACTTGACAAGTTTGTCTCCACTTTGAAGCTTCTCCAAGGGAATCGAGCATGATAGCCTCCAGCGAGGTAAGCCATGAGCCCAGATTAGATTAGATGTGGTCCTTTGTGAAGTAAAGTTTTATCTCATGAGAATCATTGGATGTGATCTCCCTTGCATGGTGATGGTGTGGGTTGAATTTGGATTCAATCCGAGCTCGAATCTTCCCTTAGAAGATGGACGGTGTCCATCTCCCGCAGGGAAGATCAAGGGTGAATCATGGGCCATCCATCATTTTGGATGGGCGACCATGATTATTAATCGTCGTTTAATCCTTTAGAACTGCAGATATAATCTAGATCCTTGATCGGATGCAGGAGAAAGCGTGTGGCAAGCCGTGACACAACATGATAGCAATATATTTGTGCCATGTGGAAAGTGCGCGTGTGACCTCCACATGGTAGATTAACTATATAATTAGGGATTTAAATAATTAATCAAGGAAACTTAAAATATTCATATATAAGTGTATAAAATTAGAAAAATGTGAAATAAATTGCATATAAAAGGTATTTAAATCTAGAATATTATAAAATTGATTTCAACAAATATTGAATAGTGTTATTTTCTGGATTTGGGTTTTATTGGAAATTTGATTTTGTTAATTACTCTCTAATTACTCCACTGATTAATTTCAAACTTCTTGTGTATGATTAGTAGGATGACTTCTGTCTCCCCCAATTTTCTTGAGATTTATTGATGGTTTAATTAGATGAATTGTAGATTAATTTCTAATTACCCTCTTAATGTAATTAAACCTAATTAAGTGTGTAATCAGTGGTTTAATCCCTTGATTGAGCTAATTAAGGTTTGGTTAAATGAATAGAAGGCTTAGGGAATAATTTTGGGATATTTTTCTTAAGCTATTCCTTAAACCCCTCTTTCTTCCTTAATCCAAACTTAATTAAGGATTAATCCACTAATTACCTATCTAATTAATTTGATAAAATTCTAAAACCTTCCAGAACTTAACTAATTCACTTTGGGTAGATACTTAGGTGTTCAATAACCTAAGTATATTAAGAAAATCAAAATCCAACTCACATGTGTGAGAAGGCTTATGAAATTACTTAACTTAAACCCCTTAGCTTAATTAATCATTAATCATGAGCTAAATGCATTAGGCCCTTTTCTTCTTAGGTGCATTACTGATTTAAATTCCTTCTGTAGTTTTATGTCATATCTTTGGCTCATAATTATTTGGTTAAATATGCTAAGGTGGTATGGGTAAGGGGTAATTAACCCACTTAATTCATGCCTTAACCTAATCAAAATATAAATCATCTAATCATCTAAAGATTAAACTAAAATGCCATACACATGGGGTAAATGGGTTAGGACCGATATTCTTTCACATTTCCTAAATCAAACATAAAGCAAATTCAAAACAAAATCACATTAAACAAACTTTGATTCACTTTGAACTTTCTTATTTCATAGGATTGTCTTTAGGAATTAATTAGGGTGAATGAATTTACATTGCTTTCATCACTTTATTTCTTTCCTAGCATGCTAAATGTGTATGTCATATGAAATTCATGCATTCATACCTTTAAAAAAAATCTAAATTGAAATGAAATGTTTCTTTATGTCAAATTGCATGTTTTGGCTAAAGTAGAGATATGAATGACTATTATCACTACTAAATATAAAATTATTTTTAAAATCTATAAGTCAAATATCTAAAATTGAAAGTGTGCTACTTACAATTATTTATATGCTTGCATGTGGATATAAATATGAAGATGTGCATAGTGTGGCTTTTCTTCTCTTTTCTTTTAGCATAGTTTTGAAAAGGATTTGGCAAAATGTATAGTTCATTTGAAAAGAACACAACACTTGCCTAACCCTATTCCTATCCATTCTTATGCTATTACATAAGAAGGACATCCACACTTATACATATAAATTGCATAAATAAAATAAACAAACAAATACAAACTTTTTGCATCTTTCTTTCTCCATTCATTTCTTTTATACATGTGTTTGTATTTAAGGAAGAAAAGTATAGTCGGACAGGGATTGTGAGGCTTTAAGTAGCCCTAAGTAGGTGTTGTATGTTACACCAGTGCTATGATGGTTACGTCTTATGCCTTACATACACACATGTGCATGTGAATAATGGATAAAAGAAATCCCTCTTTTCTACTTAATGAAAATCATGCATCATAAAGTATTCTAATTTTCTTAAGTAACATTCCTTAGCATTCATCATAAAGTGTGTTCAACATTTTTATTTGTATGTATCGATATGCTTAGGATTCATTCATATGCATGTTATACATGTTAGGAAAGAAATGAAGTGATCGTGCTTTGTGATATTAATTCACTTTACTTAATATTAAAATGCCTTTCTTTTTGAATAAGATTGTTTAGGAAAAATCTAAATTTAGGATTAATTAAAATACATAATAAAATATTCACTAAATAAAATCAAACATGAATATGCTTTAGAAATTACTTGGGTAGGGAAGGAAGAGAAGTTCTCTTCTTTTCCTCTCTTTATAACTTTAGTAATTAAGTAGGTTCATTTAAACCAAACAAAATTATCATATAAAATTGACCCAAATCAACTAAACAACTTAAAAATCACCCTCTAAGTTGAATATTTTCATAGCTAGAAAATCTAAACCTTAAAACTTTAAGCATACCACCTTAAACATCACACACAATATGCTAAGTCACCCACTTCTAGTTTTTTTAGGTGCATGGTTTGATGTTTGCTTTTATTTTGTGATATATTATTTCTAGTTTGGATGTTAGGGTGTATGCGCATAGAATGGATGGTAGGACGATTTATTCTAATCGTTGTATTCAGGATTGTGCTTAAGAGTGTAATAAAAATATAAATACTTTTCGTGCATGTGCTTATACCCTAAGCATAATCCAATTGGCAGTGGACTTGGTTACCCTGTGGTGTTAACTCAATATACATGCTTGAGATTTATATGGTTTGTTTAGCTAATCTATTTTGTAGGTGTTAGTTATTTTTTTCTCTTCATGTAATTTTGCAATTAAGATTTTGGAATAAATGTTATGGGGATTAGAATGAGCATTGGTCATAAGATCTCATCTCATACTATATGAAACTTTTAGAGCAACCACCTTCCAACCATCCAAAAGAAGGAACCAAAAGAAGAAAGAAGAAAGAAGAAACAAGAAAGAAGAAAAGAAGAAATGAAGACCCCCAAAAAATGAATTTCCTTACTTGATTGTAAATTAATTCATTTGTAATCCGGGTTGTATAAGGATAGAGCTTGACTACCCAACTTATTTTTGGGCTTGTGCGGTGGTGCCTGACCATAAATGCCATTTTATTATTTTGCATTAGCTTTATAAAATATTTGATGTTTTATTTAGCTTGTGCATTAAGATGACATGTTTTTTTTTAGTTTCTTCTTAATGTCGGCTGGATGATGATTAGGCTCTTAGGAAAAATAAATCTTCTATAAATTAAACAACTCAAAATTAGCAACCTCTTAGTTGGATGAGTATTTCTTTTCTAATATCATGCATAAAAGCATATTGTTTCACTCTTGATTGGAGGGCTTCCACCTTTCTGAGAACTTGGTTTGACCTTTGAGAGCCATGGTGGAAACACACCTCCCCCCCTTCTCGATTTTGGCCCATAATCTAAATTCTCATGCATTTGGCAAATGAATCCTATAAACCTAAGTTAAATGATTGTCCAAAAATAAAAGTAAAATGTAATATGTTTTGCATTAGATTTAAGTCATTTGAAGCATGCCCTTACATGATCTAGTCTCTTAGGGAGTGTGTTTAAGGACTTAGTCTCTTTCTGAATAAATAACAACCTTGCTATCTTGCATAAACATTAGACTTGCCTATATGAATTTAAAATTGCAGGAGGAGTTAGTTGACAGCCTCTCCCAGGCAGTTGTAAGTCTAACAGTCAGGTGGTTTATCCTCTCTTGTAGAGGTAAATCAAATACCAATTTTCTTCTTAGATTTAGGTCGTGCTTTTGGCTCTCGCCAAAGCTCTCTAGATTTAAGTTCTGAGGTTACTTCTGGCCTTTGCTAGCCATAAGTATAAATCCTCACCTCTTAGGCATTTCCATAGTCTTGTACTTTGGAATTATAAGCCCTAACATTCTAATAAAAATTCAACTCAAACAAATTAATTCAAATTTCTAAAATATTAAGCCCAACTATAGGGTAGTTTAGGATGCTTACTAGACTTCATAGTATCTTAAGCATCCCCTACTTGTTTTCATTTGGCTTGATAAAACTCCTCTTGATAAATCCCTCTTGAATTTCTAAAAATAAACCAATCGATTGATAGTCCTACTTTTTTAAAATCTTTGGAGACAATGATCATTTACCTTAATTGAGAGTATTCTTGAGGAATCTCATTCCTTAAGATGTAATTAATTGTGAGGGCTTGCCTCCATAGGGAACTTAAGAAACTCGATTTAAAATAAACCCTACTTTACTTTTCCATATAAAGTAGGGGAAGAATCTCCGGTACATATGCAGACCCATTGTCCTTAGGAGTCCTTGTTAAGGTGATTATGTCCATTGTAGGGTGGTGACTTCTATCTTTTGAGATAGTACACCTCTCCTCAATGTCATACTCGATCACCCTAATAAGAACATCTGTGGATCTACGTGGTGTCAAAATACAAAAGAGTATATTTCTATCTTTATTTTATTCCACATAGATTGAAGATGGAAGTATACATTAGGGGTGTGCATTATTTGGTTTTAACCAAAAAACCAATCTGAATCAAAGTTTTTGAGTAATTTGGTTTGGTTTTGAACTTAGTAATTTGGATTTTGGTTTTAATTATTGAAAACTTTGGTTTTTTGTTTTTGGATTGGTTTGTTAAATAAAATTTTGGATGGAACCAAATAAACCAAAGCAATTATATGTAATGTGGTATTATTAATTTATGTATAATAGACTTATCTATTATACACTTATTTATATTTATTTTTTTAATACTTAGTAGGTGCTTTTTTGGAGAACCATTATCCAATTTTTTAAAATATTTTGGTCCCATAATATGATAATATGGTTCCATCAACTTCTAAGTTGAAAACATCGTTAAGGTAAGTAAAAATTAGTTTTAAATATTTATTTTAGCGCATGAAGTAGTTAATTGCATTTTTTATTATATTTATGTTATTTTGCTTATTGCTTGTTCATTATACAATAAAAAATTATGCAAATAATTTTTAAATGTAGCCAACTTCAGGTTTATCCAAAACCAAACCAAAAAAATCTAACCAAATTAATATTCGGTTTGTTTGGTTTTGCATTTTATTTGGTCGATTTGGTTCAATATTTTTATGAATCCAAAACCAATAGGTTTTAAAAATTTATCATCCAATCCATCCAAATCAACCAAACGCACACCCCTAGTATACATCTTTAGAAATGATTTAAAATATTTCACCACAAGTGTACACCTTTTTTTTCAATTTTAAATCACTATGTGGCTTGATATATCCTCTCTACATGCTATTGTAAACTTGTTTGAGTTATTTTCTAGGGGATTTGGGTGATTTTAGTGCAGTTTTCTATGTGTACACTCTGTACACTATAGAGTGTACACCCTTTTTTCAATTTTAAATTACTGTGGGGCTTGTTATATCCTCTTTACATGCTATTATAAGCTAATTTGAGTTGTATCCTAGGAAATTTGGGTGATTTTTGTGCAATTTTTCATGTGTACACTCTGTACACTTGTGACCTCACTTTTGGAGTGAGCTCTCAACTTCCTCATCATAGATCTACTCTTATAGACACTAAGAGTTCTTTAGTCTTAAGACACTTCTAGTGATTAGGTGAACACTTAACCTAACCCTAGAGACTTAGAAGAGTTAGCCATAAGAATATGTTGTGCCTTAGGGATTTAGGAGGACTTGCCTACTCTATAGCCTAAACCCAATTCTTTGCTTCCTTCTTTCAATCCAAACCTCAAATTCAAATCCAAATTCTAAAATTAAATCCAACTATCAAATGATTGAAGCCCATGATTAAATTCAAACTCCAAAACCTTTCATAAACCTTTTGATTTTATCTTATGAACTTAGCCTTAACCAAATTCAAATCAACCCCAATACAATTGATTTTCTCAATTATTAAATTCAACCTTAAATCAAATCTAAATCCAAATTTCAAATCAAATCCAACTTCAAATTCAAATGATTAAAGTCCATGATTAAATCCAAACTCCAAAATCTCTTCCTAGGCCATATTAACCACCTTCATATACTTAGCCAAAACTCCTTCAAACCAAATCAAATTTAGTTGATTTCTTTATAAATCAATCATTACTTTATTTATATTCACAAATATAAATGAAATCTAAATTCAAATCATTCAAATCAAATCAAAATAAATCAAACTAAATTAAGACCCTTCTTAAGCCATATGTACCCACCTCCATAAGCTTAATCAAATTTTGATCCAAATCAACTCGAGCTTGATTGATTTATTTACAAATCAACTGTTCCTTCATTTATATCCATAAATATAAATGAAACCCACCCTCCAATGATGAAAAATAAATCAAACCAAATCAATTCCCTAGTCAAGCCCTTTTAACCTACATCCCTAGATTTGGTCAAATTTGCTTCCAAATCACTCCAAACTTAAGTGATTTTCTCATAACACATTTATATCTTCATTTATATTCACAAATATAAATAAAATATAAATTTAAATGGCCAAAATCAAACCCAAATCTAATCAAATTCCTGATTTTAGCCCTTTTAGCCAAATTCTTGAACTTGGCCAAATAATACCCAAACCAATTCAAAACTCATGGATTTCTTCATGATTAAATCATTCCTATAATCATTGACCTAAATATAAATATAAACCACCATTATCAAACCAAACCCAAGTCAACCCAAGTAAAGTCCATGTTAACCTCTCTTGACTTGAAATTGTCATATGAACTAAAGCCCATTTGGCTCCAAAATAATTGCAATTGGATTTATATTTCAATCCTAAGCTCATGTGTGAGTTCAACTAAACTTGAATCAAGCCATGATCAAGCCAATTGAACACTTAGGCTCACTTGGCCCAAAGTGACCTAAAGGATCTTTTTGAGCCAAGTTCTAATTGGATTAAACTAAGCCCATCTAAATCTCACAACATAATCAACAACCACCCTAGGGTGATTAATTACTTTAATTTGGGTCAAACTAAGTCAAATTTAGCCTTTGATGAAGTCAACATTTAGCGAAAAATGAAACCCAAACTAGCCAAAATCCACAATATACCAAATTGATTAGAACTATTAATTCAAACTAACTCATAATCAATGATTGAACATGACCAAACCCTCACTTAAGCCAAACCAAGCCTAATTAGCCATTTAACCCAAGTTAACCCAAATTGGCCTTAAAGCCAAAACGGTTTAAGTTCATTCCATATCACTTGTCGAACTTGACCAAAGCCATAATTGAATCCAAGTTGACCAATTGGTCAAATTGCCAAAAAAATTCAAGATAAATCCAAATTAAACCAAACTAAAGCCTGCAACTACTTTCAATCAACCAATTGAATTTGACTCAACACCTAACCCAACTCAATTTAATTAATTTGGTCAAATTGGTCAACTTGACAAATTTGTCCATTTTGAATCCAAATGAGTCAAATCCAAACCTAGGCCAAACCAATCCAAATTAATTGAACCAAAACATCCCAAATCATCATTTAAACCTAACTCAAGCCTTGGTTTGACCCAATTTGACCAATTGGTCAACCCAACCCAACCTAACCCAAATGAACACATTTTGACCAAATAAAGCCAAATCACTCCAAAGCAACTCATGGGACCCTATGACTTGGTCAAACCCGACCCAAACATGTCCTAATTCATTCTCAAATCAGCCCAAATCCATAGTGGAATCCACCAAGGGGATTAGCCATTGGACAAACCCTATTTTCATTGGATCTTCATGCTAACAAGCAAAGTTGACTTCCCCATCACCATGATAGCCTCCAAGCACTCAAGTGAGGCTCCACCTAACCCACCTAGCTCACCTAACCCACCCTAGGTTAGCCAAGGACCAATGAAAGTTCAACTCATCGTCACTCAAGCCAAGCACCCTATGGACAAACCCAAAGGGAACTTTGCACACCAGGCTTAGAGGCTTCTCCCAGGGCTCCCTCCATTCGAGTTGAGCCACATGGAGTTGGACATGACCTCTCTAGCGCCCTAACGGTAGTCTGCTGGCCGAAATAAGCCAACCCATCCTGTCCATCCTTCACACTCAGTTTTGGCCAATACTCCCCCATTTCGAGTGGAAAAGGAGTCATTCGGCATCGTGTGAGTCCCTAAGCTAATTCCAAAACCCCTCAGAGTGATTCAAAGCTTTCCCGAAGCCTCCCTCAATCGGATTTCCTCTTTATGTGAGAAACTGAAAATCGGTTAGCCTTCCTTTGATCAATACTCCTCCATTCAATCAAACTTCAACTCCTTTTTTGAAGTAGATTTGAATAAGGTGTGATAGTAGTTTGGATCTTTCAAATCTCAATATATCATCATAATGACAAACATAATAGTATTGAGTAAAATTAATTGAATACATTTATAATATTACAATAATGGAAAAGAAAAATCAAGCAAACTCTACCACGAAGGCAACTAATTTATAAGTACGTCAGTGTTGATTTTCATGTCACATTAGTTGCACATATATTGCACTATATCATTCTCCCACTTTTGAAAGTTTTTTTTCTTCTTTAGATGACCACTCTAAGTATTCATAATTAGGGGTAATATGACAATGTCCGTTAATTTATTTAGAACCACTCTTATGTATTTATTTCATCCTAATATATATTTTTAACATGTGTACTCAACAATGTCTCATGTGTGAATTCAATCCATCTGAATAGGGAGAATTAATCTCTTTTGAGAGAAATTCTACTATAGTTGTCTAATTGGTTTGGCTCACTTTGATGTTAGGATTATTTTTACACGTTCTTGACTTGGCATTTTAAAATCTGGTGAATTTCTTGTAATAAAATTTAGAGATCTATATACATGGCATGTAAAATATTGTTATTTATATATCTCACGTTTAAAATATTATATTGCAGTTGAATAGGCAAAGCTTGTAATTGCTCCTAGTTTAGTCATTTATGTTTAAGTTGTTTATGCCAAAGTTTCTCTAATCAATTAGGCATTACCAAAAAAGATTCATTGTATAGACATGTTTCTAATCTCTGCTCAAAATCACATCTTTTGTGATAGCAGTTGTGCCTTCATGTATTCATTACAACTTGATATAGAATTGTATAGTAGATAATGTAGATTACAACTTTTTTTTTTTTTTTTTTGTATATTTTAAGTTTTTTAGTTTATGTTTGCACTTGTCTATTATGATTATTTGTATGTGACATGATGCATATGAATTTGTATAGTAGATAATGTAGATTACAACTTTTTTTGTTGTTGTATATTTTAAGTTTTTTGGTTTATGTTTGCACTTGTCTATTATGATTATTTGTATGGACATGATGCATATGAATTTGTATTGCTTTGCCTTAAAATTTGGGCCTTATATTGAATTGAAGTGAAAAATCAAAATCATAAAAAAAATATGAAAGTGGAAAATAAAAGTTGATGTGGGAGTGAATTCCTTTAATGATGAATTTATAAAGTGAAAATAAAAGTGATTGATACAACTCAAGTTATAGTTATCTGACTAGATTGAGGATGCTCATAGAGAGTCAGTGCAAATGTGTTTGTTGATGGTCAAACATTCTAAGTGAAGACGTTAAATTGTATACATTATGCGTAGTTATCAACAGGCCTAGAAATAAGCACGCAACATCCAGTTAGATAATTCTCATAATAAAAGATATTATGAAGAAGAATCTTGATATATCACCTAAGCTAATCAGTAATAGTCTAAAAAGTGTTTATGATTTATTGATACCTTACATGCAGATGTGGTGCTTAAGAGAACTAACTCGAGATCTTGTATTAGAATTAGTTGATAAGAATTATAATATTGAGATCAGAACTTATTAGTAGAAATTCAAATCCACATATCATATATACATATGATATGATTGATAATACATTCATGAGATTTTATGTAGATGAATATTAAATCTTCTAGGTGGAGGAGAAATTTGGTGTCCTTTGCTAAAGAACACCTTGGTGAAGTCAGTACAAGAACAAAAAAAAAATTCATAATCAGACATTTCACACCATTCAAGGTTGAGATTGAATGATGTTATTGTTGAGATGAAGTGGATATCATTAAAAAAGAACGCTCTTACAAAGTTTGGCAAGTAATTGAATTGCCATGCATTCATGTAATTACATCATTAGGTATACAAGAACACCCACTGTAGCACACCTATGTTGATGAGCACTAATTTGTTGTCAGTTATTACATAATTTGATCTTTACATGATTGATTTTTTTATCTTAAGTGATACTTTTGTGTTGTTCTTGCCAAATAAATTTGTTGTAATAGAAAATCAA
Organism: Cymbidium sinense; assembly: GCA_021442155.1. Taxonomy (NCBI): domain Eukaryota; kingdom Viridiplantae; phylum Streptophyta; class Magnoliopsida; order Asparagales; family Orchidaceae; genus Cymbidium; species Cymbidium sinense. Next base: position 85,883,859 of record CM038218.1, on the reverse strand, counting down.
GTTTTGTGCTTGATCGTTGGCTCAATGGCTTCCAGATTATTCAAATTGTTAACAACTGACATTTCACAATTGCTTTCCTGTAAGCATAGGTGAATTAAGCCAATAATTATGTGTAATTACAACTCATTGGCTTCCTGTTCTCACCCTTAATGTCCTCCAGTTCTTAATCTAGATTCACAAGTCATAACTCAAATTTATGAATCATCGAAAAAAAATTGATGACTTTACATTGAAGCTAGCAGATGAATATATAGATAGAGTTTTTTTTTCATTCTATAAAGAGATTTATATGAAAAAACATTTGATAAATCAATCATTAAATTATGTGATTGGAACCGTAATAACTAAAACATTAAATTATATGTCTGTAACTGAACATAATTTTACGTATGCCATCTTCATTAATAAACTAACAAATTCAACAAGTTGGATAGCATAAGATCAATATATGTATTATTCATTGTTAAGAGTTTAGTTTAATATACCATAAAATACAATTATAAGAAGATTGATCGTCACAATATCTTGAAATACAAAATTATCTTAATAAAAAAAAATTGTTATACAATTATGAGCATTGCATTATAACTTTATTTTGTATTTAGAGGATTTTTCTATATCTTTTCTCTATAGCATGTGATTCCTCATTTCATATATTATGTCTGCATCATTATTTAATCACTTGAAATATTCATGATCGTCTTTTGTTCGATTTTATGAATATCTTAAGAATTTTTTATGAAAATTTGTTTCTTTATAAGTTGTGAATAAGACACTATTTTAATTTATTCTTTTATGAACCCTTTCGATGCATATGAATTATTTGTGCTCATTTTGGAGAATGCAAAACCTATTAATCAAAATATGAATAAACTATCAACACCGATATCGTAATCTAAATGTAGGGTAATATAAAAAAATTTCAGTAAAATGATTTCAATATGCGTGATCTCAAGCAAATAAAATATGAGACCTCAACATAAAGATTTATTTTGGCAATTTGGATAAATGGTTTCACCGAAGCAAAGAAAAAAAAAAAGAATTTCAGCACTAAGGAGATTTAATAAGATGACTGATTTGAATTTTTTAAATTATTGTACATAAAAGATGGCTTGAAAATATTTTGAGAAATCATTCTAATCTTTTATATGTAATTGGCCCATAAAATATGGCAAATACTTGCCAAATTTTACATATAAGATTACAAGAAAAGCAATATTTCTTATATAATTTCAAAACAGCCACATAAAATGTTTCTTGTTTATATTGCACATCAGAGCTTACAACTTCTGATTATATATAAACTAATAAGAAAACACAAAGAGAACAAAGTAGTCTCAAACAGTAAAAAAATAATAAAGTTATCTATGTTGTCCGAGTATTAAAAAATCATACATGTGAGCAACCTCGATCAAATCTTTTTACTGAATCAATGAAGAATAGCTTTGAAGAATATCAATAAAGCATTTTACTTTCATAATAACAAGATGATAGCACATAACATGTCCTTGCGAGGTTATAGCCACTTCAAAATGATAGTGGATTACGAAGAACCTATTACCAAACTAAATTTACAAAACATAGAGACGATTATAGAATATAGTAAGAATCACAAAATATATAGTAGAAACAAAGATCTGGAAATTTCCAACAAGAAAAACGTAAAATGAAAAAAAAAAGGGAAAAAGAAAAACCTAGGGATAGAAGAAAGCAAAAGAACATAAATTGATATGTTGTTCATACAAGATCTCCACTTTCGCTATTGCAAAATAGAGTAAAAGAATGAGAGAAGGAAAAAAATTAACTCTGTTTTATGTGTTGTATAAATAATAAACAAACTTTTAAGTTTGGAGGTATGTATGTAAAAACTAAAATTTAAAATTCATTTAAATTAGTTACATAATATTCAGCACTTTATTATGTATATATATATATATAGATTAACATGTATTTATGTGTTTATGATTTAATTATTAATGTTAAGTGAAAATTTAAAAAGTTAATATTTTATCATGAATTTAAATATTTAAATAAAATAAAAAATAAATATAAAAATATTACTTTTTATAAATAATAAAATTTTAGATGTTAAATTGTCGACGTAATTACATACAATTGCCCATTAAGATGTTCAGTCCATAAATACAAATCTCGCTAGGCCAACCATCATCTTGAGGCCGATAAAATATTACGTGCGGAGTCCGGACATAGCTTTGCGTCCGGATGCCAATAGTATCTAAACAAGTGTCCATTAATAAAATATTGATTTTTTTTACTTTACCTCGTGGTAACGCTGCTTCGGATGCCGCTAACGTTATTCGAAGTCGACCCGGCCCGGTCCGGAGTGAACATGGTTGACACCGTTTTCGAGCGTGGCTGAATGCCATTTGAATGCGTGAGAGAAAGATCCTAAGCAATATATAAGTGTATTTAGGACATAAATTTGATTTTTTTTTTCAGACGAACTAAGGAGAAAATTAGAAATCTCTCATTTCAATTTTGAAAAAAAACTGTGTAGATGGAGAACAAATTTGAAAGTGGTAGAATTCATATGGTGACCAATTTAACAGATGATATCATAAATATCAATGTATCAGTAAATTTTCTACACAGTATTATATATATAGTTATTTTGAAATACTCGGTGATCTTCTTTAAAATTCTTATTTGAAATAAATATTTTCTACACTATTTGGAGTTCTTTCGAAGATGATTTTGGATGATTTTTCTATGTGTACACTCCGTACACTCTGGAGTGTACATTTTTGTTTTTAATTTTAAACTACTATGGGGCTTTCTATATCCCTTTTGCAAGCTATTCTGAGCTGCTTGGAGTTGTTTCCTGCAAATTTTGGGTGATTTTTATGTAATTTTTCATGTGTACACTCTGTACACTTTGGAGTGTCCATAATTATTTTAAATTTTAAATTATTGTGGGTCTTTCTATATCCTTTCTACATGCTATTCTGAGCTGCTAGAGTTCTTTCCAACAATATTTGGGTTATTTTTATGCAGTTTTTCATGTGTATACTTTGTACACTCTTGAGTGTACACCCTTTTTTTTAAACCACTATGAGGCTTTCTATATTCATTCTACATGCTATTCTGAGCTGCTTAGAGTTCTTTTCAGCAGGATTTGAGTGATTTTTGTACAATTTTTCATGTGTACACTCTAGAGTGTACACTCTTTTAATTAAAAAAAACTACTATGGGACTTTCTATATCCCTTCTACATATTATTCTGAGCTGCTTGGAGTTCTTTTCAGCAGGATTTGGGTGATTTTGGATGAGTTTTCGTGATTTTGGATGAGTTTTTCATGTGTACACTCTGGAGTGTACACCCTTTTTTTTAAATTTTAAACCACCGTGGGGCTTTCCATATCCTTTATACATGCTATTTTGAGCTGCTTGGAGTTCTTTCTAGCAAGATTTGGGTAATTTTTGTACTATTTTTTATGTGTACACTCTGTACACCATTTTTTATTTTAAACCACTATAGGGCTTTCTATATCCCTTTCACATGCTATTCTGAGTTGCTTGGAGTTCTTTTGAGCAGGATTTGAGTGATTTTGGATGAGTTTTTTTTATGTGTACACTCTCGAGTGTACACCGTTGTTTTTAATTTTAAACAACTGTGAGAATTTTTATATCCTTTCTACATGCTATTCTAGGCTGCTTGGAGTTATTTCCAGCAAGTTTTGGGTGATTTTGGATGAGTTTTTCATATGTACATTTTGTACACTCTAGAGTGTACACCTTTTTTTAATTTCAAATTACTGTGATTTTCTATATCTCTTCTACATGCTATTCTGAGTGCTTGGAGTTCTTTCCAGCTCGATTTAGATGATCTTAGATGAGTTTTTCATGTGTACACTTTGGAGTGTACACTATTTTTTTTATTTTAAACCACTATGAGGCTTTCTATATACCTTCTATATGCTATTCTGAGTTGCTTTGAGTTCTTTCAAGCAGGATTTGGGTGATTTTGGATGAGTTTCTATGTGTGCACTATATATTGTACACCCTTATTTTTAATTTTAAACCAGTGTGGGGCTTTCTATATCCCTACTACATGCTATTATGAGCTGCTTGGAGTTATTTCTAGCAGATTTTGGATGAGTTTTTCATGTATACACTCTATACACTCAAGAGTGTACACCTTTTTTTAATTTTAAATTACTGTGGGGCTTTCTATATCCTTTATACATGCTATTTTTAGGTGCTTGGAGTTCTTTCCAGCACGATTTGGGTGATTTTGGATGAGTTTTCCATATGTACACTCTAGAGTGTACACCCTTTTTTTATTTTAAGCTATTGAGGGGCTTTCTATATCCCTTCTACATATTATTATGAGTTGCTTGGAGTTCTTTTAAGCAGGATTTGGGTGATTTCGGATGAGTTTTCTATGCGTACACTTTGTACACTCTGGAGTTCTTTCCAGCACGATTTGGGTGATTTTGGATGAGTTTTCCATATGTACACTCTAGAGTGTACACCCATTTTTTATTTTAAGTCATTGAGGGGCTTTCTATATCCCTTCTACATATTATTCTGAGTTGCTTGGAGTTCTTTTAAGCAGGATTTGGGTGATTTCGGATGAATTTTCTATGTGTACACTTTGTACACTCTCGAGTGTACACGCTTATTTTTAATTTTAAACCACTATAGGGCTTTTTATATCCCTTCTACATGCTATTTTGAGCTGCTTAGAGTTCTATGTGCAGGTGAATGAGGCAAATCAAAGGTACGATGATGAAGCTGTTATGTCTCATGAATTAATTGTAGGCAAACTGCTTGACACTATTGTTCGTAATGAAAATGAGGCATATGAACGCTATTGTGATTATGCACACCAAATTGGAATGAACGTTCAAAAGGATCATACGAGTTATTGGCCGAACTCGAAGAACTTGAAAACAAAGGATTTTTATGTGGAAAAGAAGGTTTGAAAAAAAGTGTCAAACTAAACTGCCCAGTCAAATTTTAGAAATGTAATATTCAGATCGGTTGTCCTGCCATGATTAGATTTTTTATTCTTTTAGATCGAAATTGGATGGTTAAGAAATTTATAGAAAGAAATAATCATTCATTGGAAAAGATGAATGCCATACAATTTCTAAGATCTTACAGAGGCATTAGCGAAGAGAAGGCGGCTATGTTAAAGTTAATGACAGAGGCTGGAATTAAAGCAACTGATGCATTCAGCTATCTTAATGAGAAAGTTGGCGGCGTGGAGAATGTTGGTTTTATAAAAAGAGATGCTTTCAATTACATCCAAAAAGAAAGAAGATCAAGGATTGCGAATGGTGATACTAATGTATTAATATAGTTGTTCAAGAAAAGGCAAGCGGAGGACAAATGTTTGCATGTGATGTCCAAGTTAATGAGTCTGATAGCTTGGTTAATAATTTTTTTTGGAGCGATGGCATGCCAAGGATAGACTATAACTATTTTGGAGATGTCATAGTTTTTGATATAAGTTATCGACTCAATAAATATAATCTTTTTTGTGCACCTTTTGTTAGAGTGAATCATCATTGACAAAATATTCTATTTGGAGTAGCCTTTCTATCTAAGGAAACAACTGAGTCATTCACATGGTCATTCAAAATATTTTTGTGGTTATTGAATGAGAGACATCCAACAACAATATTCATTGATCAAGATCAGACAATAGTGAGAGCCATCAAAATTGCATTGCCTCATACTCGCTATAGGTTGTGCCAATGACATATCTCTAAGAAAGCTCCTTTGATGGTACATTATTTTAATAGTAATAAGATTGTACAAAGTTTATTTTATACATGCATGAGTAAATGAAATTTTGAAGAAGAGTTTGAACATACTTGGTCTAACATGCTAACATGATCATGCTTGGCTAGCTGAGCTATATAGAATTATGACTAAGTGGTCCACCATATTTAGTAAAGATTCATTCTGCATGGGTATTTTATCAACGCAATGTAGTGAGTCCATGAATAATATTTGTCATGGAGTCTCTAAACTAACAAGCTCTATCATCGATTATTTTTTGGGATTGGAGAAGGTTATGGACACATAGCGATGGAAAGAGCATGATGAAGATTTCTAGTGTAGCCAGTCAGTTGTTGTTCTAGTTGTTAGAATTAGTCCTATACTGAAAGAGGCTGCGATGTTTTACACAAGAAAGCTTTATACATTTTTTAAAGAAGAGTTTTTGCATGGAGTTGGTGGATTAGCAGCAACTATCTTAGATGACAATCCAATAGAGTATTTGATAAGAAACTTAGAGGATAAGTGCATCTCCAAGACATGGACTATTCAATTAATCAATACATGCTTGGATATAACTTGTAGTTATAAAAAATTTGAGATGATGAGAATACTTTGTTCATACTGCATTAGAGTTTTGAGTTAAGAAGATATTGTGCAGATTCCGGAGAAGTATTTTCTCAGGAGATGGTCATTTAGAGCAAAGAAGGATATTTACATTGATAATACTTATAAAGACTTGAAAGATTTACAATGTACTAATGGAAATCCTACTGTCATTATTTTTCAAAACCACATCATTCGATATTCATATCATATAAGCAGCAAAGCACAAGGTAATAAAGAGGCTGAGCAGTATATATTGGATTCCTTAAAGAAATTATTTGATAATGTTGATTTTATATTATGTGAGAATGCACCTACAATGGTATTTCTATCACCATCAGATATCCTTTTTAAAGAAGCCTTTTGCCTCTAATAGTCTCCTCCATGTCTTGGTAGCATGTTAACCTAGCTTTGGCTTGGTTTAAAAGGATAATTTTTGAAGGATCATGAATAGAAGCATCTTCTAAAATGATGACATCTTGTTCTACTTCTTTGATGTTGGTAAACAGATTTTTGAAGCAGTGTTTGTTCCACAATTTGAGGCATTATTTAAGCCATTTTAATTTTAACTATAATCTCGTCATCCCTACAATAGAATCACCAGGATGGAGAGGATCGCCCCAATTACTAGCAACCACCTCCAGAAATCTATCGTCCATAAGCCACATATTTTGAAACTTGAAAGGAATATGAGAGAAGGAGGTATCCGTACTAACCTTGACAGAGATGAGCAAAGGGGAATGGTCCGATAAGGTTCTACTAAGATGTTCAACAGAAGTAGTAGGAAAAGAATTGATCCATAGATCATTAAATAGAATCATATCTAATCTTTTCCAAAGTTTGTGATTATTCCAGGTGAAATGAGAACCAATAAAACCAATATCGGTAACGTGAAAAATCCAGGATCATGTTATTAAATTCCTCCATGGAGAATAGGTTAGGCGCATTACCACCAACTCATTCAGACGAGGAAGAGATAGTGTTAAAGTCTCCACCCACAAACCAGGGAGCATTGACCGAGGAAGAGAAATTAACCAGGTCTTCCCATAGGATCCTTCTACCATACCTATTACAAGAGGCATAGACAAAGGATCCAAAGCAACACCAATTATCAAAGGTGATTTTAACATTGACAACTTGGGGTAAATCCTGCGTAACATGTAGAACAAAAGGACTTCTCCAGAAAATCCAAATTTTATTACTCGAGTTAGTGAAGAAACTATCAAAACCAATCATTCTAGCAACAGAATGAATGTTAGAGGGTAGGATAAAGGGTTCCAAAATGGCCAAGAAGGAAATATTATGGGTCTGAATTAAATTATTGATTTTGTTGCAAATAGAGAGGGAACCAATACCTCTCGCATTCTAAATGAGGAAAGAGACCATTTATTTTGATAAGAGGAGCCAAATCTAGTAACTATGGCAAAGCTAGGAAATTTAGATTTAGAGGATTTCTTTTTCTTTCTTATAACTGTTTGAAAATTATTGGCCAAATCCACCACCTCGCCGTCAGATAAGGAATGGTAAGTAAAATGCTTGGTGAAAAGAGGAACTTGGGGGTTGTAAGGCATTTCTCCTTCTTCCAATTCATTATTGTTGTTATGGTGTAAATTCAAATTTGGAATCAGGTCAAGGTTAGAAGAGGAAGCACAAGAGGGATTAGAAGTGGGCAAAACACAAATACCTAAATCAGGAGTAGAAATTATCTCTAAATACTGCACATCAGCCATTCCTACATGATCATTAACTTGACCATTAGTTAATTGAGACACAGAGGTAGGGATATTAGCATTAGTTTGGGAGTCAGCAACCATAGGGGAATCAGAGCTACTGTCAATAACATTAAATCCAATATTGTTGCATTGTAAGTGATTTCCATTAGTAGGAACCACACATTATTAGCAAGTGTGCCAACCTGCAAATGATCAACCGTATCCACCGTAGGATCAGGTTGGTGGATAGGAATTTCAAGGCCATGACTATCAGGTATCGGAACGGGTGTGTTAGTGGCCATAACATTTTGTGGTTCACACAAAAGCCTTAAGAGAGGGAGCAGCTTTGGATGTCATAACAATATTTTTCTTTAAGTGCGGGTGAGCCACAAAATAGTCAGCAAACCCATGCCCATGAATTTTACAATGAGAGCAAAATACAGGAAAATTTTCAAACTCCACTTTTGTAAATAACCATATTTTTTTGATCCTAACCAAATTTCCTTAGGATATTTTTTAGTAATATCCAGTTCCACAAGTATCCGGGCAACAGAGTGTCTAGTGTTAGAAGCGGTTCCAATCCAAGAAGAATGAACAACCCAACAAGAGAAATTCATAATAAAAAATGCATGCGAAGGTTGGGGATGGATAACCAGACAGGAATAATAGGAGACTCCTCCTTAACGTCAAAAAAAGGTGTCCATTTCAACAAGCGCGTATGACAGTTAAAGACAAAATACGAGCGTCTAGAGAAAATATGGGAATAATCAGATCATTAGAAAGTTGAATCAGTACATGCCGTGAATCAATCAATCCCACAAAAAAACACCAGAGAGTTTCAGACTATGAAAAAAGGATCGAATGTTTTCCATAGAAGGACGTCGCAACACAAATTTACCAACCAATGTAAATTCAAAAGGCTTAGCAAGCTTTTCCACCACTGAATTCGCACACATGATCATGGGTACACCCCAGAAAGAAGTAGATACAAGATCGAGTGACTCACCTGTGTTTTTTGTCTTACTCGCAAGAACGTCTTTGAAGGATTTAGACACCATGGAGGGATTTGAGATCGAGATTCCGAGGATCGATTAATTTAACAACCCAGTGAAGGTGGGTTCCCAAGGGGAGTAGATGTCAATCCATAATGTCGGTATTTCAAGCAAATCAAAATCGGAGTGTCCAACGAGAAGAAACGGGATCAGGAAGCCGCACGAAGAAAGGGGAAAAGGAAATCGCGAGAGCATGGGTAACGGCTAGGGCGACAAAAATTTGTGTTTTCCCTTAAAGTATTTGGCGAGCATAAATTGTGACCAGTAGCTCTGATTACTCCTAAGATTCCACCACATTTTGTATGAAAAGCATTTAATGGAGTCTTCTAATGTTTTGCATCCTAAACCACCTTCATTCAAAGGCCCATAACAGTTGTGTCAGCTAGCCCAATGTAGTTTTTTGGAAGATGAGGTAGAACCCCAAAAGAATTTGTTAATAAGTTTGTTAATCTTTTTAATGATAGATGAGGTAGGCACAATAGTGAATAACAGATTGAAAGGAAAATAGCAATGAATACTTTTGATCAGGATAAGTCTAGCACCAAAAGAAAGTAAATGGAATTCCCAAGTTAAAGTTTTCTTATATATTTTCTGAATCACCTCATCAAAAAGGGAAGATCTTTTCGCACCACGATATAAAGGAGAGGTACTTAATAGGTGATGGGCAAATCAATGAACTCTTAATAAAACAACTTTTATCAGGGTTAATCTTCAAGCCACTTTCCCTCCCAAACAAAGTAAGGAATTTACATAATTTTTTCACATAATGGGTAGATCCATTGTAGAATATAATGAAATCATCAGCAAAGATGAGGTGGGAGATAAGAAAACCACCCCTAGTTCTGTAGAACATATTAAGCATTTTACAAAACATCTGTTCGAGGCAACTAGAGAGATATTCTACAATGAAAAGGGCCGGAGAAAGGGGATCCCCTTGTCTTATCCCATGGTATATATATATATATATATATATATATATATATATATATATATATATATATATATATATATATATATATATATATATATATATATATATATATATATATACTTGAGCAATATAGAATTTAGATTCTCTTGTGTTACTACCCTAAAGATTTATATGAGTGCATTGATTATCTTAATGTTGAAAAGAGTTAGTAAACTGCATGTGTTATAAAATGCAATATCATGTACTGATGTATTTGACTCAACAATTATGATGGCAACTCATCAAAGAAAGAGCAATACTAATAATATGATATAAGTGTTGAAAAAATAGGAGCTACAAATGATACTGCTTATTACTAATGATTGTAAAAGAGCACTACAAAATAACATTTATGTCAAATGGGACTTTATAATAGGTAGATGAGAGTATCTACTTGGCAAAAATTAGAATAAACAAATAATAATAATAATAATAATAATAATAATAATAATAATAATGTGGTGTTTATTTTTGGGGTGTGGGACACCACGCAGATCTTAAGTGGTACTTATTAAAGTGATCGGGTATGACATTAAGGAATGATGTACTATCTCGCAAGATAGAAATCACCACCCTATAATGGACCTAATCACCTAATAAGAACTCCTAAGGCATGATGGGTCTTCGAATATACCAGAGATTTTTCCCTACTTTACATGAAAAAGTAAAGTAGGGTTTATTTTAAGTCGGGTTCATTAAGTTCCATATAGAGGAAATCCCCCATAGCTAATTACATCCTAAGGAGTGTGAATTCCTTAAGAATACTCTCGATTAAAGTAGACAATTAGGGTCTCCAAAGATTTCAAGGTTAAGACTATCAAAGGATTGGCTATTTTAGAAAATCAAATGGGATATATCAATGAGAAGACTTATTTTTGGAATCCAAAGGGAGAAAGTAGGAAATGCTCATGATACTAGGAAGCCTAGTGAGCATTCCAATCTACCCTGTAGTTGGGCTTTATATTTTTGAAATTGAAGAGAGTTAATTATTTGAGTTGATATTTTATTAGATTGCTAGGGCTTATAATTCCACAATATAAGATTGTGGAAATGCCTAAGAGGTGAGGATTTATACTTGTAGCCCAAAGGAAACAGCTACCTCAGATTCTTAAACTAAACAAAACAAAGGCATGACCTAAATCTAAGGCAAAAATGGGTATATGGTTTAACTCTATAAGAGAGAATAAATCACCCGACTGCTGAACTTATTACCAGGTGGCGACTAACTCCTCCGCTTTAAATTCATGTAGGCAAGTCTTATGCTTTGCAAGATGGCTAGGCTATTGTTCATTTAGAAAGGAAACTAAGTCCTTAGACTCACTCCCTAAGAGACTAGAGCATGAGTGGTATGAATCCATGACTTAATCTAATGAAAATTTATTTGATTCTTTTGGGACTTTTTATTTTGACACAGGCTATGAGATTTTGTATGCTTAAACGCATGAGAATTTGATTATGGGCCAAATCAAGAGAGAAAGGGGTGTCTTCCACCAAAGGCTCTCATAGGTTAAGCCTTGATTCTCTGGCAAGGATGGAAGCCCCCTCTTAATAAAAGTGAAAGAATAAGACATGCATGATATTATACATTCATCCATCCAGCTAAGGGATTGCTAAAAATTTTATTATCTTGATTTAATTCCTAGGCTTATTATGTTAGGTTTTGAGTTGTTTTAAAATTTTAGTTATGAGTTGTTAATTAGGGTAAAAAAATAATTTTATCTAAGAGCTCGCATCCAGCCACATATTCAAACATCAATCATAAAGAAACTATGAAAAGTATGTTGTTCTAATGCATAATCTAAACAAAACATCAAACAAATTTATAGACTATATAAAGAATAAAAGACCGGTTCTGAGACACCAGAGAAGAAAAAAAAAGATGGGTAGCCAAGCTTTACCCTTATACAACCCGGATTACACGAATAATATATATGCTATCGGAGTCTTCTTTTCTTCATTTCTTCATTCTCTTTCTTTTGATTTGATTTGCTCCAAAGGCATCAGGCACCCAGGACTCTGACCTTTGCTCATCCTAATCCCCCATAGCACTAATCCTACTTCCTAATGCAAAATTACATCAAAAATAGGAAAAGTAAATCTAGCTACACTTGTAAAACAAATGTTAGCTAAACACACCACACAACCCAAGCAGTTATGTGAATAATTTGAACTTAGCACCCACACATGGGTAACCAAGCCCACCTGTCCTAACATGGGTTACACTTATGGGCTAAGCAACCTGCATAGCAAAAAAATTTATATTTTTTATTATAGCGGCCCTTTAAGCACAACCTCTGAAAACATGATTAGCTAATAAAGGCCTAACATCCAGTCTACGAAACATACACTCTAACAACTTATTTTAATAGCGGCAGGAGATTGTGTTTGATTATGTTTGTATTGTTAAAGAGGGACAGGATGCCTCTTGGGGACTCTTACACCTATCCTAGACACACCATGGCCGATTAGTAAGACAAGGGACAACGCTTTGAAAGAAGAGAAGATTTTGATGAAATGGAATCAAATTTTTGTTCTTTTGTTGCTAATTATTTTCAAACATATTTTTTGGGTAATATTTATTTAAATAGAGCTCATTAATTGGAATCATTGGGTGTTCCCTTTTACAATCAATGAGTTGATAAAATCCTCCTTAGTAGGCCTTCTATATGACATAGGGACCTTCCCAAGTGGATCCAAACTTACCTCCCATCTTTCGATGGGCATTAATTAGTCTCCTTAGGACTAACACAACTTCTCCTACTTGGAAAGACCCAGGGTGGACCAGCTTGTTGTGAGCTTGAATCATTTTGGCCTTGTATAACTTGAGGTTCTGGCACACCTGTATGCGACTCTCCTCTAAACCTTCGACATCTTCTAGCTGCAACTTTGCATTGTGCTCTATAGTGATATTGCTACCCAATGCTATCCTTAGTGATGGGAGTTGAACTTCAAAAGGTAGAACATCTTTGGACCCATACACTAAGAAAAATGGGGTAGATTGAGTTGGAGTTCGATATGTGGTGCGGTAGGCCCACAAGACTTCAATCAATTTCTCATTCCACTGCCACTTATTATCGTAGAGTGTCTTCTTTAGTATTTGGATTAGATTTTTGTTGAATGCTTCTACTAAACCATTTACTTTGGGGTAGTAGATGGTGGAGTATCTCTAATCTATATCATGTCTTCTGGTAAAACTGTTGATCTTGGTGCTTTTGAATGCAATACCATTATTGGATATAATTCATCGAGGCACCCCGAGCCTATATACGATATGGTTCTTGAAAAACTGAAGCACATGCTGAGCTGTGACCTCTCTAAGTGAGATTGCCTCCACCCACTTGGAAGGTATTCAGTGGCAGCTAAGATGAATCGATGACCCTTGGAAGAAGGAGGATCGATCGGACCCACAATGTCGGTACCCCAACACTCAAATTGCCATGAAGCTAATGTAGGGTGTAGAATGTTGGGTAGTTAATGTAAGACCACACCATGTACCTGACACTGATGGCATATCCTTGTGACATCCATGCAGTCTATGATCATTGAAGGCCAGTAGTATCCTAGTCTCTTAATCATCTTCTTCATCTTCAGACTGGATTAATGTGCTCCGTATAAACCTGAATGTACCTTAGTTATAATGCCACAAGCTTCGTATTTATCTAAGCAACGTAACCACATTTGATCAAAGGATCGTTGGTATAGGTTGCCATCAATGACATCATAAGAGAGAGCTCTCTGTTTCACCTGATAGGCTTGTGACTTTTCTTGAGGTAGTGTGCTGGTGTTTAAATAGTCTATGAACGGTTAGCTCCAATCTAGCTTTTTGTCCTTATAAGCAATGATAACCTCCCCTTCAAGAGAAAGTCTCTCGATGAGTTCAACATCAATAAAGGATATGACTTGTCTATTTTGGACCCTTATTGGAATGGACTCATCTTCCGGACATGCCAATTCTTTGGCAAGTTTGGCCAAAGCATCTACTATTGCATTCTCTGCTCGGGGAACCTTGTAGATGGTGACTTCAGGGATTTGGGCCAATAAATTCATGGTATACTCATGGTAATGATGAAGCTTGGGTTTGTAAACCTTATAGGACCCAGTAATATGATTGATGACCAAATCTCCAAAGATGTTGATGCTTGACACACCGTGACAACTCTCGGATCAAGCTCATGCTCAGCTTCATTATTGATGTAGGGATTGGAAAGATAGTATGAGAATCTCATCACATCGTGATCTAGAGTTAAGGGAACTATTCCTACCCCTACCTTTTTTGGAAGAGTAGATTGTGTTGTTTCTCCTTTATGAAAGGAAGCTACACCATCAAAATATATCTCCCATTGGTGGTTGTCAACCTCCCCTAAGTTCATGATTTGTTCATTAAGGAGATTATCACTAAGCGAAGAATCAATAGGAAGTGGGTGTGCTGCTAAGAAATCCGCTAGTATTTGTCCTTTTACCGAGAGGAGGGGTATGAATGTGATTTCAAATTGTGAGAGGATCATGGACCATCATGCCAAATTTTTGGATAGCATTGGCGTGTGTCATGAGATACTGTAGTAGATTGGTTCTGGAAATCAAGTTCACCTTATGAGAAAGCATATATTTCCATACCTTTTGGGAGGCAAAGATTAAAGCTTTACCCATCATCATTGGCTTGGGCCAACAAAGCTCCAAGAGAGTCATCCAATGTAGTAGTGTAGAGGATGAGTGACTTGCCCAGGATAGGGGCTACTAGAACTGGCGGATTCACCCAATACTGCTTGATATCTTCAAAGGTATGCTAACACTTGTCATCCCACTTGAACTTGACATCCTTTTTGACAAGTGCTGAGATTGGCTTGCATCTCTCCAATAGGTTGGAAATAAAGCATCTTAGATATGCCAATAATCCTTGGAAAGATTTGAGTTAAGTTAAACTCTTAGGAGGTGACATTTCTAAGATAGCTTTGATCTTTTCTGGATTTGTTTCTATTCTCCGGTGTCGGACAACAAACCCAAGAAATTTTTCTAAAGTTAGTCCGAATGCACACTTCATGGGATTCATTTTAAGGTTATATTATCTTAACTATTCGAAAACTAGTCTCAAGTCAAAGAAATGGTCTTCCTTTTCTCTGCTCTTGACTACTAGATCATCAACATAGCACTCAAGCTGATGATGGATGAGTTCATTGAAGATATGAGTCATGGCTCATTGGTATGTAGCACCGGATTTTTTTAAGGCCAAAGGCATGACCCTATAATAGATTAGGGGTTTGTTTCTTTTTTCATCGGGGCCATCTTGTTTTGATTGTAGCTAGATGACCCATCTATAAAGGAGAAAACTACATGAGATGAGGCCATTCTTCTTCTTAGGACATGCCTTGTTTAAGTACCTGAAATTGACACATATGTGAATTTGGCCATTCTTCTTCTTAATTGGGATGACACTAGCTAACCAGGTAGGATATTTTTCTTCCCTGATGAAACCAACATCGATCAGTTTCTTGACTTTAGAAATGACTTATTGTTCGATTTCTAATCTCATGCATCTAGGAGCTTGCTTGATAGGGTTAGCGCTAGGATGTATTGCTAGTTTGTGGACTATCAGGTCAGGAGATAATCCGGGCATCTCTTCATAACTCCATGCAAAGTAGTCCTTAAACTCAGTCAATAGCCTAACTAAGTCATTAATTTCTTCTTCATTCAGCAATGAACTGATGTATGTCGGGCGTGGATTTTCTTCTATCCCAAAGTTGATTTCTTTAAGCTTGTCAATTATTGAATGGATCTCCTCTTCAAATTATGGCGGTGCATCTTTGATTTAAAGATCATCTGGATATCTGAGGTTTCTAAACACACATCCTCATAAGACTTAGTTTGGTGTGAAAAGAACCTATCAGATTCTAGATGGTTGGTGACAACTAAGCAGTAATCATCATCATCAACTGGACCCATTGTATGAAATTTTAGTCTTGATCTTGATTGTGCATCCTTACTTGTGTTGTTCCATAGCTTTTTGAAGTACTCTGACTTGTGCTTAGACCATGAATAAGGAATCAAAACCTTCTTTGCAAGATTAATAACACAAGGCAAGTACCAATCAAAAGGTAATTCCATTAATTCTTTATATGAATCATCCTCAAGTTCTACATCAACTTCAGGACTTGAGGATGATGATGCTAAAAAGTATTTTTTTTTCTTGGCATCTCTGGAAGACTGAGGGGCTTCCTTAACTACTAAACCTTTAACTTTTTAAGATGAAAGTGATGTTAGAGCTAAGGTTCCTAACTATTGCCTGATAGTTTTACATACATTTGATTCGAATGCTTTGCTTTATCTGGAGGCCCGATCTTCATTGCTGTTCGACTCAAGTGTCACCTCCAATGAAACCTGCTGAGAGGGGTTGGCTAGTATGCTAATCACATTAGACTCATCCTCCGAGTTGGATTCCAAGTCTACGTGAATAATAAGGGTACTGCTATGAACTATAACATATCCCTTGTTGCCTGATGGCCAACCAGGGGTCTTCCACCTCTGGAACTGCCTCTATTTTTGCCTCTGCCTCTACCTGGTGGAGGTCGAGTCATCCTACCTATATGTCCATATGATGGAATGAACTGTGGTTGGAATGTGCTATGCGGCTCTATTTCTTCTTCAATTTCCCTCACTTGGATTTTCATTTTTCTTTTCTTTTTCTTTTGCTTTTACTTTTTATTCATTTTCTTTTTCTTTTAAATTTGAATTTTGTCCAAGTTCATGAGAAAGGGTGTTTTAAGGAAGATAGTAGGCCACATCCTCATATATCTCAACCTCTCTAATTGAAAATGGCTTTTCATCTCCTTTGGCATAGTACTCAATCCCATCCTTCCTGAACTTGATGCACTGATGGAGGGAGGATGGAATCATCTTGTTCTGGTGTATTCAAAGCCTACCAAATAAAGAGGTGAGTGAAGTATTCAAATCAATGATATAAAACTTGGCTTCAGTCTTCCAGTCATCTATCTCCAAAGGTAACACTATTGAACCTAAAGCCCACTCGCCTTGTTCATTGAATCCTCTCAACATCATCCGATCTCCTCGGAGTGTGGAGATGTTGATCCTCAAATAGGCAAGGGTCTTTAGACTCATAATGTTCACTGATGCACCTGGATCGACAAGAACTTTGGCAAGTCTTAATCTTCCCATGTCCACTGTAATCTAGAGGGGACAGTTGCGCTCCATGTCCCCCAGAAGAAGGTCTTCATCTGTGAAAGTGATCCCATGGGCTTCTCTGGAATAATGTGCATCCTCTCTAATAGCGATCAACTGAGCTAAGCATATATTAGGATCAAGGATATCCTTAATTAATGATTTCCTCATCTCTTTAGATAAAACAAGGGCATTATATATGCTTAGGTTAGATGGTAACTTTCTTAGGTGAGAGAGGACATTATAGTCCACCTTGGGCTGATCCTCCACAAGAATATCCAAGGGTGGAGCATCCCATGGTAGGGCTTCTCAATCCTCTGAACCAATGACTTGTTTCCCTCTTTCTTGAGGTGCTGTCTTAAGAGGTAGAACCTTACCATTATGGAGGTTGACTTTGGTGATCTCTTATGGTAGGTGTTGACCTCATTTTTAGGATGAGCTCTCAACACCTCCATCTTAGACATAGGACTTCTCTTAGACTTTA
Source organism: Cymbidium sinense (assembly GCA_021442155.1). Lineage (NCBI taxonomy): Eukaryota > Viridiplantae > Streptophyta > Magnoliopsida > Asparagales > Orchidaceae > Cymbidium > Cymbidium sinense. The sequence goes on along the minus strand of CM038218.1, from coordinate 85,866,114 downwards.
AGAGTTCCTTAGTCTTAAGGCACATCTAGTGATTAGGTGGACACTCTAACCAAGCCTTAGAAGACTTAGAAGAGTTAGCCAGAGGAATAGGTCATGCCTTAGGGGTGTTAGGAAAATTTCCTATCCTTAGTCCAAACCTTTCCTCACTTTCCTTCTTTCAAGTCAAACTCCAAATCAATTCTATTTGATTTTCTCAAACTCATATCAATTCCATGATTCAATTCCATGATTGAGATCCAAGATTGAATTCTATGACTGAAACTAATGATCAAAATCCATCAAAAATTCCTTAGTCCTTAGCCCTCTCTTAAGGACTTAGCCAAAATCATGATTCAAACCTATTCAAATTTTTTTATATTATCATTTATATTCCCATATATAAATGAAATATAAATTCAAACTAATCAAATCAAATTCAAAATTCCAAATCCATTCATGAATTTTTTCTAAATTCCTTTAATTTTCCATTAAAGGACTTAGCCAAAATCAACTCCAAATCTTGATCAAAATAATTCAAATCCATGGGATTTTCTCAAAATCAATTTATATCATCATTTATATTCTCATATATAAATGAAATATAAATATAACTCAATTAAATCCAAAGAAAAAATTAAATTCCAAATTAGAAAAGCTTAAAAATCTCTTAAATCCCTTAATTTTTCATTAATGGATTCAACCTAAACTTTGATCAAACTCTTTCAAGCTCATGGGATTTTCTCAAAATATATTTATATCCTCATTTATATTCTCATATATAAATGAAATATAAATATACATCAATCAAATCCAAGTCAAAAATTAAAATTCAAATTAAAAATTCAATTAAATCTTTTAAATTCCCCTTTAATGGATTTAACTTCAAATCATGATTAAAATCTTTCAAATCCTTGAAATTTTCTCATGATCAATTTATAGTCTCATTTATATTCACATGTATAAATAAAATATAAATTCAAACAATCAAAACCAACTCCAAAACTCAAACCCAAATCAAATCAATATCAAATCTATGCCTTTCAAGTCAAAATCTTGAACTTAGCCAAAATTCATTCAAATCAAGCCAAACTCTTGATTTTCTCTCATGGTTCAATCAATCCTACAATAATAAGCTCATATATAAGTCCAAACTCCAATCCTTCAATCAAAACTCAAATCAAAATCAAACCCAAAACTCCTTCAAATTCTTCCTTTGAATATGAAATTTTCAAATGGATCTAAATCCGTTTGACTTCACCACTTGTAAATGAATTTATATTTCAATCATAAGTCCATAAACAAGATCAACCAACTTCAAATCAAGCTTTGACCAAGCCATTTGATCCACTTAGGCTCAGTTGACCCAAAGTGATCTAAAGTACCCTTATGAGCCAACTTTTGATCCTAACTAAATTGGATTGAACCAAACTCATATTGGCCTCTCATCATGATCAACAATCATCATGGGGTGATCAATCAATCAAATTGGGTCAAACCAAGTCAAACCTAAGGGTTGACCAAGTCAAAACTTAACCTAAAATGAAATCTAACATAGCCAAAATCCATTATAGGCCAAATTGATTGAAACCATTGATCTAAGTTCACTCATGACCTATGTTTGAACTTGACCATGCCAACATTTGAGCCTAACCTAGCCCATTTTCTTGACCCAAGTTGACCCATTTTGACCTAAAGGGCCAAAATGTGTCAAAACTTGATCTAAGCCTAATTGATTGCAACCATGGGTCAAGTCCATTCCAAATCACTTGTGGAACTTGACCAAAGCCTCAATCAGCCAACTAGACCCAACGTAGCCCAATTGACCTTAGACCCAACTTGACCTAAAGTGGTCATGTTGAGCCAAAATTGAACCTAACTCAAATTGATTGGAAACAAAGATACCAATCCACTCCATATGACCAACCAAACCTAAACTTACCCTTGACTTAACCCAAATAGGTCAAATGGGTCAAATATGTTGACTTGACCCATTTGATCTAAATGAGTCATATGAGCCAAAACCTAATATATACCAAATTGAACCAAACCAAAGGCACCAAAATATTTCAAATGGTCATATGAACTTGACCCTACCTTTGGTTTGACCTAATTTGACATATTGGTCAACTTGACCCAAGTTGACCAATTTTGACCTAAATGGGTCAACATGAGCCAAACCCTACCAAATGGATTCCAAATCCATTGAAACTTGGCTCAACCTATTTTCTCAACATACCAAACATACCCTAAAATAGAAAAATAACTCCTAAACCATTATGCCATAAAATAAATTTTGGCCTAACCCATGGGTATTTTGGTCATGCACTCATCACAAACACTTGAGGCTCTCCTAAAACCTCAAAGGGACCTAGTGATGAGTGGTGCATCGAACCCAATGGGTTTGGATCAATTCATTTGGCCTATGGACTAAACCCAACCCATAGGCATGGAATTGAATTTTCAAACTCTCCCCAAACCTCAATTGAATGCATATGGGAGCTAGGCTTCCACTCCTCTGGCCAAACCAACCATGTACACACCTCTAACCACTCAAACAACCCATCACATTGCATCAATTGGATCAAAATGATAGGAATAGGCTCGACCGTCCAATTGCCATAGGGGGAGATATACTCCCCATAATTCACTAAAATCATAACACACTCACAGTCGATTGAGGTCTAAGAATCTTTGGAAAATATCAGAGCTTTCCCAAGGCCTCTAGGAGAGATTTGGATTTCATCTTCTTTAATTTTGCATAGTGTAAAATTGGGGAGCTCACCTTGACTTTCAAAATTCTCCACACTTGATCCCACTTCAATTCCTCCTACACTCATCTTCCAAGGACTTAGTCGAGAGTTCTAGAGCCAAGGGGAATATCAATTTGATCAAAGTCACAAGGGGAGCTAAGGGGAGTTGGTCCATCCACTTATCTACTCAACCTCAAGAGCTATGAACCTCAACAGGGCTTCATCTCCACTAGACGAAGGTACCTCATCGATCTCGAGCGCCGTTGATCACCTCTGGCAAGGTTAGTGAATTTTGACCACTTAGGCTAAGGTGTGTTGGTCTTTTGTGAAGTGGATTTTCATTTCATAGGATTGTAGCCATTGGATTGGCTGCTCTGATCCTTTAGATGGTGTGTGTTGAATCTTATTTGAATCCATGAAGGATTAGGCTCAGATCTTCCCTTGGATTGTGAACGACTCACATTCCTCCCCAAGGAAGAACTTAGCCAATCTTTGCCATCCATCCACGTGTTTTTAGATGGACGAGATTTTTAGACATGTTTTTAATCCCTTATTTGATTTTAGAACCAAGAGTTTATCCTCTACCATCTGATCTTTGATCGGATGGCTAAGGGTAAAGATGCGTGGGTCGCCGCCGCCTCTCCCAATTTGATGGGTTAAGTAATGGCTCACGGTGCGATGCATGTAAAGCATGCTGACCGCCACCACCACGCATCGCACCGTGGGTGGGGGATTAAATTGGGATTAGTTATTTAACTAATTAATTCCTAATTAATCCCTATAGCTTCTAAAAATCATAACACTTCATAGAAAATTTAGAAAAATAAAAGGAAAAATGCCTTGGATAGATAATTTCATCTAGAATATTTTAAAATTATTTTCAATACATTTTGATTCCCCTTCTTGTCTGAATTTGGGTTTCTTTGAGAATGTTAATTAGCTAATTACTTTTTAATAGCCACGAATTAATCTCAAATTCTACGGATCATTTTAGGGGATGACCTCTGCCTCCCCTAATTTTCTTGAGATTTATTGAGGCCTTGATTAGGGGAATTGCTAGCTCATTCCCTAATTATCATCTTCATGTAATTAAGGGTAATTAAGATGTAATTAATGGATTTTCTCTATGTTTAAGTTGGATTAAGGTTATATCCAGTGAATAGGGGTTTTTGGGAATAATTTTGGGGTATTTCTCCTAAGCTATTCCTTTTATTTCCTTAATCCCCTTCTTAATTAAAGGTTAATCCATTAATTACCCCTTTAAATAATTTTCAAAATTCTAAAAATCTCAGAACTTAATTAATCTACCTTGGGTAGATTCTTAGGTGTTCAATAGCCTAAGTCTAATTAAGAAAATTAAACCCCCTTTCATAAATGTGAAGGGGTGTTTTAAAAGTACTTAAGCTAAAACCCCTTAGCTTGATTAACTTATAATTGTGAGCTAAATTGCATTAAGCCTTTTCATTACTAGGTGCATTGAAAATTTACATACCTTATGGGTTTTATGTCATCTCATTGGCTCATAATTAGCTAAGTTAATTTTCCTAAGGTGGTGTAGGTAAGGGTTAATTAAATCACTTATTGCATATCTTAACCTAATCAGCACTTAAAAATAGATTTAATTATCTGAAAATTAAACTAAATTTTAAAACACATGTGGGAATGGGTTAGGAACAACAAGCTAATCTTACCCTTTTAAAATTAAATCGAACTTCAATTGAACAAAAATCATTTTGAAATTCACTTTGATTTATTCTAAGTTTTCTTATTCTTTAAGAATGTCTTTAGGAATTAAGTAAAGTGAGTTTGTCATGTGATTAGATTACTTTAGATCTTTACCAACATGTTAAATTGTATTGTCATATGACTTATGCATCCTTAATTTCATGTTTTTCAAAGTTTTAAAATGAAATTATTTACTTTATGTCAAATGTGCATGTGTTGGCTAAAGTAAGATATGAGTGGCTATTATCACTACTAAATCCAAAGTATTTTCAAAATCTATAAATAAAATATTAAATATGAAAGTGTGCTATTCTTATATTCTAATTATAAGTTTGTATGTGGTAGATTATAAAACATGTTTAGTGTAGCCTTTCCTTCCTTTCTTAGGTTAACATAGTTTTGAATATGGGTTAGTAAAGTGTAGGGTTCATTTAAAAAGAACCCAACACTTACTTGATTCCAAATCCTATTCATCCCTATGCCCTCACTTAAGAAGGAGTGCTTACACTTGCATGAATAAATTGCATAAACTAAAATGAAACCATTAAGTAAACTTTTGCATATTCTTCTCCACTTTATTTCTTTTATATGCATGTTAGTACTTAAAGGAAAGTGGTATATTAGTCTAGACAATCCTAAGATTGTGAGGCTTTAAGTAGCCCTAAGTAGGTCATGTACTTTACATCTCTGGTTAACAATGACGTTGCACTCACTTATGCCTTTCTTACTTTCATTCATGTATGTGAAGTATTTGGAGAAAGAAAACCTTTTCTACTTAAGAAAATTCATACATGTTTAACTTCCAAATTTTCTTAAATGGATTACTTAGCATGCATTACTTAGCATGCATTATAAAGTATGTTAACTATTCTCATTTGCATATATAGATATGCTTAGGGTCCATCCAAATGCATGTTATATATGTTGGGAAAGATTGAAGTAATGTATGCTATGTGGATTTTGATTCATTTTTCTTAATATTAGAATGCCTTTCTTTTTTGGATAGGTTTGTTTAGAATTGATCTAAACTTAGAATTAATTAAAAGATGTAATTAAAATATTCACCTAAATGAAAGTAAAATGTGAACTTGCCTTAGAAATTATTTAAGGATTAGGGAAAGAAAGAGAAGTTCTCTTCTCTTCCCCTCTGTTTATAACTTAGTAATTAATTATAGGTTTCACTTAAACCAAATTAAAATATGAAATAAAAATAACCCAAAGTTACTAAATAACTTAAATGAAACCTTCCTCTAAGTTGAACATGTCTTTCACACTTAGAAAATTCAAACTTTAAGTCTTAAGCTAAGCATGCCACATAAACCTTAAAGTACCCACATTAGCCTATATCACCACTTCTAGCTTTAGGTTAGGTTGGTGCATGGCTTGATGTTATGTTTTATTTTGTAATGAATGTTTTAGACTAGATGTTAGGGGTGTATGCTCATAGAATGAATGGTAGGACATGCTTAGTCTAACTATTCTTTTCTGCAGGGGATTGTGCTAAAGGGGGTCTATCATAAATAAAAATATAAATGCTTCTTACTTGCAAGTGCTTATACCCCTTAGCATAATTCATAGGTTAGGTGGACTTAGTCACCCATGTGTGGGGTGATAAGTCCAATATACATGCTTGGGATTTGTGTGGTGTGATTTGACTAACATTTATTTTGTAGGTGTTAGTTAGATTTACACTTTCCCTTTTCATGTAAAAATTTTATATTTAGGATTTGGAATGATTTGTTATGGGGGATTAGGATGAACATTGGTCATAAGATCCCATCTTATGTAACATGTGAAGCCATTAAGCATCTACATTCAACCATCCAAAGGAAGATCTAAAGAAAGAAGAAGAAGAAGAAGAAGAAGAAGAAGAAGAAGAAAAGAAAGCTTGAAGACCCCCCATAATAATGAATTCCTTTTGCATAAATGTAATTTAATTCATTTGTAATCTGAGTTATATAAGGGAAGATCTCGGCTACCCACATTTTAAATTTTCATTTTTGTGCGGTGGTGCCCGACCACAAACGGCCATTTATTCTTGTTGCGCTAATTTTATAAATTGATTGATGTTTGTTTAAATTGTGCATTAAGTGGCATGCTTTCCCTAGTTTCTTTCTTGCTTTATGTATGGCCTGAATGTGGATTAGGCTCTTTAGGAAAAAATAAATTTTTTACCCAATTAACAACTTGAAATAGAAATAAATAACTCATAATCTCACCTAAAGCTTAGGATTACAAATCAAGATAAAAGAACTAGAAACCTTTTAGCTGGATGAGTTCTTTCTTTATAATATTATGCACAACAACATCTTATTTCACTCTTGATTGGAGGGCTTGCATCTTTACCAGAGAACCTGGATTGATTTATGAGGGCTGTTGTCGAAACTCACCTCCTAAAACTTCTCGCTGATTTTGGCCAACAATATACTTTCTCATGCATTAGTCATAAAAATCCTATTAGCCTGAGTCGAATTGATTATCCAAAAATGAAATAAATTAAAATTTGAAATGCATTATATTTAGGTCATTAAAGCATGTCCCTTTACATGATCTATTCTCTTTAGGGAGTGAGTTTAAGGACTTAGTCTCTTTTTAAATAAAAATAGCCTAGCTATCTTGCATAAGCATAAAGACTTGCCTACATGTATTTAAAATTGTAAGAGGAATTAGTTGGTGGCTACCCCCAGGCGGTTGTAAGTCCAGTAGTTGGGTAGTTTGTCCTCTCTTGTGGAGGCAAACCAATTACCTATTTTCATCTTAGATTTATGTTGTGCTTTTGACCCACGTCGAAGCTCCCTAGATTTAGGTTCTAAGATTGCTTCTGCCCTTTGTGGGCCATAAGCATAATTTTTCACTTCTTAAGCATTTCCTTAATCTTGTGTTAAAGAATCTTAAGTCCTAAATTTCTAATGAAAAATGCAATTCAAACAAACTAAATCAATTTCCAAAATGTAAAGCCCAATTTTAGGATAGTTTGAGATGCTCACTAGGTTTCCTAGCATCGTGAGCATCTTCTACTTATTTCCATTTTGGATTCGATAATAACTCCCTCTTTTGATCAATCTCATTTGATCTTCAAAAATATAAATCAATCGATTGATAGTCCTTCCTATTGAAATCTTCAGAGATAACGATCATTTACTTTAATCGAGAGTTTTCTTAAAGGATCCTATTATTTAGGATGTAATTAACTATGGGGGCTTGCCTCTATAGGGAACTTAACGAACCCAGCTTAAAATAAACCTTGCTTTACTTTTCCATATAAAGTAGGGGAAGAATCTCTGGTACATATGAATACCCATCATCCTTAAGAGTCCTTATTGAGGTGATTGGTTCCATTAAAGGGTAGTGACTTCTGTCTCTCGAGATAGTATACTATACCTTGATGTCATCCCCAATCACCTAAATAAGTACATCTATGGATCTGTATGGCATCTTATCAAGAAGAATTTCTATAAGGTCTCTTCTTTCTTTTCTCCACATATTTGAAAGGTGACTCCTTATAAGATATTTTATTAACCAATAACAGGGTAATGGAAGATTCTACCTGTACGTCAAGCTCACCTACAACATCTCCTATGGGACCCTCAGAATCGAATGATTCCATGTATATCTCAAGAGGTGAACCCGTAGTATTCAGAGTAAGAAAATCTAACTCTGAATTAGGAAGATGAAGACTAGAATTATTATAGTTATTGTTTAGACTTGAAGAGTTATCATTAGGAATATATTTAGACAATCCATCAGAAGTGAGACATATATGATTCAAGATAGCTTTATTCTTTAATTTCTTGGATTTGATAAGAGTTATATAGTAGAAATCAAGTAAAGAAAGAGGGTTGAGGGATTTGATGCCCTCATCTACCAATATAAGATGTCTACTAGAAGAAGAGCTAGCTGAAGTAGAGGAGGGTGCTGATGTAGTAGTTGCAAAGGTGGAATGAAGGCTGGACTTGGTCGGTTGTTACACTATTGGGCTATCCCGGGTTGGCACATGTTGCTACTTCTTGCTAAGCTCCCCTTTTCACAGTTGGCTCTATACAAACCTTCCTTGATGTTGAGGTTTGACAGCTGCACCTACAAGGAAGGTTTCTTGATTTTTGAGATAATTTTCTTAGAAGTTTTGGATAAGGAGATATCCCAACCTTCTTTGGATTTGAAAGGATCACAAGTATCCCCAAGGATTACCCTAATGGAACTGGATGGTTGTTCCACAAGGTATTCCTTCGGGATGACTATAGCACCGGTCTTGAAGCTATGTTCAAGCCAGTCCTTAAATGTGAAGCAATCTTCCAAAACATGACCTAGCATATGGTAGGGGAAAAAGTTAGGATCATTGCTTTTGCCCACTTCCTCCAGTCTCCTAGGTTTGAGTAGCTAAAAATCAAGCTTCTTTAAGAGATTCTTAAAGATCTTCTTGGTTACCTCCCTATTAAATGAATAAGGCTTGTTAAGATTATCCAAAAGGGTAGGGACCATATACCGGCGGTATGTGTACCATCACTTGATGATGTGTGAGGAGGAGGTGGTGTAGGCCATGGAGGCTGTGGTGGTGTAGGGCTACCTTGGTGGTAGTGAAGCTAGAAGTGATGGCTGTGGAGCACGAGGTCTCTCAAACTGCTCTCTGGCTGACTATTTCCCATTGTCTACTGCTATCACTGCCCCGAGCTTCTTCTCAAAAGCTTTCTGTGGCTTCTACTTTATTGATTTGACTGGAAAAGGTGACTGTTTGGATTCTTCTTATAAGCTAGCCACCTTGTTGATTAATTTCTCAAAAGTTTTGATGGTAAAACCTTTGAGCATGAATTGCCAGCCATGGATATTCTTAAGAATCTCAATGGTGTTGTTCGATAGTTGTGGTTCACATTTCATACTCAAATTATGCCATCGAGAATGTAATCAATGAGGGACTCAGGGGTTTTATTGAGCCACAAGATCACTAGGTCACCCTTTGTTGAGCTCCAACCTTGATGAAGAGTTGCTCTAACTCGCAAAGTCTTCATTGAACTATTGGAAAGTTAGTACCAATCAAAGGCTATAGCCGCTAAGCTCTTGACAAAGAGACGGAAGAGTAAATCATCACTACCGGCATTGTAATGACCTTGAAAGTAATGTGTCTTTTGAGGTTTCTAGGTAGGTCTACCTTTTGGATGATCCTCCTGGGCATGAGCCAATGCTTCTCACTGCTACTCGACCATGCTCTTGATATCATTTTCTTGTATGGAGGTACTATCCACTCTTCCTATACATGTCTGTGCTACATGCTCTTGAGGTAAAGTCTTGGTGGATCCAATACATGCACCAACTCACTAGTCTCATATAGTAGGATGGATTGTCGTCTTATTTTAGTGCTAAGACTACTGCTAACAAGTCCTCAAGCTACTTCGCCATCTTATCTATCTGATCATCTTTTTATTTTATCTACTGAAGGAGGTGTTGGGTCGAGTAGGCTGTGTCTTCCTGCTCGTTCTCAGCACCTTCTATAGTCTACTGCTCATGGAGGAGAGAACCCCGGGTATCTACCATGTGAACCCCAATCAAATCTTCCAATAGATTATCCTCATTGAGATCAAAGCTGACTTTCTCATCATCGGACCAGTCATACCCTATGACCTCCTTCTTCTCCATGAGATAATTGGCTACAATATCATATAGAGAATGGTCTATCTAAACAGGAACAAAGGATCTAGCGATGGTGGGATCACTATCATGTCTTGTGGCACGACCTCCCCTATTAGAGTTTAATCTATAAGCTATACTTGTTGGAAGAAATATGCTCCTGACTGTCATTAAATTTATATGGAGTGGCACTCCTAGGAGGATCTATCATCATAGGTGAACTATCACCCTCTCCTTTGACAGCCAACCATCTCTCTATCTCGCGGTGGTGGGTGGCGGGACAACTATGATACTTTGAGGTCACCATTCCTTCTTCACCACTACTAGTATGGAAGGCCGAGCATGAGAGCTTGACTTTGCCACAGTAGGCGGTGTAGATGGGACGGGATCTCTTGGCCATATCAAGATCACCAACGTGGTCCTCTTCTCCCCCGATGCAGTCTTTATGGCCTTGGCTGGAACATCAAATGCTGAGACATGTATGGGTGATGACAGATGCAGAGAAGAGTGGTATGGTGGAGGCACCACCGACTCTCTCAGGATATGAGCTGCTCATCAATGATGTGTAGTCCCAAGTAAGATCGGTTGTATGGTGATGCGTGGTAGCTTCGATCTAAAGTCCACAAGTGTGGAGGTCATGCTTTATACCTCGATGCTCCTAGTGACATGAACTGATGTGGGCTTCTCAGCCCTCTCTAAGTGCCCTGCAGGTGGGGAATGAATCTCAAATCAAATTGAGCCCCAAACTTAGATCATCCATAGGCTCGCCTGCATAAAAGCAAGGGCATGACCTCCTCCTCTCCTTGGTGCACGGGTACTGAACCATTGGTGGTGGTGAAATCCTCTTTACATCCTCTCTATCAGACCCAGAGAGAGGATGAAATTGGTTTTCTATAACTAATGGGGAAACCATCATGGGCAACTCCTCTATAATAAATTGAGTAGTTGCCTCCATCTCCCTAGCAATACGAGTGTGGTACCATTTTATAATGCGGTTCTTATTTCTTTTTTGAGTCTTGGTAGGGCGAGTAGAGTAAGAGCTAGACCCAATCTAAAAAGTAGGGGAGACAATCCCTAGGATCAGAGGAGCCTTCTCCTTGGAGGGTGCTAATGAGTGGGTGCTAGCCCTAACTAGGGAAAAATGGTGAACAACTGAGCGCAGTGGCATAGTCACTGACACTAGCACTGATACTATTACTATGGAACCACCACTGCCTTCCTCTTCAGTGAGGGAATATTCGAGTTAGATCGTATATCGATCTGGATGACCATCTTTTGTGCGGTCACCATGCTCCTGCTAATAGTCATGAGAGGAGTGCCCTTACATGTAATTGCCCCTCAAAGCCTTGGATGAGGATGAATAATCGTCGGGGATCTAGGGCTAAGTCCATCCCATGAGGAAACAAGAACACATACTTTTGCTTTGAATCAAACTATCTTATGAAAAACTAAGTGACTAAAATTGCAATGTCAAAAACAAACTTGAATCATATTTGCTTTGTTGATTTTGAATTTGAATTTAGAATTTGAACCCATACTCAACATCTTGAAAGTGTTAAGTCGGGCTCAAATGGATTTAAAAGAGATTTTGAGATTTGATTAGAAAGAGGAATTTTTTAATGTAGAATCCACTTTCAACAAATTTGGGTATGTTGAAAAATGGGTTGAAATATTTTTGGAGAGATGCTTCCATAGGTTCATATTTGAATTTTGATTTATGATTCTGAGAATCATTTATTTGAAAATTTTGGGTATGTTAAAGTAAATGGTCAATTAATTTTGTTTTTGATTGGTGATTTTTTGGATTTACTAACTTAGCAAATTTGGGTATGCTAAGTGGGCTGTTTTGAAAACAATTTCTTCTTTTTCTTTGTTTACTTTGTTTTGTGAATCATTTGTGATTTTGAAAAATGGATCCTCATTTAGCAAATTTGGGCAAATGAAGAATCCAAGTGTGTTTTGTTTTTGAATTTTTTTGAAAATAAGACTCTTAGCAAATTTGAGTATGCTAAGAAAATCCTAATGTGTTTCTTTTATTTTTAGAGATTTTGATTTTGAAAAATAGGATCCTTAGCAAATTTGGGTATGCTAAAGAAATCTAATGTGTTTTTATTTTTTATTTGATTTTGAAATAGGATTCTTAACAAATTTGGGTATGCTAAGGAAATCCTAATGTGTTTCTTTTTTTTTTTGTTTGAATTGATTTTGAAAATGGAGACTTCACTTTAGCAAATGTGGTATGCTAGAATGAAGTTCCAATGTGTTTCTTTTGTTTTGGATTTTGTTTTGAAAATGGAGACTTCACTTTAGCAAATATGGTATGCTAAAATGAAGTTCCAAAAGTGTTTATTTTGTTTTGAAAATGGAGACTTCACTTTAGCAAATATGGTATGCTAAAATGAAGTTCCAAAAGTGTTTCTTTTATTTTGAAAAATGGAGACTTCACTTTAGCAAATGTGGTATGCCAAAATGAAGTTCCAATGTGTTTTGAATTTTGTGAAATGGACACTTCAGTTAGCAAATTTGAGTATTCTAAATGAAATTCCAAAAAACTTGTTTCAAATTTTCTTTTGGATTTTGTTTTGAAAATGGAGACTTCATTTAAATATGGTATGCCAAAATGAAGTTCAAATGTGTTTTGAAAATTTTTTTGTGTTTTGTTGATTTTGAAAGAGAGATTTCCATTTAACAAATTTGGGTATGTAAGATGGAAATCAATTATGTTTCATTTTCAAAGATGTATTTTCGTATGTGATTATTGCTTTTTGAAAGAAGAAATTCCAACCTAATCATATATGGAATATGTTAAGTGGCATTTCAAAATAATGTCATTTTATTTGGAAATGAAATCTTCATTCAATAAATTTGGGTATATTGAATGGAGATGTTCATATATTTTGAAAGTTTATTATTTTTTTTTATTTTGATTGGAAATGAAAACTCCATTCAATAGATGTGGGTATATGAAATGGAGAGGTTTCATATGTGCTTTTTGAAAGGGTGAGAATTCCAACTTAACACATGTGAAATGTGTTGAGTGGAATTTCAAAGTTGTGATTTTCTTGAAGATGTAACATCCATCCAACCCATTTGGATGTATTGAATGGAAAGGCCCATCTTCAAATTTTGTGCTTTTTGAAAATTTAGGATTGTTGGAATTTTTTTAAATGAAGTCTTCATCAAAATAAATTGAGTGAAGAAGTTCATTTGTGCTTTTGGAAGTTATGATTGTTGGTTTTATTCTTGAAATGTTTCTACATGTAACAATTATGAAAATTGTTAGATGTAGTGCAAATAGTTTATTAATTGTATTTTGAAAAAGTGCTTTAGAAAAGAAAGACTTTTATGAAGGATTTATTTTGTCTTTATTTTTTTAGAATAAACCTTTCCTTACCATAAAAATGGTAAGGAGGAAGTCTTTAATCATTTTCTTTTTATTAAATTTTTATTTTCACCCATTGGGAACCAGAGGGTTTTAAGACCAACACGGGGTGAGGTCCTAAAACCTAAAGATGTTGGCTAGCTAAACTTAAGGATGAAATAAGCTAAGTGCCAACGGAAAGAAAGATAGTCTTTGGATTCATGCAAAAGTACAAACCCACTATTGACACTTAGAGATAATGATCATTTACCAAAGATGGAGAGAGGAACCTTCCCATGAGTCCTGAAAAATCTATGGTGAAAAAATTTTTATATATCTCTTCATCTATTCTTTTTTAGGTTAAAGAAGGATAAATGAAAAAATAGAAATATATATAAAATTATGCCTTGTTGGGATGCCACACAGATCCGCAGATGTTCTTATTAGGATGATCGGGCAAGGTATTGAGGAAAGGTGTACTATCTCAAGAGATAGAAGTCACCATCCTACAATGGACCTAATCACCTCAATAAGGACTCTAGGATGGGTCTTAACTAGATATTCTTCCCCACTTTACATGAAAAAGCGGTTTATTTTAAGTTCATTAAGTTCCCATGAGGCAAGCCCATAGTTAATTACATAGAATAGATTCCTTGGAATACTCGATTAAGTAAATGATCATTATCTTCAAAGATTTCAAAGGTAGGAATATCAATATTGGTTATTTTTAGAAAATGGGATCGATCAAGAGGAGGGAGTTCTTTCAGAAAGAAATAAGTAGGATGCTTAAGATTTAAAGTATCTATCTATGGATTTTTATATTTTTATTGAATTATTTATTTGAATTGAATTTTTATTAGAATTTAGCTTATAATTCCATGATACAAGGTCAAAATGCTTAAGAGGTGAGGATTTATGCTGTAAGTAAAGAGTACTTAGAACTAAATCTTGAGCTTTGAGGGCCAAAAGCATGACCTAAATCTAAGGTGAAAATGGGTATTTGGTTTACCTCCATAGAGGATAAACCAAATATGACTTACAACTGGGTGGTGCTAACTTTATTTTTTTAAATACATGTAGGCAAATCATATTTATGCAAGATAAGGTTGTTATTTATTTAGAAAAGAAATAGTCCTCTCCCAAGACTAGATCATGTTGAATGATTTAATGACTTAAATCTAATGCAAATTTTATTATATTTTATTTTTATTTTGGACAATCAATTTGACAAGCTTTAGGATTTATATGCATGCATGAGAATTAGAATGTGGCCAAAATCATGAAGATAGGAGGTGTGTTTCAATAGCTCTGATCAAAACCAAGTTCTCTAAAGGTGGAAGCCCTCAATCAAGAGTGAAACAATATATTTTTTATGCATGATGTTAGAAAAGTAACAACATAGCAAGGGGTTTAATTTATCTTATTTTATAACCCTTTATGAGGTTATGAGTTATTTATTTTAATTGAGATATTTTGGTAAAAATATTATTTTCTAAGAGCCTAATAATCATCATAGGCCATACATCAAAGTAAGGAAAGAAACTAGAAAAGATGTCATCTTTTAATGCATTAAACAAACATCAATGATTTATAAAAGCAAAAGAATAAAAGGCCATTTATGGTTTCCACCACACAAACCCAAAAAAAACAAATTAGATTAATACAAACAATTACAAATGAATTATTATAATTAAGAGAATTTATGTTATGAGGGTCTTCATTCTTCATTCATTCATTCTTCTTTTCTTCCTTCTTTCTTCTTTCTTCTTTTTCTTTTGTTGGTTTGGAATGTAGTTGCTAAGGCTTCACATGGTACATAAGACATCTTATGACCAATGCTCATCCCCCCATAACAATCATTTAAAATCTTAATTGCAAAAGTACATGAAAATGGGAAAAGAAAATCTAACTAACACCAAAAAGAGATTAAGCAAACCATACAATCCCAAGCATGTATATATATAAATTGGACTTAGCACCCCACACATGAGTAACCAATTTATTTTGGATTATGCTTAGGGTATAAGCACACCTAGCAAGCATATATTTTTTTAAATGATTAAGCAATCTTAAGATAAAGACTAAGATTACCATTGGTTAATACATCCACCTAATACTTAGATTAAAACAAAAATCACAAAATAAAAGCAAACATCAAACCATGCACCTAACTAAAGCTAGAAATGGTGACACTTTGTGTCTATTTAAGTTGTGTGGTATTTATTACTTTAAGGTTAAAGTTTTCTAAGTATGAAAATGTTCAACTTAGACAATTTATTTCATGTAGGTGAGTTAGTTGCTTTGGTTGATTTTATTTTTATATTTTGAATTAGTTTAAGTAAATCATACAATTAATTACTAAGTTGTAAAGAAAGAGAGAGAACTCCTCTCCTTTACTTAAGTAATTTCTAGGTAGATTCATATTTGATTTTTTTGTTTATTGAATATTTTATTATGTGTTTTAATTAATCTAAGTTTATATTTTCCTAAACAAACCTATTCAAAAGAAAGGCATTTTAAGATTAAGTAAATTGAAATACTATCACAAAATATACATCACTTCATTTCTTTCCCAACATGTGCTTGCATATGAATAAATCTAAGCATCTATTATGCAAATGGAAATATTTAGCACTTTAATGATGAATGCTAAGAGAATTTGTTTGAGAAATTTTAATGTTTTATGATGCATGATTTTGTTAAGTAGAAAGATTCTTTTGTCCATTTTCTTATGTGCATATATGTATGAAAGGCATAAGTGAGTATGGCCATTATTAGCAAGTGTAAGGTATAAGATCTACTTAGGGATAAAACCTCATAACCCGGGGTTGTCAGACTAATATACCACTTTCCTTAAATACATATACGTACAAAGAAATGAATGGAAAAGAAAGATGCAAAAGTTTGTGTTTGTTTATTTGATTTGTTTATGCAATTTATATGTGATGTGGATGTCCTTCTTAAGTAATAACATAGAATGAATATGAATAGATTCAAGCAAGTGTTGTGTTTTTTTCAAATGAACTATACACTTTGCCAAATCTACTCAAAACTATATTAAAAGAAAGAGAAGGTAAACACTATGCATCTTTATATTACACACATGCAAGCTCATAAATAATTATAAATATCATACCTTTAGTTTTGATGTTTGATTCATAAGCGAAATAATTTTTATTTAATAGTGATAATAGTCATTCATATTCTTACTTTGGCAAAACATGCAATTTGACATAAAGAAAACATTTCATTTTAATTTGATTTTTAAAGACATGAATGCATGATTTTCATATGACATACACATTTAGCATATTAGGAAGAAATAAAGTGATGAAATCATGTAAATTCATTCACCTAATTAATTCTAAAGGCAATCTATGAAATAAGAATTATTTAAAGTAAATCAAATTTATTTTAAAGAGATTTTTTTGGTTTTGTTTGAGTTTAATTTGAATTTAAGAAATGTGAAGAGCTTTGCTGTCTAACCCATTTCCACATGTGTATGTTATTTTAGTTTAATTTTAGAACCATTAGATGATTTTTATATTTTGTTTAGGTTAAGGTGAATTAAGTGCATTAATTACCCCTTACCTACACCACTTTAGCATATTTAAACAAATAATTATGAGCCAATGCATGACATAAAACCACAAGGAATTTAAATCAGTAATGCATCCTAGGAAAAAAAGGCACCTAATGTAATTAGCTCACAATTAATGATTAATTAAGTTAAAGGGTTTAATTTAAGTACTTTCATAACATTTCCCACACATGCGGGTTGGATTTTGATTTCCTTAAGTTACTTAGGTTATTAAACACCTAAGCACCTACCCAAGATGAATTGTGTTAAGTTCTGGAATGTTTTGATTTTGAAAAGTTTGATTAATTGAGCCATTTAATTAAGTGATTAAACTTATTTAATTAATTTGCACCTTAATTAGAAATGAAATGAACTTAGGAAAAGAAGATATGGGAAAGAACCCTAATCTAATTCCCTAAGTCCACTCACTATTATTCTAAGGTGATTACCAACTTTAATTAATGGATTTATCACTATTTTAAAGGTTAATCAATCATTTAATTGATTAAGAGGATAATTAAGAATGAACCAAGCAATTACCCTGATTAAACCACTAATAAATTCTAAGAAAATTAGGGGAGGCAGAAGTCATCCCACTAAATGCATATGAGAAGTTTGGAATTAATCAGTGGGATAATTAGAGAGTAATTAACATAATTTAACTCCAAATAAAACCCAAATTCAAAAAAAATATCATTGTTCAAAATCAATTGAAATTAATGTTAGATTATTCCTCTTTGAATTATCTTTCCAATGCTTTTTATTTTTTTATTTTTTTTATTTTTCTACATTTAGTTATGATATTTTGAAGTTTTCATGATTATTAAGTAATAAACCCTTAATTATATGACTAATCCCATTCGTGGAGGCGACGTGGCGCTTTCCAAATGGCACGACGAGAGAGGTCACTTAAGTTATCACATCATAGCTTCACATCAACAACGGTGCTACGCACTTTCTCCTTATTCATCCGATCAATGGTCGAATGACTGAGATCAAGCTCGCGATATTAATAGGATAAATCAAAGGATCTCATATGTCTTGATCGTGGTCGTCCATCCAAAATGTGTGGATGGATGGCGCATGATCTGTCCCTGAGCTCACCAATGGGAGATGGCCACCGTCCATCTTCTTGGGCAAGATTTGAGCTTGATTGAGCTCGGATTGAGCTCAAACTTAACCCACACCATCATCATGCAAGGGAGAAGACATCCAACGACTAGTTTTATTTGAGATGAAAATTCCTTCACAAAAAAGATCACACACTCTCTTTAAGCTCGGTTGCATATCTGAAGGCTATCACCGTTGAATCAGTGAGGTAGCTTTGTCTAGTGGAGACAAAGCCCTGTTAAAGATTTGAGGTGTTGAGGTTGAGTAGATCTCTCTATAGACCAAGGTGCCCTATAAGTGCTTGCCGCTTTGGTCTAGAGCACTCTTTCCATGGCTTGAGGACTTGGATGAAGGCTTGGGTGAGCTCGATTGGGTTCCCTCAAGGTGCTTGAAAAGTGAATTGGACTGAATTTGAGTATTAGATCAATTGGAAAATCTTGCTACCTCCTATTTTCAGTTTTGAAGAAACCGAGAATAGGGAAATTGAATTGGCTTGGGGGAGCTTGGGGAGACTTGCAATTGCTTCCTCTGACTTCCTCTTACTCAATTGAATACCAGACCATGCCAAGTGAAATTAGGGGGAGTATATCTCCCCAAGGTGAATCAGATAATTGTGGGTGCTTATGCCATTTTTAATCAACTGATCAGATTGGATCATTTTTTAGGCCATTTAGAGTGTCATGTCATTCAATTTTGGGTGTGGAGGGAGTAGTGAAGCTCCTATGTGCTTGAAATGAGTGGAGGAAGGATTCCCATGTGCCCATGTCAAGTGAGGTGGTCAATTTTGACCTTGGGTTGGGTTTGGCTGACCCAAACTCAATGGGTCATGTGCACCATACTCATTAGTGATCATTTGGTCTACTAAGAAGATGCCAAGTGTCCATGAAAAGGAATTGACCAAATTCCAAGTAGTTTTGATTTTAGGTTACCCTATGGCCTAGGGGTAAAATGGTCATTTGGCTTAGATTTGAATTTGAATATGTTTGGTATGATCAAAAAATGGGTTAGGCCAAGTTTCATTGAATTTAGAGTTGATTTGATATGATTTGGCTCATGTTGACCCATTTAGGTCAAAAGGGGTCAAGTTGACCAATTGGTCAAATTAGGTCAAACCAAGGGTTGGGTCAAGTTCACATGACCATTTGAAATGTGTTGGCTTCATTGGTTTAGTTCAATTTTATTTATATTTGAATTTGATTCATTTGATTTCATTTAGGTCAAATGGGTCAAGTTGACCAATTTGACCCATTTTACCTATTTGGGTTAGGCCATGGGTTGGTTTAGGCTTCATTGGTCATATTTAATGATTTGGTATCTTTATTTTCAATCAATTTGGTTTATATTTGGAGTTGACTCAATTTGACCTTTTAGGTTAAGTTGGGTTCAAGCTCAATTGGGCTAGGTTGGGTCTAGTTGGCCAATTGGGCTTTGGTCAAGTTCAACAAGCGATTTGGAATGAACTTGACCCATTAGTTTCAATCAATTTGGCTTAGAACAAGTTTTGACACATTTTTGACTTTTTAGGTCAAGTTGGGTCAACTTGGGTTAAGTGACCAATTGGGCTAGGTTAGGCTCAAATGATGACTTGGTCAAGTTCAAACATTGATCATGAATGAGTTTTGATCAATGTTTTCAATCAATTTGGCCACGATGGAATTTGGCTAGTTTAGGTTTAATTTTGGCTAAGTGTTGACTTGGTCAACCCTTAGGTTTGACTTGATTTGACCCAATTTGAGTTATTGATCATCTCATGATGATTGTTGCTCACAATGTGAGGTTTAGGTGGGCTTAGTTCAATCTAATTTGGGTAGGATTAGAATTTGGCTCATAAGGGGTACTTTAGGTCACTTTGGGTCAAGTGAGCCTAAGTAGGTCAATTGACTTGATCAAGGCTTGAATCAAGTTTGATTGAACTCACATATGGACTTATGATTAAAATATATATCCATTTGCAAGTGATTTGAAGTCAAATGAGTTTTGATTCATTTGATAATTTCAAGTTTTGGTTTGATGAACATGAGTTTGACTTGGGTTTGATTTTTTAATTTAGTTTTGATTTGATGATTGGAGTTTATGTTTATATTTGGATTCATGATTGAAGGATTTATTGAATCAAGAAGAAAAATCAAAGGTTTGGCATGATTTGAAATTGATTTGGCTAAGTTCAAGAATTTGACTTGAAAGGCTTAGGAATTTTGATTGAATTTGAGTTTGAGTTTTGAATTATTTTGGTTTGATGTTTGAGTTTATGTTTATATTTGATTCATGATTGAAGGATTGATTGAATCATGAAGAAAATCAAGGGTTTGGCTTGATTTGAAATTGATTTAGCTAAGTTCAAGATTTTGACTTGAAAGACTTAGGTTGAATTTTTTGAATTTGAATTTGATTTTGAATTTATTTTTGGATATGTGAATTTATATTTCATTTATATTTGTGAATATAAATGAGAATATAAATGGGTTATGAGTAAATTCCTTGAATTGAATTGATTTAGATTTGATTTAGGCTAAGTCTATAAGATATAATCAAAGTGACTTAGGAAAGATTTTTTTGATCTTGATTTGAATTTTTAATTTGGTTTGATTGATTTGAATTTATATTTCATTTATATATGTGAATATAAATGAGAATATAAATGGGTTGTGGGGAAATTTCTTGAATTTGAATTGATTTAGATTTTATTTGAGCTAAGTCCATGAGAGGAATCAAAGGACTTAGAGAATATTTTGGAGTTTGGAATCCAATCATGAGCTTCAATCATAAGTTTCAATTATTTGGAATTGATTCATGATTTGAGAAAATCTATTAAATTGGTTCAAGGTTGGAGTTAGAGTTGGAGTTGATATGAGTTTGGAGAAAATTAATCAGGTTGGAATTGATTTGAGTTTGACTTGAAGGGAGAAATGAGGAATTTGGTTTAAGTTGTAGGGTAGGCAAATTTTCCCAACACCACTAAGGCATGACCTAGTTTTATGGCTAACTCTTCTAAGTCTCTAGGGTTAGGTTGAGTGTTAAACTAATCATTAGAAGTATCTTATGACTAATGAGACTCTTAGTGTCTAAGAGAAGTCCTATGTTTAAG
Source organism: Cymbidium sinense (assembly GCA_021442155.1). NCBI lineage: Eukaryota > Viridiplantae > Streptophyta > Magnoliopsida > Asparagales > Orchidaceae > Cymbidium > Cymbidium sinense. The sequence goes on along the minus strand of CM038218.1, from coordinate 85,844,905 downwards.
ATGGAGGGGTTGAGAACTCATTCTAAAAATGAGGTCAACAAAGCCAAATGAGATAAGTAAGAAATATTCATGATACTAGGAAGCCTAGTAAACATTCCAATCTATCCTATGGTTTGGCTTTATATTTTTGAAATTGAAGAGATTTTATATGTTTGAATTAACATTTCATTAGAAAGCTAGTACTTATACTCTAACAACACAAGATTGTTAGGATGCATAAGATGTGAGGATTTGTGCTAGTAGTCCGAAGGGAAACATTAACCTAGATCCTAAATCTAGGGAGCTATGGCAAGGGCCAAAGCACAACCTAAATCTAAAGCAAAAAAATGGGTATATTGTTTACCTCCACAAGAGGGAGTAAACCACCCGACTGCTGGACTTATTACCATTTGGTGGTAGCCAGCTAACTCCTCCTATATTTAAATCCACGTAGACAAGTCTTATGCTTTGCAATATGGTTAGGTTGTTATCATTTAGAAAAGGAACTAAGTCCTTAAGCTCACTCCCTAAGAGACTAGAGCATGAGTGGTATGAAAAATGACTTAATCTAATGTAAATCTTATCATATTTTTATTTGATTTAAGACTCTTTATTTTGACACAGGCTATAGGATTTTATATGCCTAAATGCATGATGAAATTGATTATGGGCTAAATCAAAAGAGAAAGAGGTGTTCTTCCATCATAGGCTCTCAAAGATTAAGCCCTTACTATCTAGCAAAGATGGAAGCCCCCTCTTAGTAAGAGTGAAATAACACGATATGCATGATATTAAACATATAATCATCCCGCTAAGGGGTTGCTAAATATTTTTATTATCTTGATTTAATGCCTAGGCTTTTATGTGAGGTAATGAGTTGATTTAGGAGATTTAGTTATGAGTTGTTAGCTTGGGTAGAAAAAATTAATTTTTTATCCTAAGAGCCTAATCGCATCCAGGCCATGCAAAAATCACTAATCATAAATAAACTATAAAAATACATGCCTTTTTCTAATGCATAAGCTAAACAAAACATCAAACAATTTTATAAAGCTCACAAAAGAATAAGAGGCAAGTCGATCTCTTATAACGAAAAGAAATATGGGTAGCCGAGCTCAACCCTTATAAAACCTGGATTGTAAGAGAATATTTATAATTACAAATGATGAATATTATTAGGGTCTTCATTCTTCATTCTTCATTCTTCATTCTCCTTTGACTTGATTTAGATGTGCTTGCTCCAAAGGCTTCATATGATACATAAGACTTGGTCTTGTAACTAATGCTCATCATAATCACCAATAACACTTAACCTAATCCTAATGCAGAATTACATTAAAAGAAGCAAAGAAAATCTAGCTCAAAATAAATGTTAGCTAAACACACCATGCAACCCAATAAGTTATATGAATAATTTTGACTTAGCACCCCACACATGGGTAACCAATCCCACTTGTCCTAATTTAAGTAGCAAGCAACAACAAAAACATTTATATTTTTATTATAGTGGCCCCTTAAGAATCCCCCCAAAATATGATTAGGCTAATATCACCTAACATCCAAAGTACACACATACACCCTAACGTCTAAGCTACAACAGTACCTCACAAAATAAGCATACATCAAATAATGCACCATCCTAACATAAAGCTAGAAGTGGTGGCATAATCTAATGTGTGTGCATTAAGGCTTGTGTGGTATGTACTAAGTCGACTTTAGAGTTGTAATTTTGCTAAGTGTGAAAGATTTAATTTATAAAAGGTTGATTTCTCTTTAAGTGATTTAATTGATTTGAAGATTTTACTTAGTTTTTTTTCCATATGGCTTACACTTGACAACTAAGTGTTATAAAGAGAACAAAGAGAGGGAACCTTTCATCCCTACCTTAAGTTACTTCTAAAGCAAATTAATTAGCTTGGTTCTCTTTAGTGAATGGCTTATTACATGTTTTAATCAACCCTAAGTTTAGGTTCACTCTAAATGACCTTATTCATTAAGAAAGGCATCTTAAGATTAATTAGACTGAATTACCATCACATAACACATCTTTATTCATTTCTTTCCATCATGTATATCATGCATATGATTAAATCCTAAGCCTAGCTATACATGCAATTTATATCTTAGCACACTTAAATGATGAATGTGAGTAAATGTGTTTGGAATTAATGTTTCATTTGATTGAATGATTTTATCATATTAATTTAAAGCTATATCTAAATTTCTATGCAAAAGCATAAGGAAAGAACCTTAAATCGCATGACTAATCAACTCAACCAAATAAACAAAGTATGAATGCATGTCTTTTTAAAAGAAAAAGAGGGTTATCATTCATTAGCTAAGTACACATTCACATGTATAAAGGTTTTAACTGAGTACGTCGCCATTGTTCTACACCTGGGGCGTAAGGTACAAGACCTACTTGAGGCTACTTAAAGCCTCATAGCCCCGAGATTTCCAAATTAATATACCACTTTTCTTATATACATATGGATGTATAAGTGTGGTAAAATATTTTATATCTATATCTCTACCTTTATCTATCCCCTTTCCCTTTCGAAAAAGAAGGTCAAATGAAAACATAAATATATATAAAATTATGCCTTGTTGGGATGCCACGTAGATATTCTTATTAGGGTGATTGGGTATGACATTGATGAGAGGTGTATTATCTCGAAGATAGAAGTCACCACCCTACAATGGACCTAATCACCTCATTAAGGACTCCTAAAGACTATGAGTCTTCAAAATGTACATAGATTCTTCCCTACTTTACATGGAAAAGTAAAGGTTTATTTTAAATCGGGTTTGTTAAGTTCCATGGGAAAGCCCCATAGTTAATTACATCAGAACGAGATTCCTTAGGAATACTCTTGATTATGGTAAATGATCATTGCTCCAAAGATTTCAAAAAGGTAGGACTATCAATCGATTGGTTTATTTTTAGGAAGTCAAGTGGGATCGATAAAAAAAGGGAGTTTTTATCGAAGCCAAATGAAAACAAGTAGGGAATGCTTAAGATACTAGGAAGCTTAGTATGCATCCCAAACTACCCTATAGTTGGGCTTTACAATTTTGAAATTGAGGAGGATGAGTTAAATTTTTATTAGAATGCTAGGGCATATAATTCAATGAAATAATGTCACAGAAATGCCTAAGAGGTAAGGATTTATGCTTATAGCCCATAAAGGGAAGTCGCAAACTTTGAACCTAAATCTAGAGAGCTTTGGCGAGGGCCAAAGAGCATGACCTAAATCTAAGGTGAAAATGGGTATTTGGTTTACCTCCACAAGAAAGGATAAACCACCCGACTGTTTGGACTTACAACCGCCTGGGGGTGGCTGCCAACTAACTCCTCTTACAATTTTAAATTCATGGAGGCAAGTCATATGTTTATGCAAGATAACAAGGTTATTATTTATTTAGAAAGAGACTAAGTCCTTAAAAACACACTCCCTAAAGAGACTAGATCATGTAGGGCATGAATTCATGACTTAAAAATCTAATGCAAAATTTTTTATATGTTTTATTTTCATTTTAGACAATCAATTTGACACAAGCTTTGGGATTCATATGCCTAATGTATGAGAAATTATATTATGAGCCAAAATTAGCAAGATAAGGAGGTGTGTTTCTACCATGGCTCTCACAAGTCAAGCCAAGTTCTCTGAAAAAGGTGGAAGCCCTCCAATCAAGAGTGAAATAATATGCTTTTTTATGCATGATGTTAGAAAAGAAAGTACACATCCAGCTAAGGGTTACTAATTATTTTATCTTGATTTTATCTTAGGCTTTAGATGAGGTTATGAGTTATTTATTTTTAATTTTGAGTTGATTAATTTGGTAGAAGATTTTTCTTTCCTAAGAGCTAATCATCATCCAGGCCATACATCAAAGCAAGGAAGAAACTAGGAAAAGATGCCATCTTAATGCACAAGCTAAACAAACATCAATCATTTATAAAGCTAGTGCAAGAGAATAAAAGGCCATTTATAGTCGGGTGTCACTGCACAAACCATAAAATAAATTAATTAATTATAATTAAGCAAGGAATTTATGTTATGGGGGTCTTAATTTTTTCTTTTCTTTTTTCTTTTTTTTTTTTGGTTCCTTCTTTTGGATGGTTGGAAGGTGGTTGCTCCAAAGGCTTCACATTGTACATAAGATGAAATCTTATGACCAATGCTCATCCTAATCCTCCATAACAATCATTCCAAAATCCTAATTACAAAAGTACATAAAAATGAAAAGTAAATCTAACTAATACCTGCAAAATAGAGGTTAGCTAAACAAACCATATAAATCCCAAGCATGTATATTGGACTTAGTACCCCACACATGGGTAACCAAGTCCACCTGGCCTATTAGATTATGCTTAGGGGTATAAGCACCTGCACAACAAAAGCATTTATATTTTTTTTTTATTATAGTGCCCCTTAAGCACAATCCCTTGCAGAAAATAATGATTAGACTAAATCATCCTACCATTCATTCTACTCACATTCACCCTATCATACAGACTAAAACATAGCATCACAAAACAAAAGCAAACATAAAACCATGCACCGCCCTAACCTAAAGCTAGAAATGGTGATTTAGTCTAATGTGTGTACTTTAAAAGGGTTTGTGTGGTATGCTTAGCTATGGGTTTAAGGTTTAGATTTTCTAAGTATGAAAATGTTCAACTTAAAGGGTGGTTTCATTTAAGTTATTTTTAGTTGATTTAGTTGATTTTTATTTGATGATTTGTTTAAGTTTGAATGAACATACAATTAATTACTAAGTAAAGAGAGGGAAAAGAAAAAGAGAAACTTCTCTTTCCTTCCCTACCTTACATAATTTTTTAGGTAGATTCATGTTTGATTTTATTTAGTGAATGCTTTCTTATATGTTTTAATTAATCCTAAGTTTAGAATAACTCTAAATAAACCTATTCAAAAGGAAAGACATTTTAAGATTAAGTAAAGTGAAATAATATCACAAAACACACACCACTTTATTTCTTTCCAACATATATAACATGCATATGGATGAATCCTAAGCATATCTATACAAGCAAATGAGAATGCTTAGAACACCTTAATGATGAATGCCAAGTAGTGTTACTTAAGAAAATTTGGATGATTTATGAGGTATGATTTTCATTAAGTAGAAAAGGGGGTATTCTTTTATCCTTTATTCATATGCACATGTGTATGTTTAAGAGGCATAAGTGAGTACGGTGCCATTGTTAACACCAGGGGTGTAAGGTACAAGACCTACTTAGGGCTACTTAAAGCCTCGCAACCTTGGGGTTGTCCAGACTAATATTCTACTTTCCTTAAATACATATGCATTTACAAAAGAAATAAATGAAAAAAATAAAATGCAAAGTTTATGTTTATTTGATTTTGGTTTATTGTTTGTTTATATGTGTGATGTGACATTCCTTCTTAATTCATGACATAAGAGTGTATAGGAATGGGTTTGCACAAGTGTTATGTCCTTTTCAAATGGATTATACACTTTGCCAATCCTATACAATTCTATGTTAAGGAAAAGTGGAGAATCAAAGCCACATAATACATATCTTTATATTTCTCACATGTAAGCTTTTAAATGATTATAAGTAGCATACCTTTTAGTTTTGATGTTTGATTTATAAATTTTGAAATTAATTTTGAATTTAATAGTGATAATAGTCATTCATATTCTTACTTTAGCCAGAACATGCAATTTGACATAATGGAAACATTTCATTTTTTTTTGATTTTAAAAGGAATGAATGCATGATTTTCATATGACATACACATTTGGCATGCTAGGAAAGAAATAAAGTGATGAAAGTAATGTAAATTCATTCACCCTAATTAATTCCCAAAGGCAATCCTATGTAATAGAATTATTTAAAGCAAATCAAATTTATTTTAAAGAGAGTTTAAATTTTGTTTGAGTTTGATTTCAATTTGAGAAATGTGAGATGGGTTTGTTGTTCCTAACCCATTCCCACATGTGTATGTTATTTTTGTTTAATTTTTAGGTGATTAGGTTAATTTTATGTTTTAGTTAGGTTAGGGTGTATATTAAGTGTATTAATTACCCCTTACCTATACCACCTTAGCATATGTAACCAAATAATTATGAGCCAATAATATGACATAAAATCATACAAGGAATTTAAATCAGTAATGCACCTAGGAAGAAAAGGGCCTAATGCATTTGGCTCATAATTAATGATTAATTAAGCTAAAGAGTTTAAGTTAAGTACTTTCATAATCCTTCCCACATATGTGGATTAGGCTTTGATTTCCTTAAGCCACTTAGGCTATTAAACAACTAAGTAACTACCCAAGATGGATTGATTAAGTTCTAAAATATTTTGATAATTTTATGAAGTTATATAAGTAAGTAATTAGTGGATTAACCCTTAATTGAATTTAGAATAATGAACAGAAAGGGGGTTTAAGGAATAGCTTAGGAAAAATATCCCAAAATTATTCTTAAACCTCCTGATCACTCAAACAAAGCTTAACTAACTCAATCAAGGGATTAAACTACTATTCACACACTTAATTAGGCTAAATTACATTAAGAGAGTAATTAAGGATTCAATAATTGATCCCCCTAATTAACCCATCAATAAATCTCAAGAAAATTAAGAGAGGCAGAAGTCATACCCCTAAATGCACATGAGAAGTTTGAGATTAATCAGTGGGATATTCAGGGAATAATTAAGGTTATTAGGTTTTCATTAAAACCCTAATTAAGGAAAATATATTATTCAAAATCTAGTGAAATTAATTTTAGAATATTCTCCTCTGAATTATCTTTCCAATGTTTTTTATCTTAAAATTTAAGGATTTTTCTGGAATTAGTTATGTAATTATGAAGATTCAATGATTAAGGATAATCAAATAAATCCCTGATTAAAATAGCTAATCCTGTAGGTGCCACATGGACGTTGACATAGCACACACTTTCCATGTGGCACAACGAGAGAGGCTATTTAAGTTGTCACATCTTAGCATCACGTCAGCGACAGTGCTATGTGGTTTCTCACCATCCGTCTGATCAAGGATCAGATGGTTAAGATTAAGCCCGCAATATTAAAGGATTAAATCGAATATCCTATGCATCTTGACCATGGCCATCCATCCAAAATGCATGGATGGATGACCCATGATCCATCCCCAATCTTCCCTACGGGAGATGGCCACCATCCATCTTATAGGGGAAGATTCAAGCTCGATTGAGCTCGAATTGAAACCAAATTCAACCCACACCATCTAAGAGTAATGGGGAACACATCCAATGGCTAACTTTGCTTGGGGTGAAACTTTCCTTCACAAAGGACCAAGAAAAAAATAAAACTATGCTCAGTTTAATGGCATACCTCACCGGAGGCTATCACCAGCACTCGAATCCCTTGAAGTAGCTTCGTCTAGTAGAGATGAAGCCTTGTTGAAGGTTTGAGGTGTTGAGATTGAATGGATCTTCTTATGGACCAAGTTCACCTTCAAATGCTCATGGCCTTGATCAAAGTCTCACCTCCCTTAGCTTTAGAGCTTGGAAGAAGCTTGGGATGAGTTCAACTAGACCCTCTAAGGGTGCTTGAAGGAGGAATTAGATTGGTTTTGAGTATTGAGTGAGATGTAAAATGGCTTGAGCTCCCTTATTTTTAGTTTAGAGAAATCGAGAAATGGAGAATTCTCACTCACTCTAGGAAGCTTGGGGAGACTTGCAATGACTTTCTCTGAGTTCCTTAAGCTCAATCAAATGTCACACATGAATTCAAGTGGAATTAGGGGAGTATATTCCCCTTGAAGGATCAAATGACCACAAGCTCCTTTGCCATTTTGATCCAATTGACCTATGCAATGGGTTGTTAAGGCTAGAACATGCACATGGGTGGTTTGGCTAGAGGAGTGGATTAGCGAAGGTCCCATGTGCTTAATTCAAGTGGAGGAGGGATTCCCACTTGCTCATTTCCATGGGGGTGGTTGGTTTTAACCTTGGGTTGGGTTTGGCTGACCCAAACCCAATTGGTCATGTGCACCATTTCTATTAGTGACCATTTGGTCCACTAAGAGGATGTCAAGTGTCCATGAAAAAGAATTGACCAAATTCCAAGTGGGTTTGATTTTAGGTCACCCTATGGCCTAGGGGTAAAATGGTCATTTGATCTTGATTTTAGTTTGAATATGTTTGGTATGATTGAAAAATGGGTTAGCCAAGTTTCATTGAATTTGGAGTTGGTTTGATATGATTTGGCTCATGTTGATCCATTTAGGTAAAATGGGTCAACTTGGGTCAAGTTGACTAATTGGTCAAACAATCAAAGAGTCAAGTTCATATGACCATTTGAAATTTTTGCATCATTGGTTTGGTTCAATTTGATTTATATTTGGATTTGGTTCATTTGATTTCAGGTCAAATGGGTCAAGTTGACAATTTGACCCATTTGACCTATTTGAGTTAGGTCATGGGTTGGTTTATGTTTGGTTGATCATTTTAAAATGGATTGGTATATTTGTTTCCAATCAATTTGGTTTATATTTATTTGGCTCAATTTGACCCGGTCAAGTTGGAGTTCAAGGTCAATTGGGCTAGGTTGGAGTCTAGTTGGCCAATTGGGCTTTGGTCAAGTTCAAAATCATTTTAGAATGAATTTGACCCATTGGTTTCAATCAATTTGGCTTAGATCAAGTTTTGACACAATTTGACTTTTTAGGTCAACTTGGGTCAACAGTCAAGTAGCCAATTGATGACTTGGTCAAGTTCAAACATTGGTCATGAATGAGTTTTGATCAATGGTTTCAATCAGTTTGGCCTATGGTGGATTTTGGCTCATTTAGGTTTCATTTTGGCTAAGTGTTGACTTGGTCAACCCTTAGGTTTGACTTGGTTTGACCCAATTTGAGTGATTGATCATCTCATGATGATTGTTGCTCATAATGTGAGGTTTAGTTGGGCTTAGTTCAATTCAATTTGGTTAGGATTAGAATTTGGCTCATAAGGATACTTTAGGTCACTTTGGGTCAAGTGAGCCTAAGTGGGTCAAATGGCTTGGTCAAAGCTTGATTTGAGTTTGGTTGAACTCACATATGGACTTATGATTGAAATATAAATCCATTTGCAAGTGGTTTGAAGTCAAATGAGTTTTGATTCATTTGACAATTTCAAGTTCGAAAGGGTGAACATGAGTTTGACTTAGGTTCAATTTTTGAATTGAGTTTTGGTTTGATGATTGAAGTTTATATTTATATTTGGATTCATGATTGAAGGATTGATTGAATCATGAAGAAAAATCAAGGGTTTGGCTTGATTTGAATTTGATTTGGCTAAGTTCAAGAATTTGATTTGAAAGGCTTAGGTTGAATTTTGATTGAATTTGAGTTTGAGTTTTGAATTGATTTTTGGTTTGATGTTTAAAGTTTATGTTTATATTTGGATTCATGATTGAAGGATTGATTGAATCATGAAGAAAAATCTTGATTTGAATTTGATTTAGCTAAGTTCAAGAATTTGACTTGAAAGGCTTAGGTTGAATTTTGATTGAATTTGAGTTTGAATTTTGAATTGATTTTTGAATACTTGAATTTATATTTCATTTACATTTGTGAATATAAATGAGAATATAAATAGGTTATGAGAAAATTCCTTGAATTTGAATTGATTTAGATTTGATTTAGGCTAAGTCCATAAGATAGAATCAAAGTGACTTAAGAAAGATTTTTGGAATTGGATTTGAATTTTAGATTTAGTTTGATTGATTTGAATTTATATTTCATTTATATATGTGAATATAAATGACAATATAAATGGGTTATGATAAAATTTCTTGAATTTGAATTGATTTAGATTTGATTTAGGCTAAGTCCATAAGAGGGAATCAAAGGACTTAAGAAATATTTTTGAACTTGGAATTTCAATCATAAGCTTCAATCATTTGGAATTGATTTGAGTTTGAAAAAATCACTTAAGTTGAAATTGATATAAGTTTTTGAGTTAGAGTTGGAGTTGATATGAGTTTTACTTGAAGGGAGGAAGTGAGGATTGGGGTTAAGCTATAAGGGGTGACAAATTTTCTTAACACCCTAAGGCATAACCTATTCTATGGCTAACTCTTCTATCTAGGGTTGAGGTGTCCACCTAATCACTAGATGTGTCTTAAGACTAAGGAACTTCTTAAAGTATAAGAGATGTCCTATGTCTAAGAAGGAGGGGTTGAGCTCATCCTAAAATGGTCAACAATAAGCAACTATAAGAATAGAAAATACTATGAAAGTTGTATTTGATTTATGATTCTTATTCGTTGGTCATATTACATACATATTGTGGTGTTTATTTTTGAGATGTGGGACTATGAGATCTTAGGAGGTACTTATTGAAGTGATCAGTGATAAGGAATGATGTACTATCTCGAAAGATAGAAATCACCACTTATAATGTACTAATCATAAGAACTCTAGGCATGATGGGTCTATATACCAGAGATCTTTTCCCTACTTTACATAAAAAAAAGTAAAGTATGGTTTATTTTAAGCCAGTTTCGTTAAGTTCTTTATGGAGGTAAGCCCCCATAGTTAATTACATCCTAAGAAATATGAATTCCTTAAGAATACTCTTGATTAAAGTACATAATTAGGGTCTCCAAAGATTTCAAGGCTAAGAATATCAAAGGATTGGCTGTTTTAGAAAATCAAATGGGATAGATCAAAAGAAGACACTTATTTTAGCAGCCAAAGGAGATGAGTAGGGAATGTTTATGATACTAGGAAGCCTAGTGAGCATTCCAATCTACCCTATAATTGGGCTTTATATTTTTTAAATTGAAGTGAGTTAATTATTTGAGTTGACATTTTATTAGAATACTAGGACTTATAATCTCACAACATAAGATTGTGGAAATGCTTAAGAGGTGAGAATTTATGCTTGTAGCTTGAAGGAAATAACTACCTCAGATCCTAAGCTAGGGAGCTTTGGAGAGGGTTGAAGCATGACTTAAATTTAAGGCAAAATGGGTATATGGTTTACCTTCACAAAAGAGAACAAACTACTTGACTGCTGGACTTATAACTGCCTGGAGTGGCAGCCACTTGACTCCTCCTATGCTTTAAATCCATGTAGGCAAGTCTTATGCTTTGCAAGATGGGTAGGCTGTTATTTATTTAGAAAAGAGACTAAGTCCTTAAACTCACTCCCTAAGAGACTAGAGCATGAGTGGTATGAATTCATAACTTAATCTAATGCAAATTTTATCAAATTTATTTGATTCTTTTGGACTCTTTGTTTTGACATGGATTTGTATGCCTGTAAATGAAAACTTGATTATGGGCCAAATCAGAGAGAAATGGGTGTTCTTCCATCAAAGGCTCTCCTGAGTTAAGCTTTATTCTCGGCACAAATGGAAGCCCCCTTAAAGAATGAAAGAATATGACATGCATGATGTTATACATACAATCATCTAGCTAAGGAATTGCTAAATATTTTATTATCTTAATTTAATTCCTAGGATTTTATGTGAGGTTATGAATTATTTTAAAATTTAATTATGAGTTGTTAATTGAGGTAGAAAAATTAATTTTATCCTAAGAGCCTACCGCATCCAGACCACACATTTAAACATCAAACATGAAGAAACTAAGAAAAGCATGCAATTTAGTGTAATCTAAAAATAATTTTATAGACTACCATAAGAGAATAAAAGGGTCGGGTTTTTATACACCCAGAGAAAAAAAAGATGGGTGGAGCTCTACCCTTATACATTACAAAAATAATACATGCTATGTGGGTCTTCTTTTCTTCATTTCTTCCTTCTTTTCTTTTGATTTGATTTGCTCAAAGGCATCATCCAGGGGACTAAGCCTTGCTACTCATCCTAATCTCCCATAACATTAATCCTAATTTTGAATGCAAAAATACATTAAAAATAAGAAAAAAGAAAATCTAGCTACACCTACAAAATAAATGTTAGCTAAACACACCATACAAACAAATTATATGAATAATTTGACTTAGCACTCACACATGGGTAACCAAGCTCACTGTTAACATGAGTTATACTTAGGGGTCAGCATAGAAACACATTTATATTTTATTATAGCATTGACCCTTAAATATGATTAGGCTAATCACATATCATCCTATCAGGCATACAACTAACATTTAGTCTAAAATATATATCACAAAATAAAATACATATACTACATCCTTAGCTAAGTGGTGACATTGTATTCTAATATGTGTAACTTGTGTAGGCTTCTTTAGTTTAAGTTTCAATTTGTTTAAATTTTACCTTTGGGTGATTTCAATTTAAATGATTAATGATTTATTTTTTTATTTTTATTTCACTTTTATTTGGTTAAAATGATGTTTAAGTTTTCAAGAATAAAGAGAATGAATTCTATTTGTAGAGAACTCACCCTATTCTAACTCTAAAGAATCCGGTCCTTAAGTATCTTTAATTAGCCCATTTGAATTTATGTAATTCATTTTCTTTGATTTATTTGATTTGATTTAGCATTTATAATTTGAGTTTGGTTAAGTATTTGATTGATTGATTTTGGATTAAATGTGTTGATTTAATTAAATCTTGATAATTCAATATCCTTAATATCTAATGAAGTTTAAGTTTGTTTAAATCATGTATTTTTTGATTAATTTTAGATTAGATGTTTTGGTTTAATTAAATCTTGATAATTCAATATCCTTTTTAAATTATTTTAATTATTTTCTTTGATTATGGTTATGTGACTTAATTATATGTTTATTTGATTTGATTATGGTTCATTTATTTTTGTAGTTTGATTGGATTAGATTGAGATTTTATTTTGATTTTAATTGAGTTTGATTCTTTGTAATTATGATTTTTTAAATATCATCCATTTGTCATGTTTATCAAAGTTTGGTTTGTATTTTGATTTCATACAATGGATAGTTAATTAGTTTATCTTTTTTTAAGTTGGTTGAATGAGATTTGATTTGATTACATGATGAGAGTCTTTCTTAATTTAATTTAATTTAATTTGATTGATTGGCTTTATTAGTCTTTGGGTTTGCTTAGGTTCAATGTGATTATGTAATTAAGAAGTGTATTTATGTTAATTATAAAGATTTGTTTAATTTTCAATTTGATTTCATATTTGTTTAGATTAATGATGTGTAATGACTTAATAATTTAGGTTTAATTTAGGTTTTGATTAGTATTTAATTGCATTTATGTTTGATTAAGTTTAATTTTGATTGACTTAATTTGCTTATTTAAAGTGTGATCAAATTAATTAGTAGATTAATTAGGTGTTTGATTTGAATTTGATTTAAAAAATTTTAATTTAATTTATTAAGATGATGGATTAATTCATTAAGTTTGCATTAATTAGGTGTTTATTCAATTGGATTAGCTTGGGGTAATTAATTTAATTTAGAAGTGTGTTTAAGTTAATTATTAAATTAAATAAAGATTTATTTAATTTTTAATTTGGTTTTATATTTATTTAATGTAATTAATGACTTAATGATTTATGTTTAATTTAGGATTTTATTGGTATTTAATTACATTTATGTTTGATTAAGCTTAAGTTTAATATGATTAATTTGATTAACTTAATCAGTTTACTTTAAGGGTGTGATTAATTATTAAATTTAATTAGGAGTTTGATTTAGGCTTAATTTAAGAGTTAGCTTTAATGTAATTTATTTAAATTAATTTTATTCATTAAGATGATGGGTTAATTCATTAAGTTTGCATTAATTAGATGTTTGATTAATTTGGTTTGATTAATATTAAATGATTATGATTGTATTAATTAATTTAACTTTTTTAGTTTACTTAATGATTAATTAGTTTCATTTATTTATATTCATTAAGGAATTTCATATGATTAAGATTTCATGCTTAGTGTAAATTTAGCTATACTAGTTTGACCATATTAAAGTTTCCTATTATTTAAATTTAAGTTTGATTTAAGATTTAATCATTTAATTGAGTTTTATTAACTTAAATAGGTTTAATCATATTTAATTTAATTTCCTCTGAGGATTATATGATATTTTTTGATTTGAGGTTTGATTAATGATTGCTTAAGTGTTATTTCATTTCTGATTTTAATTTATTATTTAGATTATTATGAATTTCATTTTAATTAATTCCTTAATTTGTTAAATTTTAACCCTAAATATTTATTGTAAGTTCATTAAGCTTTAGAAGATCATATTATTGTTATTATTATTATTATTATTAAATTATTTTGAATTTTATTGATTTATTTATTAAAATAGACAATATGAACTTCAAAATTTAATTTCTCCCAATCAAAAGTCTTTTTTCTTTAGATTTTTATCATAAGTGTGCTTTAACTTTAATTTTAATTCCTGAAAAATTTCAACTCAATCCGACTTATATTTTTAGAGTAATTAATAAAACTTTATTTTTACTAAAACCTAAATTAAGCTCAAACCATTCAGTAAAATTTAGGGATTTTGGGTTTTTGAATTCCTCTCAAAAAGATGAATTCAACGAGCTCTTGTTTAAAATTTTTGGTTAGGTATTTTATTTTCTATGAATTTTTGAAATTTCAGGTCATTTAAGGAATTTTTAAAATAAAAAAAATTCAATTTTTCTATTTAGCATAGTAAGCATCGCGCGTGATGACAATGATGTGATTGGATTGGCCGCGTGGTGGTGGCATCGGCGCCATCGCGATGATTGTGCGTCGCGTGACGAGAGCGGGAAGATGGCCGTGGCGTCTTTGTTTGATCAGGCGTCCATTAGATGTCCATGCGATCTAAAAGGCAGATCGCGATGAGATCGAGCCATCCGATCATGGCGGGGATCGATGGTCCAAAACACACCAGCTGATCTGAATGCTAGGATCGCGCGATCCGAGCCGTCCTATCCCGCGAACAGTGGGATCGAATGGCTGCTACTGTTAGGCCAGCGTGAACTATAAAAACTTAGGGTATGGAAGAAAAAATGAGAAATTTTAAGTGAAAACTTGTCCAAATGAACTCATTTTCACATCAATTCACACTGGAAAACTTCTATTTTTTTAATTGGGATGATATAAAGTAAAAATGCAAGATTATCTAGGGTAAATTCCTAAAAATAATGCAAAAAATATCACAAATGAAGGATCCATCGGCTACAATTTTTTGAAAGTTACCTCACCAGGGATGATTTTGTGGTGATGAAAGCACATTGTTGAGTGGGGAAGAGGCCTTGGAATGCTTAGATCTTTGCCTTTCAGTATTTTTTGGTGTTTATCATTTTCCACCCACCCAGTTTTGGCTCAAGAGAGTGGGAGTCTTGGGAATCTTGAGGGGAAGAGGAATGAAGCCTCATTTCCCCTTAATATCCCTTTAATCCATCTTTTTTTAATTTTGGCTCCAAAGTATTGTCATTTTACTTGGGGTGGTTGGGATGGATGATGAATTGATTGAGGTAGATTTCCCAGATCTCTCTCTCCATTGAATGTCATGGATGGGGAGTTGAATCTGAGATTTAAATGAAGTTGAGGATCCATAGGAATTTAATTAGTTGAATCCCAAATTTTGGGTTGGGTTGATCCAATTATGGGTTTCAATTTATCAAATTGGGTCACATTGGGTCATATCATAGGTTGACCAATTGGTCAATTAGTCAAACCAAAGCTTAGGTTAGGTTCAAATGATAATTTGAAGAGTTTTGGTATGATCAATTTGATTTAATTTGGCTAAGAATGGATTTTGGCTCATTTGAAATCAAATGGGTCAAGTTGACCAATTTGACCAAAATTGGCCAAATTGGCTTAGGTTATGGGTTGATTCATGTTCAATTGGCTAATTGAAGATGAATGTAATCTTTGGTTCAAATCAATTTGGATTTAGGCCATTGATTAAATGGCCTCAATTGGGCTCGATTGAAAAAAATTGGGTTCAATTATATCTTTGGTCAAATTTAATAATCAATTTAGAATGAGCTTGAGCCATTGGCTGCAATCAATTTAGGTTAGATCATGATTTGACCCAATTGGTTCTTTAGGCCAATTTGGGCCAACTTGTATAAAATGACCAATTGAGCTTGGTTTGGCTCAATTGTGGTCAAGTCACATTTAAATATTGATTTTGGGTTGATTAAAATTATTGATTTCAATCAATTTGATGTAGGATGAGTTTTGGCTAGTTTTTGGTTCATTTAGGCTAAGGGTTGACTTGGTCAAATGACTAAGTTGACTTTAATTTGACAATTGATCATTCTAGGATGATCAACAATCATGGTGGAAGGTTTTGGTGCTTGGTTCAATCCAATTTGGGTTGGATTGGAACTTGGCTCAAATGGGTCCTTCTCACTTTGGGTCAAGTGGACCTAAGGTCAATTTGGTTTTTTGAGATGAGTTTAGTTAAACTTATATATGACCCATGGATTGAAATATAAATTTAATGGCAATCAATTTAAAGTCTAAGGGATTTTGGCTCATTTAAAGTTTTCAAGTCAAAAGGGCTAGGTTGGGTTTGACTTGGGTTGGTTTCGATTTAATTTGATGATTATAAGTTTCATTTATATTTGGGCAAATAATTGAATGAATGATTGATTCAAGAGAAAATCCATTAGTTTTAACTTGATTTGGATAGAATTTGGCTAAGTCCAAAGAATTAGCTTAAAGGTTGGATTTGGATATAATTTTGGTCATTTGAATATGGATTTCATTTATATTTGTGAATATAAATGAAGGAATAATTGATCTATAAATAAATCAATTGAATTTGATTTGATTTAAAGGGGTTTTGGCTAAGCTTATGAAGGTGGTTCATATGGCTTAGGAAGGGTCTTGGGATTTGAATTTGATTTTGGGTTTCAATCATTTGGTGTCAAATTTGGGATATGGATTTGGAATTTGGATTTGAATTTGAGGTTTAGTTTGAGATTTGAATTTGGGTTTGATTTGAGAATGTGCATATAGATTGAGTTTAGGCTAAAGGGTAGGTGATTTCCTTAAGTCCTAAGACATGGTCTAATCTTATGATTAACCTTTCTAAATCTCTAGGCTTAGGTTAAGTGTTCACCTAATCACTAGAAGTGTCTTATGACTAAAGAACTCTTAGTGTTTAGAAGAGTCCTAAGTCTAAGAAGAGGAATTTGAGAGCTCACTCCAAAAGTGAGGTCAACACATATGTATAAGAGATTTAAGTAGGTACGACACAATTGTTCTACACCAGAGCGTAAGGTACAAGACCTACTTGGGGCTACTTAAAGTCTAAGGATGTCTAGACTAATTTACCACTTTTTTTATATACATATGAATGTATAAAAAGAACCACAAGAATTAGAAGTCATGCAATAAGTCATATTTGATTTGATTATATGATTTACATATGTGATATGAAATTCTTCATAAGTCTTAGTATGGAGATACATAGGAATAGATTTAGACAAATGTTATCCTTTTCAAATAAACTATACATTTGTAAATCCCATATAAATCCATATAAGGTATGGAAAGAGAGCTTCATATTACATATCTTAGATTATGAACACATGTAAACTTATAGATACTTATAATTAACATCACTCCATATATTATATTTATGGGCTTTTGAAGATAACTTTTGATTTAATAGTAATAATAGCCACATATTTTTAATTTAGATCACCACATGCAATTTGGTATAAAAGAAACTATTTCATTTAGTTAATTAAAAAAAATGAATGCATGATTACAAATGGCAAACAACATTTAATAAGATTGGAAAGAAATAAAAGAACATAAGCACATGATATCATTCATTCCAATTAATTCCTAAGGACAATCATACTAAATAAGGCTATTTAAAATAAACCAAAGTTCTTTAGTGATATTTTTAATTTTGAGTTTGATTTGATTTAAGAAATGTGAAAGAGGTTTGCTAATCCTAATCTCATTTCCCATGTGTGAGTTAATTTGGTTTAGTGAAGAATATTTAGGTTAATTTTAGGTTTTAATTATGTTAAGTATAAATTAAGTGAATTAATTAATTATTACCTACATCACTTAAGTTAAATTAACTAATTAATAATGAACCAATATATAAATCACATAAAAATTTATAATGCTCTTAAGAATTGAAAGGGGTCTAATGCAATTGGCTCATGTTTAATAGTTCATTAGGCTTAACAGATCTCACTTAACTACTTTTATAGTTTTCTCACATATGTGAGAGTTAATAATTCATTATCTCTCACTTTGAGTTATTGAACACCCAAAGAGCTACCCAAGATTGATTAAGGTTGCTTAGATGTAAAGTGAATTTTAAATTGAGTTAATCAAACTCATTAATCCATTTGATTAAGCATGTCTGATTAATGAAATGAAATTGACTTAAGAAAAGAGATCAAGAAAGAGATCTTGATCTCAATCCCAAAGTCCCATATTTGATCATTTAAGCTTTGATTTTTATCTTGAGAATTAATTAATTAATTACCTCATTAATAATTAACTAATCAAATTCCAAAAGTGAAGAAAACTTAGGAAATAAATTATGAAAAATATCCAACACATTCACCAAGCTTACTATTCAGAGGTAGGTAAGGCTTAAATAATTAATTAAACCAATGTTCATTCATTAATTATCACTAATTGAATTAAGAAAGTGATTAAGACTTAATCAATTGATTTCTCTAGTTAAGCAACTAATAAAATCCCAAAAAACTAGGGGAGGCAGAGGTTATCCCTTAAACATCCACAAAAAATTGAAGATCAATTGGGTGATTAATTAAGGAATAATTAAGCTAATTAGATCTCTAATTAAATCTTAATTTAGACAAAATCACTATTCAAAATCAATTAATGATAATTTTTCTGGATTATACTATGAAATATCTTTAAAATGAGCCCAAGTTTGTATTTTTTGGATTTTTCTAGAGCGAGTTATGATTTTAGAAGTTTTCAACCTTAAAATGGATTAATTAGGCCTAATTAAAGCCTTAATCCCATTAACCACGTGGCGGTGAGTGCTTTCCACGTGGCGTGATGAGAGTGGTTATTAAAATAGTCACATCCTCCGCTGACTTGGATAGTGGCGAACATGCTAACTCTATGGACCATCCGATCTAAGATCGTACGACCACAATCAGATCCACAATTTAGGAAGAGAATCAAGGGATCTAACGCAGGATCTAATTAGAACCATTCATTCTAATCACGTGAAACAGACGGCTTATGATCTATCTCATTCACGAAAGGATGTCATCTATCTTTCCTCGTTCGATCTGCTCACCGCCAATTGCCTCCAAATTGATCCCACACCTTGAGGGAGGCGTACATCTAAGAAAACTCATGACATTCAAATTTACTTCACAAAGGACCAAGCTATTTTTCATTCAAGGCTTAGTTTGTAAAATTACCTCACCAGAGCTAATGTATGATAGTAGGATCGATGGAGGTAACTTCACAAAGGACCAAGCTATTTTCCATACAAGGAGCACACATCTAGTTGAGATAAGGCCATGTTGAGAAGCTTTGAGCTTGATTTGGGGTGGCATGCTCGATCGATAAATCCATGCACATAAAGGCTTTAGTTCCGATCAAACTTCAATCTTTAGTGCTCGAAAAGGCTTGTAGATGATTCAGTTGGCTTCGACGGAGTATGAAGATGGTGTGGGTGCAAGGAATTAAAATTTGATTGAGTGGAGGAGGAGTATTGATTGAAGGAAGGTTGCCTTATTTTTGGTTTCTCAAACAAAGAGGAAAACTGATTGAGGGAGGCTTTGGGAAAGCTTCAAATGACTCTAAAGGGTTTTGGAATTGGCTAAGGGACTCACATGATGCCGAATGATTTCTTTTCCAGTTGAAATAGGGGAGTATTGGCCGAAAATGTGCATGAAAGATGGATGGGATGGGTTGGCTAATTTGTGCCACCGTTAGTCTTGGAGGTCATGTTTAACACCACATGGCTCAACTTGAGTGGAGGGAGCCATGAGAGGAGCCTCTAAGAGGAGCCTCTAAGGATGGTATGCAAAGTTCCCTTTCAATTTGTCTATAGGGTGCTCGGTTTGGCTTGAGTGAGGATGAGTTGAACTTTCATTGGTCCTTGGCCGACCTAGGGTCGGTTAGGTGAGCTAGGTGGGTCGGTGGAGCCTCACTTGAGTCTTGGAGGCTGCCATGGTGATGGGGAAGTCAACTTTATTTGTTAGCATGAAGATCTAATGCAAAGAGTTTGTATAATGGCTAAACCCCTTGGTGGGGTCCACTATGGATTTGGATTAATTTGGGAAAGAATTAGGACATGTTTGGGTCGAGTTTGACCAAGTCCTAGGGTTCCATGAGTAGGTTTGGAGTGATTTGGCTTCATTTGGGTTAAATAGGGTTGGGTTTACCAATTAGTCAAATGGGTCAAAAGGTTGATGATTATTTGAGATGTTTTGGTTCAATTAATTTTGATTGGTTTGGTTTTGGATTTGACTCATTTGGATTCAAAGGGTCACCAATTTGACCAAAGTGGATTAGGTTATGAGTCAAGTTCAATTAGTTGATTGAAAGTAATTATAAGCTTTGGTTTGATTTAATTTGAATTTATCTTGAATTTTGACCAATTTGACCCTTTAGGTCAATTTGGGTTGCAAGTTGACCAATCAACTTGGGCTCAATATAACTTTGGTCAAGTTCAACAATTGATTTGGAATGAACTTGAGCCATTGGTTGAAATCAATTTGAATCAAATCATGATTTAACCCATTTTAGCTTTTTAGGCCAATTTAGGTCAACTTGGGTCAAATGGCCAAATAAGCTTGGTTTGGCTCAAGTGAGGGTTTGGTCATATTCAATCATTGATTATGAGTTGGTTTGAATCAATGATTCTAATCAATTTGGCATATAGTTGATTTTGGCTAGTTTGGATTTCATTTGGGCTAAAGGTTGACTTGGTCGAAGGCTAGGTTTGACCCAATTTAAGGAAATTGATCACCCTAGCGTGATTGTTGGTTATGTTGGGAGATTTAGATGGGCTTAGTTTAATCCAATTTAGACTGGATTAGAACTTGGCTCAAAAAGATCCTTTATGTCACTTTGGGTCAAGTGATCCTAAGTGGGACTTGATCATGACTTGATTCAGGTTTAGTTGAATTCACACATGAGCCTAAGATTGAAATATAAATCCAATTACAATTGGTTTAGGGCCAAATGGGTTTTGGTTCATATGACAATTTCAAGTCAAGAGAGGTCAAAATGGACTTGACTTGGGTTTGGTTTGATAATGATGGTTTATGTTTATATTTGGGTTAATGATTGTAGGAATGATTGAATCATGAAGAAATCCATGAGTTTTGAATTGATTTGGGTATCATTTAGCCATGTTCAAGAATTTGGCTAAAAGGGATAAAATTGGAAATTTGATTTGATTTGGGTTTCGTTTTAGCCATTTGAATTTATATTTCATTTATATTTGTGAATATAAATGAAGATGTAAATGGGTTATGAGAAAATCACTTATGTTTGGAGTGATTTGGAAGCAAATTTGACCAAATCTAGGGATGTAGGTCAAAAGGACTTGACTTGGGAATTGATTTGGTTTGATTTATTTTTGGTCATTGGAGGGTGGGTTTCATTTATATTTGTGGATATAAATGAAGGAATAGTTGATTTGTAAAGAAATCAATCAAGCTCAGTTGATTTGGATCAAGATTTGATTAAGCTTATGGAGGTGGGTCCATATGGCTTAAGAAGGGTCTTGATTTGGTTTGGTTTGATTTATTTTGATTTGATTTGAATGATTTAAATTTTGATTTCATTTATATTTGTGAATATAAATGAGGATATTGATTTATAAAGAAATCAGCCAAATTTGGGTTGGTTTGAAGGAGTTTTGGCTAAGCATATGAAGGTGGTTCATATGACTTAGGAAGAAATTTTGGAGTTTGGATTTAATCATGGACTTCAATCATTTGAAGTTGGATTTGATTTGGAATTTAGATTGGGATTTGATTTGAGATTGAATTTGATAATTGAGAAAATCAATTGGATTGGGGTTGATTTGAATTTGGTTAAGGCTAAGTCCATAAGATAAAATCAAATGGTTTAGGAAGTGATTTTGAGTTTGAATTTTATCATGAGTTTTAATCATTTGATAGTTGGATTTGATTTTGGAATTTGGATTTTAATTTGAGGTTTGGAATGAACGAAGGAAGCAAGGATTGGGTTCAGGCTATAAAGTAGGCAAGTCCTCCTAAATTCCTAAGGCACAACCTATTCCTATGGCTAACTCTTCTAAGTCTCTAGGGTTAGGTTAAGTGTTCACTAATCGATAGAAGTGTCTTAAGACTAAGGAACTCTTAGTATCTATAAGAGTCCTAGATCTATGATGAGGAAGTTGAGAGTTCACTCCAAAAGTGAGGTCAACAAGTGTACAAAGTGTACATATAAAAAATTGCAAAAAAATCACCCAAATTCTCTAGGATACAACTCAAATTCACTTATAATAGCATGTAGAGAGGATATAGCAAGACTCACAATGCTTTAAAATTGAAAAAAAGAGTGTACACTCTACAGTATACATAGTGTACACATAGAAAACTTCACCAAAATTACCCAAATCTCCTAGGAAATAACTCAAATCAACTTATAATAGCATGCAAAGGGGATATAACAAGCCCCACAGTGGTTTAAAATAAAAAAAAGAGTAGACTAGAGTGTACAAAGTGTACACTCTAGAGTGTACAGAGTGTAAAAACTACACCAAAATCACCCAAATTCTCTAGAAATAACTCAAACTAGCTTATAATTGCATATAGAGAGGATATAACAAGCTCCATAGTGGTTTAAAATTGAAAACAAAAGTGTACACTCTAGAGTGTACAGAGTGTACATGATAAAGTCACCCAAATCTCCTAAGATATAACTCAAACGAGCTTACAATAGCATGTAGAGAGGATATAGCAAACCTCATAGTAGTTTAAATTTGAAAAAAAAAAGAGTATGCACTCTAGAGTGTACAGAGTGTACACATAGAAAATTGCACCAACAGACCCCAAATCCTCTTAAAAAGAACTCCAAATATCTTACAATAGCATGTACAAAATAGATAGTAAGCCCACAGTGGTTTAAAATTGAAAAAAAAGTGTACACTCTAAGGTGTGTGAGTGTACACATAAAAAATTGCACCAAAATCACTCAAATTCCCCAGGAAATAACTCAAACGAGCTTAAAATTGGAAAAAAGGGCATGCACTCTAGAATATATAGAGTGTACACATGAAAAATTTCATAAAAATCACAAAAATCCCAGAAATAACTCAAAACTATAATAATAGCATGTAGAGAGGATATATCAAGCTCTACAATGATTTAAAATTGAAAAAAAAGGTGTACACTCTAGAGTATACATAGTGTACACGTGAAAAATTGCACCAACATACACCAAATCCTCTTAGAAAGAACTCTAAATAGCTTACAAAAGCATGTACAAAAGATAAAGCAGTGGTTTAAAATAGTAACAATGGATTAAAATACTTTCAATCAAACATAACTGAAAAGTTAGATCTTTATATGAACATATAAAAATTTGGGCCTTAAATAAACATGAATAGTTATCATTAAAAGATACCTAGATCTCTGATTCACGCATTATAATGTGCCCCTATAATGATATTCATCATCAACTTGGTGTATCCTTCTGCTGGCTGACTTACTGTTGAGCTGGAATGAAATTCCTAGTATATAAGAACATCATATCAGTTGTTGATATCTAACATCAAAAATAAAGTATTATACTAGCATACCTCAGAAAAGCACTATAGCATTACAAAAAAATGTGTTGCAATGGAGTGGGTTAAATTTGGAATAGGTGGACTTTTCTCTCTCTCCCTATTCCAACTTGTTCATTCTTCTTTGTAACATTAAAAATAGAGTGGGTTAAATTTTGGTAGTAATAATTGAAGAGTACAATTTTAGAAATAGAAAAATACTCTCTTATTTTTCTCCCATATTCTTTCAACCTTATATTGGAAACACCCTTTGGTTGCATCTTAGTTGGATCCTTTAGTAAGTCGGGAATTCATTAAATCTCTTATAGTGGACTTCTTTTTCTTCTTATTTTGTTAGTTGGAGGTGCATTCCTACATAATATAGAATCAACATTTTTCAGGTAATTTCTTTAAGGAATCCAACACATACTGCTCAGCCTCCTTATTACCTTGTGCTCTACTACTTACCTGATATGAATATCTACTAATGTGGTTCCAAAAAATAATGCCAGTAGGATTTTTCATTAGTACTTTGTAAATCTTTCAAGTCCTTGTAAACACTGCCAAAGTAGATATCCTTCTTTGTTCTGGATGCCATCATCTGAGAAGATACTTCTCTAGAATCCGCACAATATCTTCCTAACTCAAAACTCTAATGCAGTGGGAACAAAGTATTCCCATCATCTTAAATTTTTTACAACTACAAGTTAAATCCAGACATGTCTTGAATCATTGAACAGTCCATGTCTTGGAGATGCTCTTATCCTCTAAGTTTCTTATCAAATACTCCATTGGATTATCATCAGATAGTTCTAATCCACCAACTCCATGCAAAAACTCTTCTTCAAAAAATGTATAAAGCTTTATTGTTTAAAACATAGCAACTTGTTTCAATATAGGACTAGTTCTAACAACTGGAATAATAACTAACTGACTGCACTTGAAATCTTCATTATGCTCTTTCCATCGCTATGTGTCCATAACCTTCTCCAATCCCAAAAAATAATCGGTGATAGAGCTTATTAGTTTAGAGACTCCATGACAAACATTATTTGTGAACTCACTACATTGCGTTGATAAAATACACATGCAAAATGAATCTTTACTGAATATGGTGGACCACTTGGTCCTAATTATATAACAGCTAATCCATGATCATGATGATATTGCCTTCTTCTAGCATATTTGACCAAGCATGTTCCAACTCTTCTTTAGAATCACATTTACTCATGCATGTATAAAATAGACATTGTACAGCCTTATTACTATTAAAGCAATGTACCATCGAAGGAGCTTTCTTAGAGATATGTCATTGGCACAACTTATGGCGAGTATGAGCTAATGCAATTTCGATGGCTCTCGCTATTGCCTGATCTTGATCAGTGAATATTGTTGTAGGATGCCTCTCATTCATTAACTAGAGAAATATTTTGAATAGCCATGTGAATGACTTAGTTGTCTCTTCAAATAGAAAGGCTACTCTAAATAGAATATTTTGTTAATGATGATTTACTCCAACAAAAGGTGCACAAATAAGATTATATTTATTGAGTCGATAACTTATATAAAAAACTATGACATATCCAAAATAGTCATAGTCTATCCTTGACATGCTGTCGCTCCAAAAAAAATTAACCAAGTTATCCAACTCATCAATTTGGATATCCCATGCAAACATTCCGTCCTCTGCTTGCCTTTCCTTGAACAATTGTATTAATGCATTAGTATCACCATTCGCAATCCTTGATCTTCTTCTTTTTTGGATGTAATTGAAAGCATCTCTTTTTATAAAACCAATATTCTCCATACCACCAACTTACTCACCAAGATAATGAATGCATCGTTTATTATTCCAACCTATTTACTTTTAGCTTTCTCTTAATGCCTCTATAAGATCTTAGAAGATGTAGGTCACCCGACTTTGCCAATGAATGATTATGACTTTATATGAATTTTAAACCTTACAATTCCCATCTAAATCAATAAAAAATCTAATCATGGCAGACGTATCATATCATATTTATGAAATTTGACTAGATAGTTTAGTTTGACACCTTTTTCAAACCTTTTCCACATAAAATCCTTTGTTTTCAAGTTCTTAGTTAATTAATAACTCGTATGATCCTTCCAAACACTGAATCCAATTTGATGTGCATAATCATAATAGAGTTCATATGCCTCATTTTCATTATGAAAAATAGTGCCAAGCAGTTTGCCTATAATTTGTTCATGAGACATAATAGTTTCATCATCGTGCCTTTGATTTGCCTCATTCATCTGCACATAGAACTCTAAGCAGCTTAGAATAACATGTAGAAGGGATATAGAAATCCTCACAGTGGTTTAAAATTAAAAACAAGGGTGTACATTCCATAGTGTATAAAGTTTACACATAAAAAAACTCATCCAAAGTCACCCAAATCCTGCTGAACAGAACTCCAAGTAGCTCAAAATATCATGTAGAAGGGATATAGAAAGCCACAAAGTGGTTTAAAATAAAAAAGAGCGTACACTCCAGAGTGTCCAGAGTGTACATTACACATGGAAAACACATCCAAAATCACCCAAATCATGTTGGAAAAAACTCCATGTAGAAGGGATATAGAAAGCCCCACATTGGTTTAAAATTAAAAAAAAAAAAGGGTGTACACTCTAGAGTGTACATTGTGTATACATGAAAAACTCATCCAAAATTACCCAAAATATGCTAGACATAACTCCAAGCAGCTCAGAATAGCATGTAGAAGGGATATAGAAAGCCCCATAGTGGTTTAAAATTGAAAACAAGGGTGTACACTCTAGAGTGTACACATAGAAAACTCTTCCAAAATCACCCAAATCCTGCTGGAAAGAACTCAAAGCAGCTCAAAATAGCATGTAGAAGGGATATAGAAAGCCCCATAATAGTTTAAAATAAAAAAAGGGTATACACTACAAAGTGTATAGAGTGTACACATGGAAAACTCATCTAAAATCATCCAAATCGTGCTGGAAAGAACTCCAAGCACCTTAAAATAGCATGTAGAAGGGATATAGAAAGCCCCCACAATGGTTTAAATTAAAACAAAAAGTGTACTCTAGAGTGTACGGAGCATACACATGAAAAACTCATCCAAAATCACCCAAAATTTGCTAGAAATAACTCCAAGCAACTTAAAATAGTATGTAGAAGGGATATAAAAAGCCCCACAATGATTTAAAATTAAAAACAAGGTGTACAGTCTAGATTGTATAGAGTGTACACATAGAAAACTCATCCAAAGTCACCAAAATTTTGATGGAAAGAACTCCAAGCAGCTCAGAATAGCATGCAAAAAGGATATAGAAAGCTCCATAGTGGTTTAAAATAAAAAATGTGTACACTCCAGAGTGTACAAAGTATACACATGAAAAACTACACAAAAATCATTCAAATCTAGAGTGTACAGAGTGTACACATGAAAAACTCATCCAAAATCACCCAAAACTTACTGGAAGAACTCCAAGTAGCTTAGAATAGCATGTAGAAGTGATATAGAAAATCCTATAGTGGTTTAAAATAAAAAAAATGGTGTGCACTCCAGAGTGTACACATAAAAAACTCATCTAAAATCACTCAAATCATACTGGAAAGAACTCCAAGCAACTTAGAATAACATGTAGAAGGGATATAGAAAGCCCCATAGTGGTTTAAAATAAAAAAAATGGTGTACACTTCAGAGTGTACACATAAAAAAATGTACAAAATCACCCAAAACCTCGGAAAGAACTCTAGCACTCAAAATAACATGTAGAATGAATATAGAAAGCCCATAGTGGTTTAAAAAAGGGTGTACACTCTAGAGTGTACAGAGTGTACACATGAAAAATTACACAAAAATCATCCACATCCCATTGGAAAGAACTCTAAGCAGCTCAGAATAGCATGTATAAGGGATATAGAAAGCCCCATAGTAGTTTAAAATTAAAAATAAAGGTGGACACTCCATAGTGTACAGAGTGTACACATTAAAAACTGCATAAAAATCATCCAAAATCTACTGAAAAGAACTCCAAGCAGCTCAAAATAGCATGTAGAAGGGATATAAAAAGCCCCATAGTGGTTTAAAATTAAAAACAATGGTGTGTACTCCAGAGTATACACATAAAAAACTCATCCAAAACCCTCTTTGAATGAACTTCAAGCAGTGTAGAAAATATTTATTTCAAATAAGAATTTCAAAGAAGATCACTGAGTGTTTCAAAATAACTATATATATAATAATGTGTAAGAAATTTACTGATGCATTGATATTTATGACATCATCTAAATTGGTCATCACATGAAGTCTTCCACTTTCAAATTCGTTCTCCATCTTCATAGTTTTTTCAAAATTGAAATGAGAGATTTCTGGTTTTCTTCTCTCGAGTTCGTCTAAAAAAAATCAAATTTATGCCTTAAATTCACTTATATATTGCTTAGGACCTTTCTCTCGCATTCAAATGGCGTTCAACCGCACTCAAAAATGGCGTCAAACATTTTCGCTCCGGACCGGGCCGGGTTGGGTCTAAATAATGTTAACGACATCCGGAGCAGCATTACTGTGTGGTAAAGTAAAAAAAATCAATATTTTATTAATGAACACATGTTTAGATACGATTTATCTTTGGACCAGAGCTATCGGACTCATCGTAATATTTTCTCGGCCTCAGGACGATGGCTAGCCTAGCGAGATTTGTATTTATGACTGAACATCTTGATGGGCAATTGTATGTAATTACGTCACCAATTTAACTTCTAAAATTTTATTATTTATAAAAAGTAATATTTTTATATTTATTTTTTATTTTATTTAAATATTTAAATTTGATATGACACTGAAAATTCTACTAGTCGAAGCATGAATCTTGATGTCAAAAGCAAGTTGATCCTCAGTTGAAACTAGTCGAGATCAAGCACTTAAAATATCCTTGGAATCTTTGGGATATAAATTAAATCCATAAATAGCTCTTAAGAATAAAATGTTTATAGTCAAATTGAGCGTCTTGACGAATTTAACAAGATCTCATAATTCGACTTGTTTGAGCATTCAAATACTTAAAATACATCAAATGATCAAAGGAATCATTCGGCGTCCGATGAAGTGGAGTGGTTCAAATTTTGCATGTATTTATAGAGAACTCCTCCAATCTATAAATAGCCCTACATTCCTCATATGATGGGAGCCCAAGGAAGAGAGGAGAGAATAAAGCTTGAAAATCCTCCAAGCACAATCGTGTTTCCACTGACGGTTGTCAAACGGGCCGCCGTCATGCGTGCTGATCCGCGTCGTCAATCTTCATCATGACGACCTTCATTAGTCACGTTCGTTCAGTTTACGTATTGCTTCATACTTATAATTTCTTTGTTATCTAATTAACTGTTGAATTACCCTTCTCATGTACAATTTTATAATCCGTTATCGGGAAACTTTTGTACTCTGAAACAAATAAATAGTGGAAGATTCTTCTGGGGTATAGTGATTTTTCCTCTTTTGGTTTTTACGTAAAATTTGAGTTTTCTTGTTCACTCTTTAAATACTTGTGTGTGTGGTGGATTTCACAACAAGGCTAAGGCATAAACTTTCACTCTACCACAACTGATTTTTTAGCACGCAACAAAATTCATGATAAAATATTAACTTTTTAATTTTTACTTAACATTAATAATTAAATCATAAACACATTAATACATGTTAATCTATTATATTTATATGAATTTTACACTAATATACATAATAAAATGCTAAATATTACGTAATTAATTTATATGAATTTTAAATTTGAGTTTTTGCATACATACCTCCAAACTTCAAAGTATGTATATTATTTATACAACACAAAACAGAGTTAAGATATTCCCTTCTCTCACTCTTTTAGTCTATTTTGCAATAACGAAAGTGGAGATCTTGTGTGAACAATGTATCAATTTATGTTCTTTTTTCTTTCTTTTTTTTTTTCATTTTACGTTTTTCTTGTTGGAAATTTTCAGATTTTGGTTTCTACTATATATTTTGTGATTCTTACTATATTCTACAATCGTCTCTATATTTTGTAAATTTTGTTTGGTAATATGTTCTTAGTAATCCTCTATCATTTTTGAAGTGGCTATAAGCACAATTACATATTATGTGTTATCATCTTGTTATTATGAAAGTAAAATGCTTTATTGATATTCTTCAAAGCTTTTTTTTTGATTTACTTAATCACTTGTAGTTGCTCTTCATTGATTGATAAAGAGATTTGATCTAGGTTATCTGTACATGTATGATTTTAATACTGGACAAGAAATAACTTTCTATTTTTCTTGTTTTTTTGGGAACTACTTTGTGTTCTCTTTTGTAGAAAAAGTTTCTTATTAGTTTATATATAATCAGAAGTTGTAAGCTCTAATGTGCAATATATACAAGAAACGTTGTATGTGGCTGCTTTGAATTATATATGGTGTGGTTGTTTGTAATTATATAAGAAATATTGCTTTTCTTGTGATCTTGTATGTAAAATTTGGCAAGTATTTGGCATATTTTATGGCCCAATTACATATAAAAGATTAGAATGATTTCTCAAAATATTTTCAACCATCTTTTTTACAATAATTTAAAAATTCAAATCAGTCATCTTATTAAATCTCCTTAGTGCTGAAATTCTTTTCTTTTTTTTTTCTTTGCTTGGTGAAATCAAATTGCCAAAATAAATCTTTATGTTGAGGTCTATTTTATTTGCTTGAGATCCATATTGAAGTCATTTTGCTGAAATATCTTTTTATTACCCCACATATAGTGTTGATAGTTTATATTTTCAAACTTTTAATTAATAGGTTTTGCATTCTCCAAAATGAGCAGTAATTCATGTGCATGAAGGAGTTTGTACAAGAATAGAGCAGTCAATTGCCTAATTTAAAAGCGTCTTATTCACTTCTTATAAAAAAAATAAATTTTCATAGAAAATTCTTAAGACATTCATAAAATCGAACAAAAGAAGATTGTAGATATTTCAAGTGATTAAATGATGATGCAGACATAATATATGAAATGAGAAATCAATCACATGCTATAGAGGAAAAGATATAGAAAAAAACCCTCTAAATACAAAACAAAGCTATAATGGGCTCATAATTGTATCGCAATATTTTTTTTATTAAGGTAACTTTGTATTTCATGATATTGTGACGATCAATCTTCTTATAATTGTATTTTATGGTATATTCTAAACTCCTCTTAACTATGAATAATACATTATATTGATTTTATGCTATCAACATGTTGAATTTGTTGGTTTATTAATGAAGATGACATACATAAAATTATGTTCATTCACATATAATTTAATGTTTTAGTTATTAGGTTCCAATCACAATTGATAAAGAATACAATTATCTAAATGATTGATTTATCGATGTTTTTCATATAAATCTCTTATATGAATGAAAAAACTCCTATCTATATATTCATCTGCTAGCTTCAATGTCAAAGTCATCAATTTTTTTTCAATGATGATTCATAAATTTGAGTTATGACTTGTGAATCTAGATTAAGAACTGGAGGACATTAAGGGTGAGAGAACAGGAAGCCAATGAGTTGTAATTACACATAATTATTGACTTAATTCACCTATGCTTACAGGAAAGCAATTGTGAAATGTCAGTTGTTAACAATTTGAATCTGGAAGCCATTGATGATCAAGCACAACACTTGATTTTCTATTACAACTAATTTATTTGGCAACAACACAAAAAAGTATCACATAAGATAAAAATAATAATCAATCATGTAAAGATCAAATTATGTAATAACTCACAACATACTAGTGCTCATCAAGATAGTATGCCACAATGGGTGTTCTTTTGTACTTAATGATGTAATTACATGATTACAAGGCAATTCGATAACTTGCCAAACTTTGTAAGAGCGCTTTTTAAATGATATTCACTTCATCTCAACAATAACATCATTCAATATTTGCCTTGAATGATGTGGAATGTCTGATTATGAAATTTTTTTTTGTTCTTGTATGGACTTCACTAAGGTGTTCTTTAGCAAAGGACACCAAATTTCTCCTCCAACTAGAAGAATTAATCTTCCTCTCTGCTTGGTGCTCCATAAACATGCCTCTTAATATGTCTAATAAATCAACAATGGGATTCCCCCAAACTTCTCCAATCTATGAATTAAATGATTATGTTATGTTGTTTTATATTATATTGAATTTTTTTATGTTAATTGAATATAAGAAATTTTTTTCAAATTCTTTTATAAATTTGTATGGTGTTTATTTTTGAGATGTGGGACACTACGCAAATCTTAGGGGATACTTATTTAAGTGATCGGGTACGACATTAAGGAATGATGCACTATCTCGAAAGATAGAAATCATCACCATATAATTGACCTAATCACCTAATAAAAACTCCTAAGGCATGACGGGTCTTCGAATACACTAGAGATTTTTCTCTATCTTATATGGAAAAGTAAAGCATGGTTTATTTTAAGCCAGGTTCGTTAAGCTCTTTATGGAGACAAACCCTCATAGTTAATTACATCCTAAGAGATGAAATCTCTTAGGAATACTCTTGATTAAAGTAGAAATTAAGATCTCCAAAGATTTCAAGGCTAGACTATCAAAGGATTGACTGTATTTGGAAATTCATGTGAAAAAACTCAATGAGAAGACTTATTATTGAAGCTAAAGAATAAGTAAGAAATGCTCATGATACTAGGAAGCCTAGTGAGCATTCCAATCTATCATATGGTTGGACTTTATATGTTTGAAATTGAAGAGATTAATTTAGTTAATGTTGACATTTTATTAGAAAGTTAGGACTTATAATCCACCAACACAAGGTTGTGGAAATGCTAAGATGTGAGGATGTAGACTAGTCCAATGAAATAGCAACCTTAGATCTCAATCTAGGGAGCAAGATGAGATGGAGATGGGTTTACCTCCACAAGAGATAAACCGTCCGACTTCTGGACTTATAACCGCCTAGAGTGGCTGCCAACAAACACATCCTACGATTCAAAACTATGTAGTTTGGTCTTATGAAAGTGTAAGATAGTTTAACTGTTATTTAATTTGAAAGAGACTAAAGTCCTAAACCCACTCCCAAGGAGACTAGAGCATAAGTGGTATGAGCATATGGCTTAGTCTATTAATGTAAAATCTTTTCAAATTTTATTTCATTTTTGACACATTCATTTGGACAAAGGCTTGGGATTTTTATGCCTAAATGCATGATGAAATAAGGTTATTAGCCAAATTAAGAAGAGGTGTTCTCCACCACAAGGATGCCCTCATAGGTCAAGCATTCCTCTATCGTAAGGATGGAGATCCCCATATTCAAGGAAGAAGGAATATGCATGCATGATGTGATACAAAAAATATAACTAAGGGGTTGCTAAATCTTTTAGTTATCTTGATTACAACCTAAGCTTTATGATAAAGTTGTGAGTTATTTTAAAATTTAATTATGAGTGATTAATTGGAGTAAAAAAATTAATTTTATCTTAAGAACCTAACGCATCCAGGTCACACATTCAAACATCAAATATTGAAGAAACTAAGAAAAGTATGTC
Organism: Cymbidium sinense; assembly: GCA_021442155.1. NCBI lineage: Eukaryota > Viridiplantae > Streptophyta > Magnoliopsida > Asparagales > Orchidaceae > Cymbidium > Cymbidium sinense. The sequence continues at coordinate 85,811,687 of CM038218.1, read as the reverse complement.
ATTTCTATTGCGCAAACTAAACACAACATCAAACAATTTTATAACATTAGCGTAAAAGAATAAAAAAGGATATGGGTATTTACACCAAAAAGAAAAATGGGTAGTCGAGATCTACCTTTATACAACCCGGTATATAAAAGAATAATTATAATTACAAATAATAAATGCTATGGGGGGTCTTCAAGACTTCATTCTTCATGTACCATTCATTTCTTCATATCTTTGCTCCTTTTGATGTGGTAGGCTTCAAGGAATCACATGGCACCCCAAGACTAAGCCTTCTAGCCAATGCTCATCCTAAACCCTCATAGCACTAATCCTAATTCCTAATGCAAAATTATATTAAAAATAGAAAAATAAATCTAACTACACCTGCAAAATAAGTGTTAAACACACATACAATTCCAAGAAATTATATTTATAATTTTGACTTAGCACCCTACACATGGGTAACCAAGCCTACCTATCATAGCTTAGATTATGCTTAGGGGCTTAATCAACCTGCAAAAGAGGGCATTTATATTTATTTTTAAGCGACCCCTTAAGCATAATCCCCTATAGAAAATATGATTAGGCTAACAACGACCTACCATCCAAATATACACCCTAACATCCAGTCTAAAATAATACATCACAAAATAAAACATACATCACACCATGCATCGTCCTAATATAAAGCTAGAAGTGATGACTTAATCTAATGTGTGTGTATTAAGATTTGTGTGTATGTCTAATTAGCATTAAGGTTATGATTTTCTAAGTGTGAAAGGATGTTTAATCATAAGAGGATGATTTCATTTAAGTGGTTTAATTGATTTAAGAAATTTACTTAGTATTTTCTTTTTGTTTCATATGGCTACACTTAGAAACTAAGTGTTGTAAAGAGAAGAAAAGATGCCCTCTTTCATCCCAATCCTAAGCCACTTTCTAAAGCATGTTAATTTGATTTAGTTCTCTTTAGTGAATATCTTAATACACATTTTAAATTTATCCTAAGTTTAAGTTCACTTTAATGATCCTATCCAACATGAAAGGCATCTTAAGATTAACTTAATCAATTACTATTATATATATTAAACCATTTCTTTCCATCACACATAACATGCATGTGATTAAATCCTAAGTGTATCTATAAATGCAACATATTTTAGTACACTTAAATGATGAATGTATGTGTACATATAAAATTTATATTTTTCATTTGATTGAACTATTTCATCATATTAATTTAAAGCTCTATCCAAGTTCTTATACAAAAATACATAAGGATGAAATTAAAAGGGTATGTGCCATTGTTAAACTGTGAGGTAATCAAATGACCTCTTTGTAGCCAAAATCTCGTATTCTCGAGATGTCCACTATATACCCATTTTCATTCAAACATATGTAAATTTATATATATTAATGTAGAAAACAAGCTTCCAACTATATGACTAGTTAATTCAATCATTTAGTCAATAATGAATGCATATAATTTTAATAGAAAAGAGATATTTTCATCATTTAGTCACATATGCACACATATGTAAAGAGAAATGAGCAAGTACTTGTCTTTATTAACCAGGGAAGTGAGGTAATCAAACCCAATTCAAAAAATTCCAATTCAAAAATTCCAAAAATTCCTAAGTCTTTTAAATTTCTTCTTAAAGACTTAGCCTAGATCATGAGCAAATCATTCCAAACTCATCAAATTTTCTCATAATCCATTTATATTCTCATTTATATTCATGTATATAAATGAAATATAAATTCAATCAAAACCACTTCTAAAAAATCAAACTCAAATCTATTCAAAATCCAACCTAAGTCTTTCAAGTCAAAATCTTGAACTTAGCCACATCAACTTAAAAGCAAGTCAAACTCTTGATTTTCCTTCATGATTCAATCAACCCTACAATCATGAATCCAAATATAAATACAAATTTCAATCACTTAATCAAAACTCAATTCAAAAGTCAAACCCAAATCCATTCATGTTCTTCCTTTGAATATGGAATTGTCAAATGAGTCAAAATCCATTTGACTTCAAACCACTTGCAAATGGATTTATATTTCAATCATAAGTCCATATACAAGTTCAATCAAACTCAAATCAAGCTTTGACCAAGTCATTTGATCCACTTAGGCTCACTTAACCCAAAGTGACCTATTTATGAGCCAAATTCTAATCCTAACTAAATTGGATTGAATCAAACTCACCTATGCCTCTCTCATGATGATCAACAATCATCATGGGATGATCAATCAATCAAATTAGGTCAAACCAAGTCAAACCTAAGGGTTCAAGTCAACACTTAGCCAAAATGAAACCTAACATAGCCAAAATCCACCATAGCCAAATTGATTGAAACCATTGATCTAAGTTCATTCATGAATTATGCTTGAACTTGACCAAGTCAACATTTGAGCCTAACCTAGCCCACTTGACTGACAAGTTGACCCAACTTGACCTAAAAAGTCAAAATGTGTCAAAACTTGATCTAAGTTAAATTGATTGAAACTAATGGGTTAAGTTCATTCCAAATCACTTATTGAACTTGACCAAAGCCTCAATTGGCCAACTAGACCTAACCTAGCCCAATTGACCTTGAACCCAACTTGACCTAAAGGGTCATGTTGAGCCAAATTCAACCAAAATTGATTAGAAACAAAGATAACAATCCACTTCATATGACTAACCAAACCTAAACTTACCCATGACCTAGCTAGAGATCAAATGGGTCAAATTGGTCAACTTGACCCATTTGACCTAAATGAAATCATACGAGCCAAACTCAAAACTAAACCAAATTGAATCAAACCAAAACCACCAAAACATTTCAAAGGGTCATATGAACTTGACCCAACCTTTGGTTTGACCTAACCAATTGGTCAACTTGACCCAAGTTGACCCATTTTGACCTAAATGGGTCAACATGAGCCAAACCATACCAAATGAACTCCAAATCTAATGAAACTTGGCCAAACCCATTTTCTCAACATACCCAATATATTCAAATTCAAAAATCATCCAAATGATAATTTTACCCCTAGGTCATGGAACAAATTTTGGTTAAATCCATGGGAAATTTGGTCAAGTCCTCTTCATACCTACTTGATACCTTCCTAATAGGTCAAGTAAACCATATGGAGGATGGTGCACCAAACCCAATGGGTCACCCAAATTGACCCAAGGACAAAGCACATGGCTCAAATTGGCCATATGGGAATCATGTTCCCACTCATTTTGAAGCACATGAGGTTACCACTCCACTCCCTAGCCCAAATCGACCATGTGCAAACTTCTAATAGCTCATCCCTTTCAATCTTGGCAATTGGATCAAAATAAAAATAAAGAAGCTCGATTGCCATAGGGGAGATATACTCTAATCACTAATTCTCACTTCCTCATTGAGTAAGGGAGAGTGATAGGAGTCATTAGCAAGAGTTCCTAAGCTTCCTAGAGGGAGATTGAATTTGGCATTTCTCAATTTTCATCCTTTGAAAATAGGGGAGGTCCATTGAATTGCAAACTTCCTCTACACACCAATCCAAGTCAATTCTCTTTGCACACTCCACTGAGGGTCAAGTCGAGCTTGCCCAAGCTCTCTCTCAAGTTCCAAAGGCAAGGGGAGATCTAATTCCATCAAAGCCACAAGGGAGCTAAGGAGGGGTTGGTCCATAAAGCAATCCACTCAACCTTAGGAGCTAAAACTTTCACCACTTTTATCTCAACTGAAGCTCCTCCAAGGAATCTGGTGAGGTATTGCATTTTATCACTAAGCTCAATGTGTTGGTCCTTTGTGAAAGAAATTTAATGGCATTAGATTTTGGCCACATAGGCTTGCCATTAGGGTTAGATGGTGTGTGCAAGATTTCATTTCAATCCAGCTCGATCGAGCTGGATCTTCCTGAAAGTGGAGCCCTCAATTATTCCTAAGAATAGATGATCTGCCATCCATCCATGCATTTTGGATGGACGGCCAAGATTAAACACACTTAGATATGATTTAATTCCTTTGGAATGGTGGCTTTAATCTCGATTGATCTGATCGGATGGCTAAGGCATAGCGATGATGCGCTATGATGTGATGTTTAAGTCATCACTTAGTGCTCGATGCATGGAAAGCGCATTCGAGTCAGCCATTGCGCGGCTCACAGATTAGATTAAAGAAATTAATTAGTGTTTATTTAATTCTAATTAATCCTTTAAACTTTAAAAATCCATATCTCTCTAAAGAAAAATCAGAAAAATATGAGGTAAATTTCCACTGAAAGATAATTCAATCTAGAATATTCTAAAATTAATTTTAATGGATTTTAAATATTTTCTTTCTTTGATTTTGGCTTTTATTGGAAATCTTAATTTGTTAATTACTCCCTATTTAATTATTAATGTCAAACTTCTTGGGTATATTTTGGGAGATGACTTCTGCTTCTCTTAATTTTCTTGGGATTTATTGATGGCTTAATTGGGGGAATTGCTAATTCATTTTCTAATTACCCCTTTCATATAATTAAGGATAAATAAGGGTTTGATTAGTGTTTTAATCCCTTATTGAAGGTTGATCCAATGAATAGAAAATTTGGAATAATTTTCTAAGCTATTCTTAAACCCTCTTTTCTTCCTTAATCCTCTTAATTATAATTTCTACATTCTCTTAATTAATTTCTAAAAATTCTATAACTTTTTAGAACTTAATTAATCTACTTTGGGTAGATGCTTGGTCTTTAAGAAGTTCAATTAAGGAAAACCCAACTCATATGTGTGAGGGGTGTTTTGAAATTACTTAAGTTAAACCTTTAGCTTAATTAATCATCAATCATGAGCCAAATTGTATTAGACCCATTTCTTCCTAGGTGCATTGCAAATTTAAATTCCTTTATGATGTCATCATCTCATAATTATTTGATTAACAGGTGGTGTAGGTAGGGTTAATTAACATGTTTAATTCATACCTTAACCTAATCAAAATATAAAATGAATCTAATCATCTAAAATTAAACAAAATAAAACACATGTGGGAATGGGTTAGGAATAGCAAACTCAACTGACATTTGGAAAATTAAATTAAATTTAGAATCAAATAAAAATCATACTAAATAAACTTTGATTTACTTTAAGCTTTCTTATTTTATAAGATTGTCTTTAGGATTTAATTAAAGTGAATGTGTTTACATGCTTTCATTGCTTTAGTTCTTCCCCAACATGCTAAATATGTATGTCATGTGGTTTCATGCATCCATGCTTTTCAGAATTCAAATTTAAAATAAAAATATTTCTTTTATGTCAAAATTGCATGTGTTGATTAAAGTAAGAATATGAGTGGTTATTATCACTATTAAATTCAAATTATTTTTAAATATATGAATTAATTATCAAAACTGAAAGTGTGTTACATATAACTTATTTATAAGTTTGCATGTGTGTAAAATATAAGGATGTGCTTAGTGTAAGTTTTCATTCTCTTCTCTTTTAGTATAGTTTTGAATAGGATTTGGCAAGGTGTATGGTTCATTTGAAAAAAAAACCTAACACTTGCCTAAGTTTATATCCTATTCATTCCTATATTATCACTTAAGAAGGTTACTTTTTCTTGCATAGATAAATTGCATAAAGAAAATAAATCAACTAATACAAATTTTTGCATTCTTTCTTTTCCATTCATTTCTTTTGTACACATGCTTCTATTTAAGAAAAGTGGTATATTAGTCTGGACAACCCCGAGGTTGTGAGGCTTTAAGTAGCCCTAAGTAGGTCTTATACCTTACACCTTTGGTTAACAATGACACTGTACTCACTTATGCCTTTCTTACCTTCATGTGTGCATGTGAAAATTGGATAAATCCCTTTCTACTTAATGAAAATCATGCATCATAAACTTTCAAATTCTCTTAAATGAATTACTTAGCATGCATCATAAAGTGTGTTAAACATTCTCATTTGTATGTATATATATGCTTAGGACTCATTCATATGCATGTTATACATGTTAGGGAAGAAATGAAGTAATGTATGTTTTGTGAATTTAGTTCATTTTACTTAATCTTAAAATGCCTTTCTTTTTGAATAGGTTTATTTAGAGTTCATCTAAACTTAGGATTAATTAAAATACTTAATTAAAATGTTTACTAAATAAAACTAAAATCATTAATTCACTTTAGAAATTACTTAGGTTAGGGAAGGAAAGAGAAGTTCTCTTCTCTTTAAACTCTCTTGTAATAATTGATTTGAACCCAATCAAAATGCAAAATAAAATCAACCCAAAATAATTAAATCACTTAAATGAAACCCTCCTCTAAGTTGAACATGCTTTACACTTAGAAAATTCTAACTTAAAGCCATAGCTAAGCATACCACACAAACCTCCAAAGCACACACAGTAGAATAAGTCACAACTTCTAGCTTTAGGTTAGGGCAGTGCATGATTTGATATTTTGCTTTTATTTTGTGATGTATTTTTTAGTCTCAATGTCAGGATGTATGTGTGTAGAATGAATGGTAGGGCAATCTTAGTCTAACCATTATCTTTTGCGGGGGATTGTGCTTAAGGGGCACTGTAAATAAAAATATAAATACTTTTACTTGCAGGTGCTTATACCCCTAAGCATAATCCAATAGGCCAGGTGGACTTAGTCACCCATGTGTGGGGTGATAAGTCCAATATACATGCTTGAGATTTGGTGGTTTATTTAGCTAACCTTTATTTTGTAGGTGTTAACTAGATTTACTTTTTTCCTTTTCATGTAAATTTTGCAATTATGATTTTGAATGATTGTTATGGGGACTAGGATGAGCATTGGTCATAAGATCTCATCTTATGCACCATGTGAAGCCTTTGGAGCATCCATCTTCTAACCATCCAAAAGAAAGGACCAAAGAAAGAAGAAGAAAAGAACAAGAAAGAAGAAAGAAGAAGGAAGAAGAAAAGAAGAATGAATAAATGAAGCTTGAAGACCCCATAACAATGAATTCCTTGCTTAATTATATTTAATTCATTTGTAATCCAGGTTGTATAAGGGTAGAGCTCAACTACCCAATTTATTTTTTTTTTACGATTAGACCACAATGACCTCTTATTCTTTTGCGATTAGCTTTATAAATTGATTGATGATTTGTTTAGCTTGTGCATTAAGTGGCATCATTTTCAGTTTCTTCCTTGCTTTATGTATGGCCGGATGTTGATTAGGCTCTTAGGAAAAATAAATCTTCTACCAAATCTAATAATTCAAAACTAAATTAAAGAACTCATAACCTCACTTAAAGCTTAGGCTAAAATTAAGATAAAAGAATTAGCAACTCTTTTGGATGAATACTTCTTTTATAACATCATGCGTAAATGCATATTATTTTCACTCTTGATTGGAGGGCTTCCACCTTTCTAGAGAAACTTGGCTTAACCTTTGAGAGCCATGGTGGAAACACACCTCCTCCCTTCTCGCTGATTTTGGCCAATAATCTTATTTCTCATGCATTAGGCATATGAACCCTATTAGTGAGAGTCAAAATGATTATCTAAAAATGAAAATAAAATGAAATATGAATTGCATTAGATTTAAGTCATTTAAAGCATACCCTTACATGATCTAGTCTCTTTAGGGAGTGAGTTTAAGGACTTAGTTTCTTTCTAAATAAATAATAACCTAGCTATCTTGCATAAAGCATATGACTTGTACATGAATTTAAAATCATAGGAGTTAGTTGGCACCCCAAGCTTGTAAGTCCAAGCAGTCGGGTGGTTTGTCCTCTCTTGTGGAGCAAACCAAATACCCATTTTTTCCTTAGAATTAGGTTATGCTTTTGGCCCTCACCAAAGCTCCCTAGATTTAGGTCCTAAGGTTGCTTCTCCCCTTTGTGGGTCATAAGCATAAATCCTCACCTCTTAGGCATTTCCTTAATCTTGTGTTATGGAATCATGAGTCCTAAATTTCTAATGAAAAATTCAACTCAAATATATTAAATCGATTTCAAATATATAAAGCCTAATAGTAGAATAGTTTGAGATGCTCATTAGATTTTCTAGCATAGTGGGTATCACATACTTATCTTCCTTCGACTTCGATAATAACTCTCTCTCTCTCTCTCTCTCTTTGATCAATCCCATTTGATCTTCCAAAATAAACTAATCGATTGATAGTCCTATTGAAATCTTTGGAGACAACAATCATTTACCTTAATCGAGTAGTCTAGGGATCCCATCCCTGGATGTAATGCTATGAGGGCTTACACTAGAGAACTTGAACCTAATTTAAAATAAACCTTATTTTACTTTTTTATGTAAAGTAGGGGAAAATCTTTGGTACATATTCAGACCCATTGTCCTTAAGAGTCCTTGTTGAGGTGATTAGGTCCATTGTAGGGTGGTGACTTCCATCTTTTGAGATAGTACACCTCTCCTCAATGTCATACCCGATCACCCTCAACAAGAACATCTGCGGATCTACGTGGTGTCTCAACAGAAAGTGTATATTTATGTTTTCATTTTTCCTCTTCAAAAACATAGATGAAGGCAGGAATATTTTCAGCAAAGATTTTTTTGGCGACTCCGCTGGGGATGGTTCCTCTCTCCATCTTTGGTAAATGATCGTTGTCTTTGAGCATCGATAGTGGGTTTGTACTTTGGTATGAATCTGAGACTATCTTTCTTTCCATTGGAACTTAGCTTATTTCATTCTTAAGTTGAGTTAGCCAACATCTTTAGGTTTTAGGACCTCACTCCATATTGGTCTTAAAACCCCCGTTGGGTTCACCAATGGGTAAAAATAAAAAATATCTAAATAAAAGAAAAACATTTAAAGACTTCCTCCTTATCATTTTTATGATAAGAAAAGATTCATTTTAAAATAACAAAGACAAAATAAATTTTTCATAAAAATCTTGCTTTTCAAAAAGCACTCTTTCAAAAATGCACATAATAAAATATTTTTCACAAAACTCTCTTAAGTCACCCTCATCTAATAATTCTCATAATTATTATGTGTAGGAATTTTCAGAAAGATAAAACTAACAATATTTTTTAAAAGCACAAATTAACATCTTCCTTCAATTCATCACCAAAATAAAATGAACAATTATCTTTCCAAAAGTTAAAATCAAAATCAAGAATAAAATTTTCAAAAAGCATACATGAACCTTTCCATTCAATACACTCACACCTATTGAATGAAAGTTTCTTTTACAAACAAAACTAAATTTTTCAAAAGCACATATGAATATCTTCATTTAATATACTCAAATATATTGAATGAAGATTTCATTCCCAAATAAAAAATGATATCATTTGGAAATCCCACTTAAACATATCCTATATATGATTAACTTGATTTCCCTCTTTAAAAAAAAACAATAATCACACACAAAACAAAATTTTCACACTTCAAAAATAAGATTGATTTCCATTCCTACATACCCAAATTTATTGAATGGAAGTCTTCTATTCAAAACTTAGCAATCATATTTTCCAAAATTCAAAAACATATTTGGAACTTCATTTAGCATACTAAAATTTGCTAAGTAAAGTCTCCAAATTCAAAATCAAAATCCTCAAACACATTTGGGACTTCATTTAGCATACTCAAATTTTCTAATTGAAGTCTCCAAATTCAAAATCAAAATTTCAAACACATTTGGAACTTCATTTAGCATACTCAAATTTGCTAAGTAAAGTCTCCAAATTCAAAATCAAAAATTTTCAAACACATTTGGAACTTCATTTAGCATACTCAAATTTGCTAAGTGAAGTCTCCAAACTCAAAACCAAAAATTTTAAACACATTTGGAACTTCATTTAACATACTCAAATTTGCTAAGTGAAGTCTCCAAATTCAAAACAAAAATTTTCAAACATATTTGGAACTTCATTTAGCATAATCAAATTTGCTAAGTAAAGTCTCCAAATTCAAAAACAAAAATTTTCAAGCACCTTTGGAACTTTATTCTTTAGCATACCAAATTTGCTAAAAAGAAGTTTTTTTTTTTATTTTTTAAATTTTGAACACATTTATTTGAAATTTCCATTTCACAAAACTAAGTGGAAACTTGATCTTTAGCATACCATATTTGCTAAAGTAAAGTCTTAGTTTTAATCAAAATAAAACAAAATAAAATGAAACACATTAGGATTTCCTTAGCATACCCAAATTTGCTAGGATCCTACTTTTTTGAAAAAAATCAAAATATCCAAAACAAATGAAACACTTAGGATTTTTTTCTTAGCATACTCAAATTTGCTAAGATTCCTATTTTCAAAAATCAAACAAAACACACTTGGGTTCTTCACTTAGCATACCTAAATTTGCTAAGTGGGAATTTCAATTTTCAAAATCAAATAACAATTCAAAAAAAATAATTATTTTCAAACACTTCACTTAGCATGCCCAAATTTGCTAAGTAAAACACCAAATCAAAAACAAAATCACTTGACCCTTACTTTAACATACCTAAATTTGTTAAAGGGAAGGGTCCTCAAAATCAAAATCTAAATTCAAACAAACATGAACCTATGGAAGCATCCTTCTAAAAATACTTGAATCCATCTTTTCAACATACCAAAATTTGTTGAAGTTGGATTCATATTCAAGAATTCCTCTTTTCAATCAAATTTCTAAATCTTCTCAAATACATTTGAACCCCACTTAACACTTCCAAGATGTTGGATGCGGGTTTAAATTTTCAATTCAAATTCAAAAATCAACAAAAATAGAAACCTCATCCAAGCTCATTTCCTATATTGCAGATTGTCAGCATCAGTTCAACTACAGTTCATTTTTTCAATCTTTATAGTTGATTTGAAATGACAAGCTCACAAAAGTTTGTATTCACTTTCCCTCACGGCATGGATTTGGCCTTGGACTAGGCCAACTTCCCCTGATTGGATCATACACACCTTATCCATCTCGGTAGGATATTTGAGGGAGTGAGGATTACATGTGAGGGCACTCCCTCATGACCGGCCGACTGTGGTGGCGTAAGCGGTCATCCATCGATCTACCTTGGTGGATATCTCCTCATTGAAGAAGAAAGTAGTGGGAGTCCACTAGCTTGATAGTGATAGTACGGCCAACCCGGTTTGTGTGCCTGTGGTTTCTCATCGCCTCGAGGCTAGCACCCTCTCATCGGTACCCTCTAAGGGTAAGGCTCCCCTGATCTCATGGATTGCCTCCCACTTTTGAGTATGGGTCAGCTCTTACTCTCTCATCCCACCTATAACACAGTGAAGGAATAAAAATCGCATGATCAAGCGGAATCACACCCGGGATTGCTAGGAGATGGAGGTAGCCACCATTGTTTGTTGAGGAGTTTCCTATTTTGACTTCACCACTGGTTACAACAAACCAATTTCATCCTCTCTCTAGGTCAGACATAGTGGATGTTAGGAGGATTCACATCACCTCCACCAGTGGTCCAGCATCAGCCATCAGTTACTCGGAGTAGGAGGTTGTATGTGGTCTTCGATCAGTCTTGCGCTAGGTTGGCTGAGCTTACAGAAGTTCAGAGTCTGGAGCTCAATTTGAAAGAGCTCTCTATTTCACCTGATGGGCTTGAGATTTCTCTTGAGGTAGTTTGTCGTGTTCAAATAATCTGTGAACGGTTGCCTCCAATCTAGCTCCTTATCCATTTTAGCAATGACAACCTCCCATTCAAGAGAAAGTCTCTCGATGAGTTCAGAATCAATAAGGGATAATACTTGTCTATTTTGTACCCTTATTGAAATAGACTCATCTTTCGGACATGCCAACTCTTTGGCAAGTTTTGTGAAGGCATCTACTATTGCATTCTCTAATCAGGGAACCTTGTAGATAGCAACTTCAGGAATCTGGGCCAACAGCTTCATGGTATACTCGTAGTAATGATGAAGATTGGGTTTGAGATCCTAGTAGGGCCGGACAATTTGGTTGATGACCAGCTGAGAATCCCTAAAGATGTTGATGCCCTTAACACTGATAGTGATGGCTAACTCCAGACCGATAATCAAAGCCTCATACTCAGCCTTGTTATTTATGCAGATGTTGAAAAGATAGTATGAGAATCTCATCCCATCGTAGTTTGGAGTTAGAAGAACTATTCTTATCCCTACCTTTCCTGGGAGAATAGATTGTGGTGCTTCCCCTTTGAGAAAAGAAGCAGCGCCATCAAAATACATCTCCCATCGATGATTTCCAGCCTCCCCAAAGTTCATGATTTATTCATCGGGGAGATCATCACTAAGTGGAGAATCAATAGAAGTGGGTGTGCCTAAGAAACCGCTAGTGCCATCCTTTTACATGGAGGGTACAAATGTAATATCAAACTATGAGAGTATCATGGACCAATGAGCCAAATATCTAGAAAGCTTGTCATGAGGTACTGTAGTGGATTGGTTCTTGAGATCAAGTTCTCCTTATGAGAAAGCATGTAGTGTTGTAGCTTCTGAGATGCAAAGATCAAAGCTAGGCAATGTTTCTCAATATGTGGGTAGTTTGCTTCAGCAGGGATTAGATGATGGTTGAGGTCATAGAGAGCACTTTCCTTCCCCTCATCATTGGCAGGAGCACCAGTCATCCAATGCGGTAGTGTAAAGATCATGGCGCGATAAGGGTTTGAAGTAGCATTTCTTTCATCTTTGAAACATCTTTTTGATTATATTTGAGATGATCCATCCATTAAAAAGGCAGATGAGATGAGGCAAGTTGAGTTAACTCTGGATAGAAAGAACTCATCTTAGGATCTTGTTTAAGTCTCTGATCCTGTACAAATTTGGCCATTCTTCTTCTTAAATGACAACTACAGTCAAAGGTGATTTTTTTCTTTTCTTGATAAAACTCAACTTGATTGGTTTCTTGACTTTCATTTTGTTGTTCATTTCAAATGGCATGATCTAAGAATATAGATGGTTAGGGAATTGCCGATTTTGGACTACAATGTCGAGAATGAGCATTTCTTCATAACTATATGTGAAGATCTTTAAACTTGGTCATAGCTAACTAAGTCATTGGTTTCTTCTTCATTACAATGAACCAATGTATATCGGAGGATTTTCTTCTATCAGATTGATTTCTTTTAACATCTATTGTTGAATGAATCTTGTCTTCAAACTAATGATGCCTCTTTGACTTGAGATCATTTGGATCATCTAAGTTTCTAAACACATTCATGTTGTACTTGTTACACAATGGTTTATTTGATTCTTGTGTTGAATCTAGTTGCTCTTATTGTACTTCTCTGCTTGTATTGTTCCATAGCTTTCAAAATATAACATTCTTGGACCAAGTGTGAGGAACCAAACTCTATAATATTTTGAACTTCAATGAAGTAAAGTCAAAAGAAATTCCAATAATTCTTTAAAGTATCTTCTTCAAGTCTACATCGAACTGGACATGAGGATGATGAACCAAGAACCTCTTCTTCATGTCATTGGAAAACTTAACTTATTACTAAACTTAACTTTAAAGATGTAAGTGAGGTAAGATTCTTCAATAATTTCACATAAACCATATTTGAATACTTTGCTTTGCTTGGAGGCCTAATCTTCATCTCTGGCTGGATCAAAAGTCACCTCCAATGGAACCCATTAGGAGGGTTTGGATAGTATATTAATCACATTAGACTCATCCTCTGAGCTAGATTCCAAGTCTATGTGAATAGTAGGGTACTCATGGTGGAACACAACCTATTGGCTAAAGGCCAACTAGGGGGCCTTCCACCTCAGGACTCTATGCCTCTCTACACTGGAGGTTGAGCAATCCTACCCACATGTCCATATGATAGAATGAACTATGGGTGGAATGTGATATGTGGATTCACTTCTTCAATTCCATTTTCTTGCTCACTTAGATTTTTCCTTTTTTTTCATTTTATTTTATCTTCTCTTTTGTTTCATTTTCTTTTGCTCTTGCATTTGCATTTAAATTTTATCCAAGTTCATGAGAAAGGGTGTTTTGAGGAAGATAATAGATCACATCCTCATAAATCTCAACCTCTCTAACTGAGAATGGTTTTTCATCCCCGCTGACACGATATTCAATTCCATCTTTTATAAGCTTGATGCACTGATGAAGGGAGGATGGAATGATCTTGTTCTGATGTATCCAAGACCTACTAAGCAAAGTAGTGAATGAAGTATTTTAATCAATGATGTTTAACTTGGCTTTAGTCTTCTAGTCACTGATCTCCAATAGTAACATTATAGAACATAAAGCCAGCTCGCCTTGATCATTGAATCCTCTCAACATCATCCTATCTCCTCGAAGAGTAGAGATGTCAATCTTCAAATAGGCAAGGGTCTTTAGACTCATAATGTTTACTAATTCACTTGAATCCATGAGAACCACTGGTAGAACTTCCAATATGTGTATGGGGGCTGTTGTGCTCCAAGTCCCAGTAGAAAGGTCTTCATCTGTGAAGGTGATCCCTTGGGCTTCTTTTGCATAGTGTGCTTCCTCTCTATAGCGGTGCTAAGCATATTTTAGGATCGAGGAGGGCCTTGATTAGTGACTCCCTCATCTTTTTGGATAAGACAAGAGCATATTATATGCTTAGCTTAGATGGCAACTTTCTTAGATGAGAAAGGACATTGTAGTCCACCCTGGTCTTTCAAGCATATCCAAGGGTGGAGCATCTGTGGAAGGGCTTCTTGATCTTCAATGACTTGTTTCCCTCTATCTAGAGGTAGAACCTTACTGAGGTTGACTTCGGTAATCTTTGGGGGCAAGGTGGTGGCAAGTTCTTCATGCACTTCAGGCTCACCTACAACTTCTCCTGTGGGACTCTCAGAATCAAATGATTCCAAGTCTATCTCAAGAGGTAAACCATGAGTTAGAAAGTTCAACTCTCGAAGAAAAGGAAGATCAAATTGTAATAGTTAATTAGACTTGAAGAGTTATCATTAGGAATATAAGAAGATAACTCATCAATACACAGATGTAATTCAAATAAGCTTTATTCTTCAATTTATTGAAAGTATTTGGAGGTAAGAGTGAGTGGAGTAAAGGATATGATGCGTTTATCTATTGATACAATAGTTCAACTAGTAGAAGAAATAGAAGAACTAGTTGAAATGGAGGAAGTCATCAGTGTGGAAGATCTGTAAGGCAGTGGACACGGTGGGTGGTGCTAAGCTACAGGCGATACATGCTTCTTCTTGAGCTCCCACTTTCCTAGAGTTGCGGCAACTTTGCAAACCTTCCTTGGTGTTGGAGGTTTAAGATAACTCAGACACCTGCAAGGAAAGCTTCTTGATCTTCTAAATTATTTTCTTGCAGATTTTAAACAAAGAAATGTCCCAACCTTCTTTGGTTTTGGTAGGATCACTTATATCCCCAAGAATTACCCTAATGGAACTAGAAGGTTGTTCCACAAGGTATTCCTTTGGGATAATGACAAAGACTAGTCTTGAAACTCTGTTCAAGCTAGTCCTTAAAAGTAAAACAATCCTTTAAAATGTGGCCTAGCATACGGTGGTAAGGGCAAAAGTTTGGATCATGACTTTTGCCTACTTCCTCTAGTCTAGGCTTGGGTAGCGAAAATCAAGTTTCTTTAAGAGGTTCTCAAAGATTTTCATGATTACCTCCCACTTAAAAGAATAAGATTTGTTTAACTTATATAATAAAAGGTGGACCATAGCCGGTGGGATATGCATGCCTGGTGGTAGTATGGGCGGTCTTGGAGGCTGGAGGGGTAGTATGCACCTCGGTGGTGGCAAAGGAGGTGGAGGCTACTAAGGTCATGGTCTCTTGGACTGATCTCTAACTGGCTACTTCCCCTTATCAACCACTACTACTACTCCAAGTTTCTTCTCATAGACCTTTTGGGATTTCTTCTTTGGCAATTGATCTGGAAAAGGCAATCATTTGGCCTCTCCTTGTAGACTAGATTCCTTGTTGATTGGCTTCTCAAATGTCTTTATGGTGAAGCCCTTAAGCATGAAGGTGACCAAGCCATGGATATTCTTCAAGAGAATCTCAATGGCATGTTGTTCATATAGTTGTAGTTCACACTTCATAAATATTCAACTCTCATCAGGATCGATCTAATCGGTAGGTACAAACAACTTGAGGCACTATGTGATCTATCATGCCTAAGAGTACCTCCACCTATAGAGTCAATCACGTGCGGTGTACTCACTAGAAGAATGATAATCTTGATACCGTAATAGTAACAATCTTGGGATGTTCTTTCACTCTGCCATTGAGCTTCATCCCAAATATCCCGATCATCAACATCTTGCTCTTGGAATGGATGGAGGAGCGACCACGATCCTCCGGGTCAGCCACTCCTTCGCACCACCATGGTAAGGTCAGGAGAGCTTGACTACACCCTCATGGGTGGTGTAGGAGGAGTAGGATCCCGATCCTAATCAGGCCGACATGTTTTTTCGGATGGGCCTTCTTGCTTAGATGGAATAGGTGATCTTTGAACACCACTAGCTGCACATGGGGTAGAGTGATGGGGGGTGGAAACACCACCAACTCTACATGTCAAGGAGCTGCCCTCTATGGTGGTAGTCCCGTGAACCATGGATATGAATCCCCTAGTGTGCCATCTTAAGTCAATAAGCGGCTTCTGACCAACCTCATGCTCTACCTTCAGTGATGTGTGATGTATGGGCCTCACGGGCCCTCTCCTAATGGATCTTCTCCACTCATGCCAGGGGATAGAGATAAAATATTGAACTTACCATGAGCATTTATATCTCACTTTCTGGCGTAAGCAGTGAAGGCGAGATCGACCTCCTACTCCCACAAGCTGGCGGAGATGCACCACTAGAGGTGATGGATCCTCCACATTCTCTGTGATCACAGAGAGAGGATGGCGTTCTCCATGGTGGTGATGTGACCATGGGAGACTCATCCATGGTGCCGCAACCTCAAGCTCTCAGCTATCCTAGTATGGGAACCATTTGACCATACGTCTCTTTGTTCTGCTCGCCTGGTGCAAGTGTAGAGAAGAGTGTGAGTTAGACCCATAATCAAATGTGAGGAGGCTCAAAACCAAGGGAGCCTTACCCTTGGAGGGTACAAATGATAGGGTGCTAGCACACACTAGGGAAACATGTGCAATTCGAGGATGAACTACCACTAGAACTGGAACTCCAGGTACTAAAACCACTAAAGTCTGTGGTACTGTCACAGCTTTCCTCTTCAGTGAGGATACATCTGAATCAAATGGTAAGTTCACCTTGATGACTAGCTTCTACCGGACCACCTTCTTCCTGCTGACTGTTATAAGGGGAATGCCCTCACAAGTGATCCTCAAATCCATACAAAATAGATCCAAAATGCAAATGAGTAGATCCAAATGAGGAAAGTCACCATCCAAGGCTAGATCCATATGTCATGCGGAAAGTAAAGACAAATTTCGGGAACCCCATACACCGACGTAAACCGAAACTAAACTGCATTCTTGTAATCAAAAGAATCAGAATGAGAAATGAACTTGCATTAGTTTTCTATCTCCATAGATTTTGAATTTTGAATATTGAAAATTTGAACCCACATCCAACAACTTGCAAGTGTTAAGTGAGGGTTCAAATAAATTTAGAGAGATTGATTGAGGATGAATCCAAATTTCAAAAAATTGAGTATGTTGAAATATGGATTCAAAATTTTAATAAGATGCTTCCATAGGTTCATTGTGTTTTGAATTTGAATTTTGTGATTTGGAGGACCTTTCCTTTAACAAATTTGGTATGTTAAAGTAAGGGTCAAATGGTTTTGTTTTGTTTGAATGTTTTGTCACCACTTTAGTAAAGTAAAAGTGAAGTGATTGTTTATTTTGAAAATTTTATTTTGTTTTGACTTTGAAAATTTTGAATTCTTACTAGCAAATTTAGGTATGCTAAGTGAGAATCCAAGTGCATTTTGTTTGATTTTGAAAATAGATTCTTAGCAAATTTAGGTATGTCGAGAAAACTCGAGTGTTTCATTTGTTTGGAAAATTTTGATTTTTGAAAAGGGTAGGATCCTTTAGCAAATTTGGTATGCTGAGGGGATACTAAGGTGCTTCATTTTATTTTTGAAATGACTGAAAGTGGAGACTCAACTTTAGCAAATTTGGTATGCTAAGGATGAAATCCCACTTGGTTTTATGAAATGGAAATTTCACTAAGCAAATCTGGGTATGCAGAATGAAATTCCAAATTGTGTTTGAAAATTTTGATTTCATTTTTGATTTAAAAAAAATGGAAACTTCTCCTTAGCAAATTTGGTATGCTAAGGGAAGAAGTTCCAAAAGGTGTTTGAATGTTTTTGTCTTGACTTTGAAAACTTTACTTAGCAAATTTGAGTATGCTAGGTGAAGTTCCAAAATTTGTTTTGAAAAGGTTTGAATTTTTATTTGGAAACTTTACTTAACAAATTGAGGTATGTTAAATGAAGTTCCAAATAATGTTTTAAAATTTTGAAAATTTTAGATTTGGAGAGTTCACTTAACAAATTTGGTATTATAATCCAAAATAAGGTTCCAAAATTTTTTGAAAATTGATTTTGAATTTTTGAATTTGGAAACTTCACTTAGAAAATTTGATTATGCTAAATGAGATTCCAAATGTATGTTTCAAAAATTTTATTGAATTTTAGATTTGGAGACTTCACTTAACAAATTTGGGTATGTTAAGGGTGGTTTCAAATGTGATTGTTGATTTTGAATTTTTGAATTTAGAAACTTCATTTAGCAAATTTGATTATGCTAAGTGAAATTCTGAATGTGTGTTTGAAAAATTTTATTGGATTTGAAAACTTCATTTAACAAATTTGGGTATGTTATGGGAGGTTCCAAATGTGATTGTTGATTTTGTGGATTTGGAAACTTTACTTAGCAAATGTGAATATGCTAAGTGAAATTCCAAATGTGATTGTTGACAAAATTTTGACCTTTTTGAATTTGGAGACTTCACTTAACAAATTTGGGTATGTTAAATGAAGTTCCAAATGTATGTTTTGAAAAAGTTTTTGAAATATGATTGTTGATTTTGATTTTTTTGAAAGAGGACCTCCATTCAACAGAATTTAAAGTATGTAGAATGGAGATCATTTTATTTTTTGAAATGCAAAATTTTTTTGTGTGTGATTGCTTTTTTGAAAGAGAGGAATTCCAACTTAAAAAACATATGTGGGATATGTTTAAGTGGGATTTCCTAAATGATATTTTATTTTTTAGTTGAGAATGAAATCTTCATTTAATAAATTAAATGAGGATGTTCATATGTGCTTTTTGAAAATTTAAATTTTGTTTACAAATGAACTTTTTTTTATTCAATAAGTGTAAATGTATTGAATAGAAAAATTCATATGTTCTTTTGAAAACTTTATGATTATGATTGTGATTTTTAGAAAACATGATTGTTCATTTTATTTTGAAAATGACATCTTCATCAAAGTGAATTGAAAGAAGATATTCATTTGTGCTTTTGGAAAATGTTATTAGTTTTATTTTTGAAAATCCCTACATGTAACAATTATATGAATTGTTAAATGTGGGTGAAGAAATTTTGTGGAAAATATTTTATTAAGTGTATTTTTGAAAAAGTGCTTTTGAAAAAGCAAAGTTCTTTATGAAAGATTTATTATTTTTAGGATGAACCTTTCCTTATCATGAAGATGATAAGGAGGAAGTCTTTAAGAGATGTTTCCTTTTATATTTTAGATCTTTTCATTTTACCCATTGGAGGGACCCAACGGGGGTTTTAAGACCAACAAGGAATGCGGTCCTAAAACCTAAAGATGTTGGCTAACTTAACTCAAGAATGAAATGAGCTAAGTGCTAACGAAAAGAAGGATAGTCTTGGATTCATACCAAAGTACAAATCCACTATCGATACTCAAAGACAATGATCATTTACTAATGATGGAGAGAGGAACCATCCCAGTGGAGTCGCCAGAAAAATCTATGATGAAAATTACTGTAAGAGAATCGCCTTTCAAATCTATAAGGAGAAAAGAAAGAGGACACCCTTACAAAAATTCATCTTGGTAAGATGTCACGTAGATCCATAGATATACTTATTCAGGTGATTAGATACATCATCAAGGTATAGTGTACCATCTCGAAAGATAGAAGTCACTACCCTTTAATGGAACCAATCACCTCAATAAGGACTCCTAAGGATGATGGGTATGCATATGTACCAGAGATTCTTTTCCTACTTTATATGGAAAAGTAAATTAGGGTTTATTTTAAATCATTAAGTTCCTCTGACAATCCCCATACTTATTACATCCTAAGGGATGGGATCCCTTAGAAAACTCTTGATTAAGGTAAATGATCATTGTCTTTGAAAATTTCAATAGGAAGGACTATCAATCGATTGGTTTACATTTTTAGATCAAATGGGATTGATCAAAAGAGGAAGTTATTATCGAAACCAAAATGGGAAATAAGTAGGAGATGCTCACGATGCTAGGAAACCTAGCGAGCATCTCAAACTATCCTATAGTTGGGCTTTACATTTTACAATTTGATTTAGTTTGTTTGAGTTGTATTTTCATTAGAATTTTAGGACTTAAGATTCCTTAACACAAGATTAAGAAAATGCCTAAGAGGTGAGAAATTATTCTTATGGCCCAGGGAGAAGCAACCGAGAACCTAAATCTAGGGAGCTTTGGTGAGGCAGCACTAAATCTAAGAAAAAAAATGGATAATTAGTTTGCCTCCACAAGAGAGGACAAATCACCTCATAGCTTGAACTTACAATAGCCTGGGGGTGGCCGCCAACTAACTCCGCCTATAATTTTAAATACATGTAGGCAAGTCTTTATTCTTATGCAAGATAGTTAGGCTATTTTTATTTAGAAAGAAGCTAAGTCCTTAAACTCACTCCCTAAAGAGACTAGATCATGTAAAGGGACATGCTTCAAATGACCTAAATCTAATGCATTTCAAATTTCATTTTATTTTTAATCTTTGGACACTCATTTTTTACTCAAGCTAATAGGATTTTTATGACAAATGCATAAGAAATCAGATTATTGGCCAAAATCAGCTAGAAGGTGGGAGGTGAGTTTCTACCACGGCCCTCAAAGGTCAAGCCGGGTTCTCTAGCAAAGGTGGAAGCCCTACAATCAAGAGTGAAATAAGATGCATTTGTGCATGATATTATAAAGAATGCTCATTGATGTAAGGGGTTGCTAATTTTTTTATCTTGATTTTAATCCTAAGCTTTAAGTGAGATTATGAGTTATTTAATTTTAATTTGAATTGTTAAGTTGGGTAAAAGACTTATTTTTCTCTAAAGAGCCTAATCCACATCTAGGCCATACATAAAGTAAGGAAGAAACTAAGAAAAGCATGCCACTTAATGCAAAAGCTAAACAAATCATCAATCAATTTATAAAGCTAATCGTAAAAGGAATAAATGGCCATTCGTGGTCGGACACCACCACACAAATCCAAAAATATCAAATGTGCATAGCCGGGCTCTACCCTTATACAACACGGATTACAAATGAATTAAATTACAATTTAAGTAAAGGAATTCATTATTATGGGGGCCTTCAAGCTTTATTCTTCTTTCTTCTTTCTTCTTTTCTTCTGTTCTTCTTTTGTTCCTCCATTGAATGGTTGGATGGTGGTTGCTCCAAGGCTTCACATGGTACATAAGATAAGATCTTATGACCAATGTTCATCCTAATCCCTATAACAAATCATTCTAACATCCTAAACATACAAACTTTTACATGAAAAGGAAAAGGGAAATCTAGCTAACACTTGCAAAATAAGGGTTAGTTAAACCACACCACACAAATCCCAAGCATGTATATTGGACTTATCACCCCACACATGGGTGACTAAGTCCACCTGGCCTATGGATTATGCTTAGGGGTATAAGCACCTGCAAGCAAGAAGCATTTATCTTTTTATTTATGATAGTGCCCCATTAGCACAATCCCCTCCAGAAAAGAATAGTTAGATTAAGCACATCCTACCATTCATTCTATGAGCATACACCCTAACATCCAGTCTAAAACATTCATCATAAAATAAAACATAACATCAAACCATGCACCAACCTAACCTAAGGCTAGATGTGGTGACTTAGGCTAATGTGTGTGCTCTGAAGGTTTGTGTGACATGCTTAGCTTAGGACTTTAGGTTCAAGTTTTCTAAGTGTGAAGGACATGTTCAACTTAGAGGAGGGTTTCATTTAAGTTGTTTAAGTATTTTGGGTTATTTTTATTTCATGTTTTAGTTTTATTTGAGTGAAATATATAATTAATTACTAAGTTATAAAGAGAGGGAAAGAGAAGGGAACTTTTCTTTCCTTCCCAAATCCTTAAGTAATTTCTAAGGTAAGTTTACATTTTAATTTTAATTAGGTGAATTTTTTGATTACATATTTTAAACAATCTTAAGTTTATATGAACCCTAAATAAACCTATTCAAAAAGAAAGGCATTTTAAGATTAAATAAAATGAATCAAAATTCACATAACACGCATTAACTTCATTTCTTTTCCAACATATGTAACAACATATGGATGGACCCTAAGCATATTTATACATGCAAATGAGGATAGTTAACACACTTTATGATGCATGCTAAGCTATCCATTTAACAAAATTTATAAGTTAAATATGCATGATTTTTTCTTAAATAGAAAAGATTTTCCTTATCCAAAATTTCACATACATACACGAGAGTAAGAAAGGAATAAGTGAGTACAACTCCATTGTTAACTAGAGGTGTAAGGTACAAGACCTACTTAGGGTAAATCCACTAATAATACCTTAATTATCCCTAATTACATGAAAGCAGTAATTAGGGAATAAGCTAGTAATTTTCTCAATTAAGGCCTTAATAAATCTCAAAAAACTTAGGGGAGGTAGAGGTCATCCACTAAAATGAACCCTAAAAATTTGAGATCAATTTGTGGCTTAATTAGAGAAAAATTAGCTAATTAAAATTCTTAAAAAAGCTAAATTCAGAGAAAAGGGGAATTCAAAATCCATTGAAAACATTTTGAAAATATTTTAGATGAAATTAACTTTCCATAGCATTTTTCTTTTATTTTTCTAATTTTTTTAGGTTGAGATATGAATTTTAGAATTTTTTTGAATTAATTAGAAATTAATTAAAACCCCTAACTAATCTCTGTATAATACCAGCTCACGACATGACGCGTGGTGGTTGGTTAATGCACTTTACACGCGTCGCACCGTGAGCCATCCACTTAAATTTTGAATTGAGAGGGTGGCTAGCATCGCACGTGCTTATATCCTCGACAGTCCGATCAAAGATCAGATGGCTTAGGATTAACCCGCGGCTTAAATCGAATAAAGGATTTATAAAATATGCCTAATAATCTCAGCCGTCTATCTAAAATGCGCGGATGGATGGATGAGATGAGCCAAGTTCTTCCTTGAGGATTCATGGAGACCATCCATGATCCAAGGGGAGATCCGAACCCGATCTAGCATCTAAAGGAATAGAGTGGCCAATCCAACCGTGGATTTCACATGCAATGAAAATTCCTTTCACAAAGGACCAACACCTCCTAATCTAAGTGGTCAAAAAATCACATACCTCATCGGAGGTGATCACCGGTGCTCGAGATCGATGAGGTAGCTTCGTCTGGTGGAGACGAAGCCCTGTTTAAGTTCCTAGACCTTGAGGTTGCATGAAATAATGGGGGGACCAACTTCTCTTTAAGATCTTTGTAGCTTTGATTGAATTGAGCTCTTCCTTGCTGTGGGAACTCAAATGGATGCTTGGGTAAGTTTGAATTGGTTCTTAGAAGGAGTGTGTAGAAGGAATTAGATTAAGATCAAGTGTAGAGGAAGTTGGGAATTGAGGTGAGCTCCCTTATTTTGCATTGTGCAAAACCTAGAAATGCAATATTCAAATCGCTCTTAAAAGCTTATGAATGCTTTGAGGTGGTTCCTAGGGATTCCTAGGCTCCAATCGATCAAGAGTGAAGTGAATTTTTAGTGAATTATGGGGAGTATATCTCCCCCTATGGCAATCAGACGGCCGACCCATTAGTTATCATTTTGATTCAATTGACCATATGGAGTGAGTTATTTAGGCTATTAGATCATTGCACATGGTTGGTTTGATCCCTTGAGTGGAATGACAACCTCTCATGTGCATCAAATTGAGCTTAGGAGGGAGTTTGAAAATTGAATTTTAGGCTATAGGGTCGGGTTTGGTCCATGGGTCAAATGGGCTAACCCAAACCCATTGGATTGGGTGCACCACTAATCCCTAAGTCCCCTTGAGCTTTTAGGAAAAGCTCAAGTGATTGTGATGAGGGTATGACCAAAATACCCATGGGCTAGGCCAACATTTATTCTATGTCCTAGGGGTAAAATGGTCATTTTGCTATTTTTTTTTTACTTTGGGTATGTTTGGTATGTTGAGAAAATAGGTTTGACCAAGTTTCATTGGATTTGGAATTCATTTGATAAGATTTGACTCATGTTGACCCATTTAGGTCAAAATGGGTCAACTTGGGTCGAGTTGACCAATTGGTCAAATTGGGTCAAACCAAGGGTTGGGTGAAGTTCATATGACCATTTGAAATGTTTTGGTGCCTTTGGTTTGGTTCAATTTAGATTAGATTTGGTTTTGGCTCATATGACTCATTTTGGTCAAATGGGTCAAGTTGAACCATTTGACCCATTTGACCTATTTGGGTTAGGTCAAGGGTAGTTTTAGGTTTGGTTAGTCATATGGAGTGGATTGGTATCTTTGTTTCCAATCAATTTGGGTTAAGTCCAATTTTGGCTCAATATGACCCCTTTAGGTCATGTTGGGTCTAAGGTCAATTGGACTAGGTTATGTCTAGTCAATAAATTGAGACTTTGGTCAAGTTCCACAGGTGATTTGTAATGGACTTTACCCATTGGTTTCAATCAATTTGGCTTAGATCAAGTTTTGACACATATTGGCCCTTTAGGTCAAAACAACTTAGGTCAAGTGGGCCAGCTGGTTAGGCTCAAATGTTGGCTTGAAGTTCAAACAGGTCATGAGTGAACTTGGATCAATGGTTTCAATCAATTTGGCCTATGGTAGAATTTATATGTTAGGTTTCATTTTAGGTTAAGTGTTGACTTGTCAACCCTTAGTTTGACTTGGTTTGACCAATTTGATTGATTGATCATCCCATGATGATTGTTGATCATGATGAGAGGGATATATGAGTTTGGTTCAATCCAATTTGGTTAGGATCAAAAGTTGGCTCATAAGGGTACTTTAGGTCACTTTGGGTCAAGTGAGCCTAAGTGGGTCAAATGGCTTGGTCAAAGCTTGATTTTAAGTTGATTGATCTTGTATATGGACTTATGATTGAAATATAAATCCATTTACAAGTGGTTCGAAGTCAAATGGATTTTGATCCATTTGAAAATTTCATATTCAAAGGTTTGATTTTTGATTTCTGATTTCGGTTTTGATTGTTTGATTGAGGTTTGGATATATATATATATATATATATATATATATATATGAGCTCATGATTGTAGGATTAATTGAACTATGAGAGAAAATCAAGAATTTGGCTTGATTTGAAGATGATTTGACTAAGTTTAAGATTTTGTCTTGAAAGGCTTAGATTTGATTTTGAGTGGATTTGAGTTTGATTTTTGGAATTGGTTTTGATTGTTTGAATTTATATTTCATTTATATATGAGAATACAAATGAGAATATAAATTGGTCATGAGAAAATTTCAAGAATTTGAAAAGAGTTTAATCATGATTTAGGTTAAATCCATTAAAGGGAATTTAAAGGATTTAAGAGGATTTTTAATTTGAAATTTAATTTTTGAATTGATTTGATTGATTTATATTCATATTTCACATATATATATATATATGAGAGTATAAATGAGAATATAAATAATTTTTGAGAAAATCCATGAGTTTGAAATGGTTTGATCAAAGTTTAGGTTAAATCCATTAAGGGAAAATTAAGGGATTTAAGGGAATTTCAAGCATTTTAATTTGGAATTTAATTTTTTTTCCTTTGATTGGATTGATTTATATTTATATTTTATTCATATATGTGAATACAAATGAGGATATAAATAAGTTTTGAGAAAATCCCAAGGATTTGAGTTGATTTGATCAAGGTTTAGAGTTTATTTTGGCTAAGTCCAATAATGAAAAATTAAAGGGACTTAAGAAAATTTTCATGAATTAATTTGGAATTTTGAATTTGATTGGATTGATTTGAATTCATATTTCATTTATAAATGTGAATATAAATGAGAATATAAATGGATCATGAGAAAATGTCAAAAATTTGGATAGGTTTTGATCATAATTTTGGCTAAGTCCTTAAGAAGGGTTAAGGACTTAAGAAATTTGAACTTAGAATTTTGATGGAATTTGGTCATGGGTTTCAATCATGGATTTCAATCATGGAATTGAATCATGAAATTGATTTGAGCTTGAGAAAATCAAATAGGATTGATTTGGAGTTTGACTTGAAAGAAGGAAAGTGAGAAATAGTTTAAGCTAAAGGGTAGAAAATTTTTCTAACACACTTAAGGCATGACCTATTCCTATGGCTAACTTTTCTAAGTCTCCTAGGGCTAAGAAAGTGTCCACCTAATCACTAGATGTGTCTTAAGACTAAGGAACTCTTAAAGTCGAAGAGTAATCCTAAGCCTAAGATAGAGGTGGTGGGAGCTCATTCTAAAAATGAGGTCAACAAAGGGCACCGAATAGGTGTGGTGTGACTGACAAGGAATACCGCACGTATTGGTGTTGACTGAAATGATCAACAACACCGAGAGATCACAAGCACTAACAAAAATAATCTATCCTTAACCTAAGGGAAAGAAAGAATCCAGAACTTTGTGCATTATGGCTTTACTTATGTCCAAGACATAAGAGAGAGGGAAGAAATCCACTAAGGGATAGAGTGTAAACCTTCCACTAGGGAAGTAGGTTCAAGTCATCTATAAGGAGATGAAGGGTTTGATTTGATTTGAATCTCACTAAGCAGAGATCTCTACTGGGGGAGAGAGTTGAATTTGTTTTAATTTTTGTTAGGTTTGAAATTTAGGTGATGAACCTTATGGGCTTGCAATAGGTTGTACTGAATATGAGCCACGGAGGCTAAGACCTAATCAGATTTAGCAATCCAAAGGGTAGTCTACTATGCACATAGTAGGACTAACTAGCCAAAGGGATGCCTTTCGGTATGCAGCAGCTTTACCAGGAAGAAAGCGTAGTAGACTTACATCCTCCAAGTAAGGACTAGTTGTTGGCGTAATCTATTGGCAAGGAAATAGATTGAGCCCAACCTAGGGCTGATTATTGAGTGAGTGCCACTGGGGGACTTAGATCAACTCAAAGAAAGTCAAGATTGATTTCATTTTTTAGTTTGTTTGTTTGTTTTGATTATGATGGATTCCATAGGTTTGCAATGAATTGCACTGAGTAGGGGCCATGGAAGCCTAGACTAACTTATTTATTGATTCAAAGGGAGTAGTCTACCAACCACAAGGTAAGACTATCCAACCAAGGAGAAATGCCTTTTGATACACAATGGTCAAGTCTTAAGAAGAAAGCACAGAGACTCATATCTTCTAGAAAGAAAGAACCATTGGGGTGATCAATTTATTTGGGCAATAAATCAAACCCGACCTAGGGCTGACTATTGAGTGAATGCCACTGGGGGACTTAAATCAGCTCAAGAATAGTCAAGAATTAATTTCATTTTTAAATTTGTTTTTATGGATTCCATTGGTTTACGATGGATCATACTGAGAAGGAGCTTACAGAAGCCTAGACCTTTCTCAAATTTACTGAACCAAAGGGAATAGCTTCCCGGCCGATGGAAGAGCTATCCAACCAAAGGAGTGCCTTTCAATTTGCAATGATCAAATGAAGGGAAGAAAGCTCGGGGACTCACATCTTCTACTAGAAAAGACCATCGGGGTGATTTATTGCTTTAGGGACCAACTAGGCTGAGTTCACGACAATCATGCTCGAAAGAATGCATCATACTTTTATATCTTTCAAAGAAAAATGATTGTCGGGGTAACATGTTTATGGAAAAAATTGAACCCAACCTGGGTGACTGTGAGTACCAGATTTATCTCAAAGTAGTCGCAATTCTATAGGGAGTTCTCTGCGCCTAAAGATAGGATGCTTGCTTAGGAGAAAGGGCCATTTGGGGGCATGAATCCTAATCCACAAGCAAATTAATTTTTGTTTATCTATTTTAGTTATTTTATCATGGACCCTATTAATTTGTGAGGGATCATACTGAGAAGGAGCTTATATCAGCCTAGACCTATCTTAGATTTACTAAACCAAGGGAGAATTTGTGCATCCATTGAACAAATTTTCCAACCACAGGGGTGGCTACTAAGAGTGGTGTACTCACCTGGTGTGTCACTGTCAGCATAGCAAACATCAACCAACCTATGGTGCCCATCTTACAATGTCGAGGAAAGCTCACAACTCATTTCTATAGAGATTGGGATAGTCTGTTGACTCGGCAATTCTCGACCTGGGGCGACTCTGATCATGACAGGGGACTTAGATCAACTCATAAGTAGTCAAGAGGAAAATGGGGTAAACTAAGTTGGAGTTCTGTATGTGATGTGGTAGGCCACAAGCTTGTTTTTATTTGTCATTTATTATCATCAGAGTCTTCTTCAATATCTGGATGAGAGTTTTGTTGAATGTTTCACTAAACCATTAGCTCTGGGGTAGTAGATGGTGGAGTATCTCTAATATATACCGTGTTTTATATTGATCTTCATGCTTTTGAATGTAGTACCATTATCGGGTATAATTCATCAAGGCACCCCAGCTTACATACGATATGATTCCTGAAAAATTGAAGCACATGGTGAGTTGTGACCTCTCTGAGTGGGATGACTTCCACCAGAAAAGTAGTCGGTGGCTAAGATGAATGATGCCCCTTGGAAGAAGGAGGATCGATCGGATCTTAATACCCCAATGCTCAAATGTCCATGAAATGTAGGGTGTAGAATGTTGGGTGGTCGGTGGAGGACCACCCTACACGCATCTCCAAGCTACATCCATCTGTGATCATAGAAGGCCGGTAGTATCCAAGTTTTTTATCTTGACTTCATCTTCGATTGACCGATATCTCATAGACTGTGTACTTTGGTTACTTGCTTAATGTTTGTCTAAACAATGTAACCACATCTGGTCAAAGGACTGTCGGTATAGGGTGCCATCAACAAGAGCATAGGAAAGAGCTCTTTATTTCACATGATGGGCTTAAGATTTCTCATGAGGTAGTTTTTCAGTGTTCAAATAATCTATGAACGGTTGCATCTAATTTAACTCCTTGGCCATTTTGGTAAGGATAACCTCCCCAAGAAAGTCTCGATGAGTTCATCAATAAGGGATAAGACTTATCTATTTTGGACCCTTATTGAAATGGACTCATCTTACATTCCAACTCTTTGTAGTTTGCCAAGGCATCTTATTGTTCTCTCTGGGAACCTTGTAGATGGACGAATCTAGGCCAATAGTTTTATGGTATACTCGTAGTAATGATGAAGCTTGGGTTTGAGAACCTGATAGGGCTCGACAATCTGGTTGATGACCAGCTGATAATCCCCAAAGATGTTAATGTTCTTGACACTGATAGTGATAGCTAACACTAGACCGGCAATCAAAGCCTCATACTCAGCTTCATTATTGGTGTAAGGGTTGGAAAGATAGTATGAGAATCTCATCACATCACAATTTGGAGTTAGAAGAACTATTCTAATTGCCTTTCCGGAGAATGCTTCCCTTTGAAGAAGTAGCACCATCAAAATAAATCTCCCATCGGTAGTTTTTGGCCTCCCCTAAGTTCATGATTTGTTCATTGGGGAGATCGTCACTAAGTGAAGGATCAGCAGGAAGTGGGTGTGTTGCTAAGAAATCCACAAGTGCTATCCTTTTATTATACAAATGTAATATCAAATTCTAAGAGTATCATGGAAAAATGAGCCAAACATCTAGAAAGCGTTGGCATGTCATGATCGATTATTGGTTCTTGATCAAGTTCACCTTATGAAAGCATGTAGTGTATTCTTGATGCAGATCAAAGCTAAAAATGTTTTTCAATAGGTGGATAGTTTGCTTGAGGGATTAGATGATGGTAGTAGAGAGCACTTTCCCCCTCATGGTTAGCTTGGGCCAATAGAGCAGAAGTCATCCAATGCGGTGTAAAGATGTGCTTGGGGATAGAGCTGGTGGTGGCTTCACCAAGTATTCTTTGATGTCTTCAAATGTGTGTTGGCACTTACCATCCCACTTGAACTTGGCATCCTTTTTGACAAGTGCTAAGAATGGTTTTCATCTCCCTGATAGGTTTGAGATAAAGCATCTTAGATACATCAGCCATCCTTGAAAGGATCTGAGTTGAGTTAAACTCTTAGGAGGTGGCATTTCTAAGATGGTTTTAATCTTTTTAAGATCGATTTCTATTCCCTGGTGTTGATCAATAAACCCAAGGAATTTCCCTGAAGTGACTTCGAATGCACACTTTAGGGGATTCATTTTGTGGTTATTTTGTCTTAACCAATCAAAAACTACTCTCAAGTCAAAGAGGTGGTCTTCCTTTTCTCTGCTCTTGACTACTAGATCATTAATGTAGCACTCAACCTGATGATGGATGAGTTCATTGAAGATCTAATTCATGGCCCATTGGTATGTAGCACCAACTTTTTTAAGGCCGAAAGGCATGACCCTATAACAGAAGATTCTTATTGAGGTTCAAAAAGTAGTGTTTCTTTCATCTTCAGGAGACATCTTGATTTGGTTATAGCTACATGATCCATCCATGAAAGAGAAGCCTACATGAGATGAGGCAATGTCCACCATTAACTCTAGTATAGGAAGAGGAAACTCATCCTTAGGACATGCCTTAAGTCCCTAAAATCGACGCAAATATAAATTTGGCCATTCTTCTTCTTAACTGGGATGACACTAGCTAACCAAGTATGATAATTTTCTTCCCTGATAAAACCAGCATCGATTTCTTAAGAAATGACCGTTATTCAATTTCATGCTCCAGTAGCTTGCTTAATAGGGGTAACGTTAGGGTCTATTGCTAGCTTGTGGACTACAACCTCAAGAGATAATTCAGGCATTTCTTCATAACTCCATGTGAAGCAGTCTTTAAACTCAGTCAATAGCCTAACTAAGTCATTGGTTTCTTCTTCATTCAGCAATGAACTAATGTATGTCGGGCGAGGATTTTCTTCTATCCCATGGTTGATTTCTTTTAGCTTGTCTATTGTTGGATGAATCTCCTCTTCAAACTCTGGCGGTGCCTCTTTGACTTGGAGATCATCTGGATTCTAAACACACATTCTCATAAGAGTTGGGGATGTGTGAGGAGAACCTATCAGACTACAAATGGTTGGTAACAACTAAGGAATAATCTTCATCATTGGCCATGCGTCAATCCCTTCTACTCATTGTGCTTCTCTTCCTGTATTGTTCCATAGCTTTTCAAAATATTATGACTTGTGCTTGGACCAATTGAGGAACTAAACCTTTCTGTATAAGATTTTGAACACAAGGCAAGTAAAAGTTAAAATGTAATTCCATTAATTCTTTAAAAGTATCTTCCTCAAGTCCTGCATCGAGCTCTAGACTTAAGGATGATGAACCCAAAAAGAACCTCTTCTACTTCATGTCACTGGAAGACTTAGGGACTTCTTTAACTACTAAACCTTCAACTTTCTGAGATGTAAGTGAGGTAAGAGCTAAGATTCCCAACTACTGTCGAATAGTTTCACATAAACTAGATTTGAATATTTTGCTCTGCTTGGAGGCCTGGTCTACATCTCTGGCTGGATCAAAAGTCACCTCCCATGGAACCTACTGAGAGGGGTTGGCTGGTATACTAATCACATTATACTCGTCCTCTGAGCTAGATTCCAAGTCTACTCTTATGAACTGGAATATGACCTCTATTGGCTAAAGGCCAACTAGGGGGTCTTCCACCTCTAGAACCTCTATTTGCTCTGTAACCCTTCTTTGAGCTCACAAAATCTCTTGATGAAGAGTTGCTACTTAGCAAATGTCTTTCTTGAATCGTTGGCAGTTACACTCAAAAGTGATACCCACTAGGCTATTGATAAAGAGTCTAGAGTAAAGCATTCTACCACACATTATAATAATAGCCCAAGTGAGCTATATGTCGCCTCAAATTCCCAGCCATGGCTCTTGAAGGAAGAGGCATGAAACCTTGGGATCTTGGATAGCATCAATTCCTAGGGAAGTCTACCCTTTGGGCAGATGATCTTCCCGCTTGATCCAAGGCTTCCTTCACCTATTGCTCAACCATGGATTTCATATCTTTTTTATGTATGGAGGTACTTTCCATTACCTTCCTATACAGACTAGTGCTACCTTGCTCAATGGAAGGTAGAGTCTTAACTGGATCTAAGATATGCACTAGTTGGTACATCGTACTAGGATGAATTGAGGCTTGCTTACAAACCGCCGCTAATAAGTCCAGTTGTGCCATCTTATCAATCTATTCATCTTTCTTTCTTAAATTCGAGGTGATCTGATGTCACCTTGATCTACCTCATCACCTTCCATTTCATATTGACCCCTAAGAAGAGATCCTCTTGTCTCAACCATGCGCACGCAGTTGAATCCCCCATCAAGTCATCTTCATTGGGATCAAAGCTGACTCTTTCTTCATCAGACCATGCATACCTTAAGATCTCCTTTTTCTCCATAAAATAATGTGCAACTATCTCATCTAAGGATTAATCTAACTCAGCAGGTACAAACAGCTTGGGCTGACTGATGTGATCACTATCATGCACTGAGAGTCACAAGATCTCATCTGTTGCTGGGGAGTCAATCTTATGCCGATTGCACTCACTAGAAGAATGAAAATTCTGACTACTGGCTATAATAGGGGTAACAATCTTGGGATGATCCTCACCCACGCCACTAAACTGTCATATGGAATATCCTCGATAACTCACCATCTCGCATCCAATGAATGGGTGGAGTTGGTGAAGGAATGACGATGCCGGTGCACTCCTTTTTGCACCACCACTCGGGCAAAAGGTCAAGCGGGAGCTCAACCCACTATGGGTGGTGTAGGAGGAGTAGGATCCCTTGGCCGTAGCCGGATCACCAACGGGTATGTTTTTCCACGGATACAGCCTTCATGGCCTTAGATGGAATGGGTGATGCTAGAACCTACACTAGCCATGGTAGACGTGGGTAGAGTGGTGGGGTGGAAAAATCACCGACTCTCTATGTATAGAAGTTACCCTCCTATGGTGGCTGGTCTCCGTGAGGAGAATACTATCAGTATGGTTGGCATGGGTAGCGGAAAGTCAACCAAAGCAGAAGTGGCTGACTGACGGTTGAACCTCCATCACTCTCTGCTAGTGATGTATGATGTATAGGCCTCATGCCTCTCTTGATGGATCTACCTCCCTATGTTACATGAGATAATAGATCATAAATCAAATTGGGTACTAGACTCTAAGCATCCGTATGCTCCACCTACCTGGCGTAGAATAGAGCGAAGTCCAACGTATGACCTCCTACTTAGAAACTATTGGCTATAAATGCACCACTGGAGGAGGCGATGAACCGATCCTCCTGGCATCATCTCTATCTGATCTTGAGAGAGGATGAAATTTGTTCTCTGTAACCAATGGTGATGTGACCGTGGGAGACTCATCCATGGCTGACCTAGATGCTTCCTCAAGCTCTCTGGCTATCTGAGTATGGAACCATTTGACCATATGGTTCTTGTTCCTGTGTTGGATGTGTAGGACGAGAAGAGTGTAAGCTAAACCTGTACTCAAATGTAGGGGAGGCAAGCCCTAAAACTAGGGGAGCCTTACCCTTGGAGATACATATGATAGGGTGCTAGCACACACCAGGGCAACATGTGCAACTTGAGGGTGAACTGCCACTAGAACTGGAAATGCCTCTAAAACCACAGTTTGTGTGCTACCACGCTTTCCTCTTCGGTGAGGATACACAATCAGGTAAGTTCACCACGATGACCACGACCACCTTCTTCTGTTGTTATGAGGGGAATGCCCTCACAAGTGATTTTGGCCCCCTCAAATCCATGGCCAAAATGGATCAAATAGTATGATCCAAATGAGGAAAGTCAGCCTGATCCAAGGCTAGATCCATGTCGTGAGGGAAAGTAAAGACAAATTTCTGGGAACCTACCATTGCACTGATTGAAACTAAAACTGAAATTGTACTTGCACTGAAAAGAATCTATAATGAGAAATGAACTTGCATCAATTTTTCTCTATAGATTTTGAATTTTGAATGTTGAAAATTTGAACCCACATCCAACAACTTGGATGTGTTAAGTGGGGTTCAAATGAATTTGGAGAGATTGATTGAAAGAGGAATTTGAGTATGAATCCAAACTTCAACAAAATTGAGTATGTTGAAATATGGATTCAAAATTTTGATAAGATGCTTCCATAGCTTCATTGTGTTTTGAATTTGAATTTTTGTGATTTGGAGGACCCTTTCCTTTAACAAATTTGGGTATGTTAAAGTAAGGGTCAAATGATTTTGTTTTGTTTGAATGTTTTGGAATTTTCACTTGCTTAGCAAATTTAGGTATGCTAAGTGAAGTGAAAGTGATTGTTTCTTTTTGAAAATTTTATTTTGTTTTAATTTTGGAAAATTTTGGAATTCTTACTTAGAAAATTTAGGTATGCTAAGTGAAGAATCCAAATGTATTTTTGTTTGATTTTGAAATAGGATTCTTAGCAAATTTAGGTATGCTAAAAAATCTAAGTGTTTCATTTATTTGGAAAATTTTGATTTTTGAAAAGGGTAGGATCCTTTAGCAAATTTGGTATGCTAAGGGGATCCTAAGGTGCTTCATTTTATTTTTGAAATGGCTGAAAGTGGAGATTCAACTTTAGCAAATTTGGTATGCTAAGGATGAAATCCCACTTGGTTTTATGAAATGGAATTTTTACTTAGCAAATTTGGGTATGCTAAATGAAATTCCAAATGGTGTTTGAAAATTTTGATTTTATTTTTTATTCTGAAAAATGGAAACTTCTCCTTAGAAAATTTGGTTTGCTAAGGGAAGAAGTTCCAAAAGGTGTTTGAATGTTTTTCCCCTGACATTGGAAACTTTACTTAGAAAATTTGAGTATGCTAGGTGAAGTTCCAAAATATGTTTTGAAAAGTTTTGAATTTTTGATTTGGAAACTTTACTTAACAAATTTAGGTATGTAAAATGAAGTTACAAATATTGCTTTAAAATTTTGAAATTTTTGGATTTGGAGAGTTCACTTAACAAATTTGGGTATGTTAAGTAAGGTTCCAAAATGTGTTTTGAAAATTTTGAAATATGATTGTTGATTTTGAATTTTTGAATTTGGAAACTTCATTTAACAAATTTGATTATGCTAAATGAGATTTCGAATGTATGTTTGGAAAATTTATTGAATTTTAGATTTGGAGACTTCACTTAACAAATTTGGGTATGTTAAGGGAGGTTCCAAATGTGATTATTGATTTTGAATTTTTGAATTTGGAAAATTCATTTAGCAAATTTGATTATGTTAAGTGAAATTCCAAATGTGTGTTTGAAAAATTTTATTGGATTTAAGATTTAGAGACTTCACTTAACAAATTTGGGTATGTTAAGGGAGGTTCCAAATGTGATTGTTGATTTTGAATTTTTGAATTTGGAAACTTTACTTAGCAAATGTGATTATGCTAAGTGAAATTCCAAATGTGATTATTGAAAAATTTTGAATTTTTGAATTTGGAGACTTCACTTAAAAAATTTGGGTATGTTAAATGAAGTTCCAAATGTATGTTTTGAAAAAGTTTTTGAAATATGATTGTTGATTTTGATTTTTTGAAAAGTGGACCTCCATTCAACAAATTTAAGTATGTAGAATGGAGATTGATTTTATTTTTGAAATGTAAAATTTTTTGTGTGTGATTGTTGCTTTTTGAAAGAGAGGAATTCCAACTCAAAAAAAACATATGTGGGATATGTTTAAGTGGGATTTCCTAAATGATATTTTATTTTTAGTTGAGAATGAAATCTTCATTTAATAAATTAAATGAGGATGTTCATGTGTGCTTTCTGAAAATTTTAGTTTTGTTTACAAATGAACTTTTTTTTTATTCAATAAGTGTGAATGTATTGAATAGAAAAATTCATATGTGCTTTTGAAAACTTTATGATTGTGATTGTGATTTTTAGAAAATATGATTGTTCATTTTATTTTGAAAATGACATCTTCATCAAAGTGAATTGAAAGAAGATAATCATTTGTGCTTTTGGAAAATGTTATTAGTTTTATTTTTGAAAATCCTACATGTAACAATTATATGAATTGTTAAATGAGGGTGAAGAAATTTTGTGAAAAATATTTTATTAAGTGTATTTTTGAAAAGGTGCTTTTGAAAAAGCAAAGTTCTTTATGAAAGATTTATTATTTTTAGGATGAACCTTTCATTATCATGAAGATGATAAGGAGAAAGTCTTTAAGAGATGTTTCCTTTATATTTTAGATCTTTTCATTTTACCCATTGGAGAGACCTAACGGAGGTTTTAAGACCAACAAGGAATGCAGTCCTAAAACTTAAAGATGTTGGCTAACTTAACTCAAGAATGAAATTAGCTAAGTGCCAATGGAAAGAAGGATAGTCTTGGATTCATACCAAAGTACAAATCCACTATTGATACTCAAAGATAATGATCATTTACTAAAGATGGAGAGAGGAACCATCCCCAGCGGAGTCGCAGAAAAATCTGTGGTGAAAAATTACTATAAGAGAGTCATCTTTCAAATCTATAGGGAGAAAAGAAAGAGGACACCCTTACAAAAATTTATCTTGGAAAGGCATCGCAAATCCATAGATGTACTTATTGATCGATACGTCAGGTATAGTGTATATCTCGAAGAGAGTCACTACCCTTTAATAGAACCAATCACCTCAATAAGGACTCCTAAGGATGATGGGTCTACATATGTATCAGAGATTCTTCCCTTACTTTACATGGAAAAGTAAAGCAGGGTTTATTTTAAATTGTTCGTTAAGTTCCCTACAGGGGCACCATAGTTAATTACATCATAAGGTCGAGATCCCTTAGAAAAACTCTTGATTAAGGTAAATGATCATTGTCTTTGAAGATTTCAATAGGAAGGACTATCAATGGATTGGTTTATATTTGAAGATCAAATGGGATTGATCAAAAGAGGAAGTTATTATCAAAGCCAAAATGGAAAATAAGTAGGAGATGCTCACGATGCTAGGAAACCTAACGAGTATCTCAAACTTTCCTATAATTGGGCTATACATTTTACAATTTGATTTAGTTTGTTTGAGTTATATTTTCATTAGAATTTTAGGACATAAGATTCCTTAACACATGATTAAGGAAACACCTAAGAGGTGAGAAATTATGCTTATGGCCCGCAAGGGGAGAAGCAACCTCAGAACCTAAATCTAGGGAGCTTCGAGGGCAGAAGCACAACCTAAATCTAAGATAAAAAATGGGTAATTGGTTTGCCTCCACAATAGAGGACAAATCACCCGATAACTTGGACTTACAACAGGGGTGATGTAACTCCTCTATGATTTTAAATACATGTAGGCAAGTCTTTATGCTTATGCAAGATAGCTATTATTTTATTTAGAAAGAAGATAAGTCCTTAAACTAACTCCCTAAAGAGACTAGATCATGTAAAGAGACATGCTTCAAATGACCTAAATCTAATGCATTTCAAATTACATTTTATTTTTATTTGGCAATCATATTTTTTCGCTAATAGGATTTTATGACTAATGCAGAAATCGATTATTGGCCAAAATCACAGAAGGTAGAGGTGAGTTTCCACCACGACCCACAAAGGTCAAGCCGGGTTCTCTCGCAAAGGTGGAAGCCCTCCAATCAAGAGTGAAATAAGATGCATTTGTGCATGATATTATAAATAAATGCTCATCCAGCTAAGGGGTTGTTAATTTTTTTATCTTGATTTTAATCTTAAGCTTTAAGTGAGGTTATGAGTTATTTTATTTTAATTTGAATTATTAAGTTGGGTAAAAGATTTATTTTTCCTAAAGAGCCTAATCCACATCCAGACCATACATAAAGCAAGGAAGAAACTAGGAAATGCATGCCACTTAATGCAAAAGCTAAACAAATCATCAATCAATTTATAAAGCTAATCGCAAAAGGAATAAATGGCCATTGGTGGTCAGCCACCACCACACAAACCCAAAAATATCAAATATGGGTAGTCAAGCTCTACTCTTATACAACACGGATTACAAATGAATTAAATTACTATTTAAGCAAAGGAATTCATTATGTTATGGGGTCTTCAAGCTTTATTCTTCTTTCTTCTTCCTTCTTTTCTTGTTTCTTATTTTCTTATTTTCTTCTTTAGTTCTTCCTTTGAATGGTTGGATGGTGGTTGCTCCAAGGCTTCACATGGTGCATAAGATAAGATCTTATGACCAATGCTCATCCTAATCCCCCATAACAAATCATTCCAACATCCTAAACATACAAACTTTTACATGAAAAGGAAAATGGAAATCTAGCTAACACCTGCAAAATAAGGGTTAGTTAAATCACACCACACAAATCCTAAGCATGTATATTAGACTTATCACTCCACATGGGTGACTAAGTCCACTTGACCTATGGATTATGCTTAGGGGTATAAGAACCTACAAGCAAGAAGCATTTATATTTTTATTTATGATAGTGTCCCTTTAGCACAATCCTCTACAGAAAAGAATAGTTAGACTAAGCACGTCCTACCATTCATTCTATGAGCATACACCCTAACATCCAGTTTGAAACATTCATCATAAAATAAAAAATAGCATCAAACCATGCACCGACCTAACCTAAGGCTAGAAGTGGTGTCTTAGGCTAATGTGTGTGCTTTGAAGGTTTGTGTGGCATGCTTAGCTTAAGACTTTAGGTTCAAGTTTTCTAAGTGTGAAGGACATGTTCAACTTAGATGAGGGTTTCATTTAAGTTGTTTAAGTGCTTTGGGTTATTTTTATTTCATGTTCTAGTTTGATTTGAGTGAAACCTATAATTAATTACTAAGTTATAAAGAGAGGGAAAGAGAAGGTAACTTCTCTTTCCTTCCCTAATCCTTAAGTAATTTCTAAGGTAAGTTCACATTTTAATTTCATTTAGGTGAATGTTTTTATTAAATTTTTTAATCAATCCTAAGTTTAGATAAACCCTAAACTAACCTATTCAAAAATAAAGGCATTTTAAGATTAAATAAAATGAATCAAAATTCACATAACTCATATTACTTCATTTCTTTCCCAAGATATATAACATGCATATGGATGGAACCTAAGCATATCTATACATGCAAATGAGGATAGTTAACACACTTTATGATGCATGCTAAGTAATCCATTTAAGAAAATTTAGAAGTTAAATATGCATGATTTTTTCTTAAATAGAAAAGGTTTTCCTTATCCAAAATTTCACATACATACATGAGAGTAAGAAAGGAATAAGTGAGTACAGTGCCATTGTTAACCAGAGGTGTAAGGTACAAGACCTACTTAGGAAAACTTAAAGCCTCGCAACCTCGGGGTTGTCCAAACTAATATAGCACTTTCCTTAAGTACAAACATGTATATAAAAGAAATGAAAGGTAGAAGGAATATGCAAAAGTTATTTAATAGATTTGTTTTGTTTATGCTATTTATTCATGCAAGTGTAGGTAACCTTTCTTAGATTGTAGCATAGGGATGAATAGAGTATGAGATTAAGTAAGTGTTGGGTTCTTTTTAAATAAACCCTACATCTTACCAACTCCTATTCAAAACTAGGTTAACATAAGAAAGAAAGGAAATGCTACACTAAACATTACTTTATAATCCATCACATGCAAGCTTATAATTAAAGTATAAGAATAGCACACTTTCAGATTTAATGTTTCATTTATAAGTTTTTAAAATACTTTGGATTTAGTAGTGATAATAGCCACTCATATTTTACTTTAGCCAACACATGCACATTTGACATAAAGTAAACAATTTCATTTTAAAATTTTGAAACATGAAATATGAATGCATGAATCACATGACATACAACTTAACATGTTGGGAAAGATCTAAAGCAATGAAAGCATGTAAACAAACTCACTTTACTTAAAGCCTAAAGACATTCTTAAAGAATAAGAAAATTTAGAATAAATCAAAGTGAATTTCAAAATGATTTTTGTTTAATTTGGTGTTTGATTTAATTTTGAAAAGGTGAGATGAGTTTGTATTCCTAACCCATTCCCATGTGTTTTGTATTTTTTGTTTAATTTTTAGATAATTAAATCCATTTTAAGCATTGATTAGGTTAGAGTATGAATTAAGTGCTTCATTAACTTCACCACCTTAGAAAAATTAACTAAGTAATTATGAGCCAATGAGATGGCATAAAACCCACAAGGTATTTAAATTTGCAATGCACCTAGTAATGAAAAGGCCTAATGCAATTTGGCTCACAATTAAAAATTAATTAAGCTAAGGGGTTTAGCTTAAGTACTTTTAAAACACTCCTTCATACTAATGAAAGGGGTTTTAATTTCCTTAATTAGAATTAGGATATTAAACACCTAAGCATCTACCCAAGGTAGATTAATTAAGTTATGGAAGTTTTAAAATTTTTGAAAATTGTTTAAAGGAGTGTTTAATGAGTTAACCCTTAATTAAGAGGGGATTATGGAGAGAAAAGGGGGTTTAGGGAATAGCTTCAGGAAAATATCCAAAAATTATTCCATAAAAAACTCTGGATCTAACCTTAATCAAACTCAATCATAGGGTAAATCCACTAATCATACCATTACCCTAATTACATGAAAGGGTAATTTGGGAATGAGCTAATTTTCCCAATTAATAATCTCAAGAAAATTAGAGGGAGGGTCATCCCCTAAAATGAACCCTAAAAATTTGAGATTAATTGGCAGCTTAATTAGAGAAAAATTAGCTAATTAAAATTCCCAAAGAAACACAAATTTAGAGAAAAGGGGAATTCAAAATTTATTGAAAATATTTTAAAAATATTCTAGATGAAATTATTTATCCATAGCATTTTTTATTTTATTTTTCTAATTTTCTAGGTTGAGATATGAATTTTAGAAGTTTTTTAAATTAATTAGAAATTAATTAAAATCCCTAACGAATCTCTTATCACTCACGGTGCGGCGTGGCGTGATGTTTGCACTTGCACATCGTGAGCCATCTACTTAAATGCCAAATCGAGAGGGTGGTTGGTGGCGCATGTGCTTATATCCTCGGCCATCCAATCAAATATCGAACGGCTAAGGATTAACCCACGGCTTAAATCGAATAAAATATTTATAAAACGTGCCTAATAATCCGTCCATCTAAAATGTGTGAATGGACCACTGAGATGAGCCAAGTTCTTCCTTGAGAATTAATGGAGACCGTCCATGATCCAAGGGGAGATCTGAGCCCGATCTAGCATAGAATCATTCAAGACTCAATCCACACCATCTAAAGGAATATAACGGCCAATCCAATGGTGGATTACACAAGCAATGAAAATTCTTTCACAAAGGACCAACACCTCCTAATCTAAGTGGTCGAAAAATCACATTCCTCTCCGGTTCTCAAGATCGATGAGGTAGCTTTGTCAGGAGGAGATGAAGCCCTATTGAAGTTCCAAGACCTTGAGGTTGAGTGGATCAATGGGTGGACCAACTCCTCTTAAAGATCCTTGCAGATTTGATTAATTTGAGCTCTTCCTTGTTGTGGGAACTCAAATGGATGCTTGGGCAAGTTTGAATTGGTCCTTAGAAGGAGTGTGTAGAAGGAATTGGATTAAGATCAAGTGTAGAGGAGAGAGGTGAATACTTTCCCCTTTGCAAAATAAATGCAAGATTCAAATCCTCTTAGAAAGCTTAGAATGCTGAGGTGGTTGCTAAGGATTTCCCAACTCGATCAAGAGTGAAGTGAATTTTGTGAATTAGGGAGTATATCTCCCCCAATGGCAATCAGACGACTGACCCATTAGTTTCCATTTTGATCCAATTGACCATATGGAGTGAGATGTTTAGGCTGTTAGATCATTGCACATGGTCGGTTTGATCCCTTGAGTGGAATGCTAGCCTTCCATGTGCATCAAATTGAGCTTAGGAGGGAGTTTGAAAATTGAATTTTAGGTGCTGGTTTGGTCCATGGGTCAAACCCATTGGGTTGACTCATCACTAAATCCCGCGAAAAGCCTCAAGTTATTATGATGAGGGTATGACCAAAATACCCATGGGCTAGGGGTAAAATGGTCATTTTGCTATTTTTTTCAGGTATGTTTGGTATGTTGAGAAAATAGGTTTGGCCAAGTTTCATTTGATTTGGAATTCATTTGATAAGGTTTGGCTCATGTTGACCCATTTAGGTCAAAATGGGTCAAAGTTGACCAATTGGTCAAATTAGTCAAACCAAGGTTGGGTGAAGTTCATATGACCATTTGAAATATTTTGGTGCCTTTGGTTTGGTTCAATTTGGATTAGATTTGGTTTTGGCTCATATGATTTAGTTCAAATGGGTCAAGTTGATTTGACCCATTTGACCTATTTAGGTTAGGTCAAGGTAGGTTTAGGTCTTGTTAGTCATATGGAGTGGATTGGTATCTTTGTTTCCAATCAATTTGGGTTAAGTTCAATTTTGGCTCAACATGACCCCTTTAGTCATGTTGGGTCTAAGGTCAATTGGGCTAGGTTGGGTCTAGTTGGCCAATTGAGACTTTGGACAAGTTCCACAAGTGATTTGGAATGGACTTGACCCATTGGTTTCAATCAATTTGGCTTAGATCAAGTTTTGACATATTTTGACCCTTTAGGTCAAAAGGTCAACAGGTCAAGTGGGCCAATTAGCTAGGTTAGGCTCAAATGTTGGCTTGGTCAAGTTCAAACATAGGTCATGAGTGAACTTGGATCAATGGTTTCAATCAATTTGGCCTATGGTGGAATTTGGCTATGTTAGGTTTCATTTTAGGTTAAGTGTTGACTTGGTCAACCCTTAAGTTTGACTTGGTTTGACCCAATTTGATTGATTGATCATCCCATGATGATTGTTGATCATGATGAGAGGATATATGAGTTTGGTTTCCAATTTGGTTAGGATCAAAAGTTGGCTCATAAGGTACTTTAGGTCACATTAGGTCAAGTGAGCCTAAAAAGTGGTCAAAGCTTGATTTGAAGTTGATTGATCTTGTATATGGACTTATGATTGAAATATAAATCCATTTACAAGTGGTTTGAAGTCAAATGGATTTTGATCCATTTGAAAATTTCATATTCAAAGGAAGAATATGAAGGGTCTTGGGTTTGATTTTTTATTTGGGTTTTGATTGTTTGATTGAGGTTTGGATTTATATATGAGCTCATGATTGTAGGATTGATTGAACTATGAGAGAAAATCAAGGATTTGGCTTGCTTTGAAGATGATTTGACTAAGTTCAAGATTTTGGCTTGAAAGGCTTAGATTTTATTTTGAGTGGATTTGAGTTCGATTTTTGGAATTGGTTTTGATTGTTTGAATTTATATTTTATTTATATATGAGAATATAAATGAGAATATAAATTGATCTTGAGAAAATTTCAAGAATTTGAAAGAGTTTAATCATGATTTAGGTTAAATCCATTAAAGGGAATTTAAAGGATTTAAGAGGATTTTTAATTTAAAATTTAATTTTTTGAATTGGATTTGATTGATTTATATTCATATTTCATTTATATATGAGAATATAAATGAGAATACAAATAAGTTTTGAGAAAATCCCATGAGTTTGAAATGGTTTGATCAAAGCTTATGCTAAATCCATTAATGGAAAATTTAGAGATTTAAGGGAATTTCAAGCATTTTAATTTGGAATTTAATTTTTGCCTTTGATTGGATTGATTTATATTTATATTTCATTTA
This sequence comes from Cymbidium sinense, assembly GCA_021442155.1. Lineage (NCBI taxonomy): Eukaryota > Viridiplantae > Streptophyta > Magnoliopsida > Asparagales > Orchidaceae > Cymbidium > Cymbidium sinense. Next base: position 85,767,822 of record CM038218.1, on the reverse strand, counting down.
TATATGTGAATACAAATAAGGATATAAATAAGTTTTTGAAAATCCCAAGGATTTGAGTTGATTTGATCAAGGTTTAGAGTTTATTTTGGCTATGTCTTTTAATGAAAAATTAAAGGGACTTAAGGAAATTTTCATGAATTAATTTAGAATTTTGAATTTGATTGGATTGATTTGAATTCATATTTCATTTATAAATGTGAATATAAATGAGAATATAAATGGATCATGAGAAAATCTCAAAAATTTGGATAGGTTTTGATCATAATTTTGGCTAAGTCCTTAAGAAAGGGTTAAGGACTTAGGAAATTTGAACTTAGGAATTTTTGATGGAATTTGGTCATGGGTTTCAATCATGGATTTCAATCATGGATCTTAATCATAGAATTGAATCATGGAATTGATTTGAGTTTAGAAAATCAAATATGATAGATTTGAGTTTGACTTGAAAGAAGGAAAGTGAGGAATGGTTTAAGCTAAAGGGTAGGAAATTTTCCTAACACCCCTAAGGCATGACCTATTCCTATGGCTAACTCTTCTAAGTCTTCTAGGGCTAAGGGAGTGTCCACCTAATCACTAGATGTGTCTTAAGACTAAGGAACTCTTAAAGTCTAAGAGGAGTCCTAACCCTAAGATGGAGGTGTTGTGAGCTCATTCTAAGAATAAGGTCAACACTCCCAGAAAGAACCTTTGAGTCTTCACATCTATGGATGACTTTGGGGTTTCCTTAACTACCAAAACCTCAAATTTTTGTGAGGAAAGTGGGGTTAGAGCTATGGTTCCCAACCGATGCCTAATTGTTTCACATATAGACTTGGATACACTCATGCTTTGCTTTGGAGCTCGGTCTTCATCACTGTCCAAGTGTCACCTCGAAAGGAATATATTGTTGAGAAGAGCTAGCTAGTGTGCTAACCATATAAGACTCATCCTCTAAACTAGATTCTAATTCTATATGGATTAGGTGTACTCTGGTAGCTAGGACATATCTCCTATTAGGTGGCAAATAAAAAGGTCTTCCATCCTGCTCTCGAATTGACTTCTCCCTGGTGGAATCTGTCGCTCCACTTCCTCCTCCAAGTCTATTTCTCATTCCCTTTTTATTTTCAATCTTATTTTCCTTTTTCTTTTCTTTTTTTCTTTTTTCCTTTTCTTTTTTCTTTTTCTTCTTTTTCTTTTTCTTTCTCTTTTTATTTTTCTTTTATTTTTGAGCTTTTTCCAAGTTCGCATGAATAGACTTATTGATTTTGAGGGAGGTAGTAGGCCGCATCCTCATATATGCAAACTTGTGAACTTTAAATAGTTTGAGATATCCTTTGACACAGTACTCGATTCCAGCTCTCATGAACTTGATGCACTGGTGCAAAGAGGATGAGACCATGTTGTTCTCATTTATCCATGATCTCCCTAACAAAGCATTGAAAGATGTATTTGAATCTATAATGTGAAATTTGGCTTCAGTCTTTCACTCGTCAATCTCCATTGGCAACATTATGGAGCCTAATGCCCTCTTGCCTGCTCATTGAATCCATTCAACATCATCCTCTCTAAATTGAGTTTGGAGATGTCAATCCTCAAGTAGGCAAGGGTCTTTAGACTCATAATGTTGACTGTTGCACTTAGGTCAACCAGTACCCTTTACATTCTGAATCTACTAATATCCACTGAGATGTAGAGGGGGTGGTTGTGTCTGATCGTCCATAAAAGCAAGTCTTCATCACCGAATGTAGCTCCTAAGATATCCCTTGAGCGACGTGCCTCCTCTTTAGTAGCGGTCAGCTGAGCTAAGCATATCTCTGGATCAAGAAGAGCTTTAATTAGAGATTCTCTCATCTCTTTGGATAACCCAAGGGTGTCATATATGCTTAACCTAGCATCAACTTTCTAAGGTGAGCTAGGATGTTGTAATCAACTCTAGGCTGATCTTCCACAAGCATATACATAGGTGGAGCATCCTGTGGAGGGGCTATCTACTCACTGGAACCAATGACTTGCTTACCCTTATCCCGAGGTGCTACCTTAGGAGGTAGAACTTTACAACTACATAGGTTGGCTTCAGTGACTTCATGTGGCGGGTTGGAGGAAAGTTCTACCTACTCGTCGGGTATACCTACAGCTTCTCCTATGGGACCCTTGGAGTCAGATGACTCTAAGTCAATCTCAATGGGTGAACCCGATTGATTCAGAAAAGGAAAGTCTAATTCTAAATCAGAAGAGAATGGAATATAATTATTAGAGCTATTATTATTTTCTAGACTTGGAGAGCTTTCAATAGGAATAAAATCAAGAGCATCAGACTGAACTTTCTAACTGAACCTAACTATATGGGGTTTAAAATTCCATATTAGTTAGGTTGCTGAGCTATAGGTTTCTCAAACTAAACTCTAACTAGCTATAGAGTTTAAAATTCCTATAGAAGTCTCCTTTCAAATTTGTAGTGAGAAAAGAAAGAGGAGACCTATAAAAATTTGTCTTTTAGATGCCATGATCTGAATGTACTTATTCAAGTGATCGATGCGTCATCAAGGAATAGTACTATCTCAAAGATAGAAGTCCCTACCTTTAATGGACCTAATCACCTCAATAAGGACTCCAGGATGGGTCTTATGTATATAGATTTTCCCCAACTTTACATGGAAAAGTAAAGTAGGGTTTATTTTAAATTAGGTTCGTTAAGTTCCCTACATGGGCAAGCTCCCATAGTTAATTACATCCCAAGGGATGGGATCTCTTTGAAAAACTCTCGATTATGGTAAATGATCATTATCTTTGAAGATTTTAATAGGAAAGGACTATCAATTGATTGGTTTTATTTTTGAAAGATCAAATGGGATTGATCAAAGAGGGAGAGTTATTATTGAAGAATGGAAGATAAGTAGGAGATGTCCACAATGCTAGGAAACCTAGCAAGCATCTCAAACTATCCTATAGTTGGGCTTTACATTTTTGAAATTGATTTAGTTTGTTTGAGTTACAATTTTTATTAGAAATTTAGGACTTATGATTCCTTTACATAAGATTAAGGAAATGCCTAAGAAGTGAGGATTTAAGCTTATGGCCCACAAAGGAGAGAAGCATCCTTAGAACCTATATTTAGGGAGCTTTGGCGAGGGTCAAAAGCACAACCTAAATCTAAGGCAAAAAATGGGTAATTGGTTTGCCTCCACAAGAGAGGACAAATCATCTGACAGCTTGGAATAACAACTACCTAGGGGTAGCTGCCAACTAACTCCTCCTATAATTTTAAATACATATAGGCAAGTCTTTATGCTTATGCAAGATAGCTAGGGTGTTATTCATTTAGAAAGAGACTAAGTCCTTAAACTCACTACCTAAAGAGACTAGATCATGTAAAGGGCATGCTTCAAATGACATAAATCTAATGCAATTCAAATTTCATTTTATTTACATTTTGGACAAATAGGTTTCATATGACTAATGCGTGAGAAATAAGGTTATTGGTAAAAATCAGTGAGAATGGAGGAGGTGAGTTTCCACCATGGATCTCAAAGGTCAAGCCAAGTTTTTCTGGCAAAGGTGGAAGCCCTCCAATCAAGAGTGAAATAAGATGCATTTGTGCATGATATTACAAAAGAAATTCTCATCCAGCTAAGGGGTTGCTAATTATTTATCTTTATTTTAAACCTAAGCTTTAGGTCAGGTTATTAGTTCTTTATTTTTTAATTTGAGTTGTTAAGTTGGGTAGAAGATTTATTTTTCCCTAAAGAGCCTAATCCACATCCAGGCCATACATAAAGCAAGGAAGAAACTAGGAAAATCATGTCACTTAATGCAAAAGCTAAACAAATCATCAACCAATTTATAAAGCTAATCGCAAAAAGAATAAAAGGTCATTGTGGTCTGGCACCACCACACAAACCCAAAAATATCAAATGTGGGTAGCCGAGCTCTACCCTTATACAACCTAGATTATAAATAAATTAAATTACAATTAAGCAAGGAATTCATTATTATGGGAGTCTTCAAGCTTTATTTCTTCTTTCTTCTTTTCTTCTTTTTTCTTATTTTCTTCTTTTGGTTCCTTCTTTTGGATGGTTGGATGGTAGATGCTCTAAGGCTTCACATGATGCATAAGATAGGATCTTATGACCAATGCTCATCCTAATCCCCATAACAATCATTTCAAAATCCTAATTGCACAAATTTATATGAAAAGGAAAAGTGGAAATCTAACTAACACCTTCAAAATAAAGGTTAGCTAAAACAAACCACAAAAATTCCAAGCATGTACATTGGACTTATCACCCCACGCATGGGTGACTAAGTCCACTTGGCCTATTGGATTATGCTTAGGGGTATAAAGCACTTGCAAGCAAAAGTATTTATATTTTTATTTATGATAGCACCTCTTAAGCATAATCCCCTACAAAAAAGAATAGTTAGACTAAGAGCATCCTACCATTCACTTTACGACTATACACCCTAATATCCAGTCTAAAACATATATCAAAAAATAAAACAAACATCAAACCATGCACCGGCCTAAACTAAAGCTAGAATTGGTGACTTAGGCTAATGTGTGTGCTTTGAAGGCTTGTGTGGTATGCTTAGCTATGAGGTTCAAATTTTCTAAGTGTGAAAACATGTTCAACTTAGAGGAGGGTTTCATTTAAGTTGCTTAATTATTTTGGATTGATTTTATTTCATGTTTTGATTGAGTTTAAGTGAATCCTATAATTAATTACTAAGTTATGAAGAGAGGGAAAGAGAAGAGAACTTCTCTTTCCTTCCCTAACCTAAGCAACTTCTAAAGTAGATTCACATTTTAGTTTCATTTAGGTGAATGTTTTGATTAAATATTTTAATTAATCCTAAGTTTAGATAAACTCTAAACAAACCTATTCAAAAAGAAAGGCATTTTAAGATTAAATAAAATGAATCAAAATTCACATAACACATGTTACTTCATTTCTTTTCCAACATATATAACATGCATATGGATGGACCCTAAGCATATCTATACATACAAATGAGAGTATTTAACACACTTTATGATGTATGCTAAGCAATAAATTTAAGAAAATTTAAAATTTGAATATGCATGATTTTCTTAAGTAGAAAAGGATTTTCCTTATCCAAATTTTAAGATACACACATGAAAGTAAGAAAGACATAAGTGAGTACAGTGCCATTGTTAACCAGAGGTGTACAAGACCTACTTAGGGCTACTTAAAACCTCACAACCTCAGGGTTGTCCAGACTAATATACCACTTTTCTTAAATACAAACATATGTATGAAAGAAATGAAATGGAAAGGAAGAATGCAAAAGTTGCATTAATGGATTCATTTTATTTATGCAATTTATGTATGCAAGTATAGGTAACCCTCCTTAAGTGGTAGCATAGAGATGAATAGAATATGAAATTAGGTGAGTGTTCGGTTCTTTTCAAATGAACCATACACCTCACCAAATTCCTATTCAAAACTATACCAACATAAGAAAGAAAGGAAACCTATGCTAGGCATACCTTTATATTCTTTCACATGCAAATTTATAATTAAAGTATAAGTAGCATACTTTCAGATTTGGTATTTAATTTATATGTTTTAAAAATAATTTGGATTTAGTAGTGATAATAGCCATTAATATTTCTACTTTAGCCAACACATGTAAATTTGACATAAAGTAAACAATTTCATTTTAAATTTTGAATTTGAAAATTATGAATGCATGAAACCACATGACATACAAATTTAATATGTTGGGGAAAGATTCAAAGTAATGAAAGCATGTAAACAAACTCACTTCACTTAAATCCTAAAGGCATTCTTATAGAATAAGAAAGTTTAAAATAAATCAAAATGAATTCAAAGTGATTTTTGTTTAATTTGGAGTTTGATTTAATTTGGAAAAAGTGAGATGAGTTTGCTGTTCCTAACCCATTCCCACATGTGTTTGATATTTTTGTTTAATTTTTAGATAATTAGATCCATTTGTATGCATTAATTAGATTAAGGTATGAATTAAGTAATTTAATTAACCCTTACATACACCACCTTAGAATAATTAATCAAATAATTATGAGCCAATGAGATGACATAAAACTCAAAAGGAATTTAAATTTGCAATGCACCTAATAAGAAAGAGGCCTAATGCATATTGGCTCACAATTAAAAGTTAATTAAGCTAAAGGGTTTAGCTTAAGTAATTTCAAAACACCCTTTCATACTTATGAATTGGGTTTTGATTTCCTTAATTGAACTTAGGCTATTAAACACCTAAGCATCTACCAAAAGTAGATTAATTAAGTTCTAGAATTTCTTAGAATTTTTAGAAATTAATTAAGGAGATAATTAATGAATTAACCCTTAATTAAGAGGAGATTAAGGAGAGGAGAGGGGGTTTAGGGAATAGCTTAGGAAATATCCCAAAATTATTCCATAAACCTCATACTTGGATCTGACCTTAATCAACCCTAATCATAGATTAAAATCACTAATCATACCCTAATTATCCTTAGTTACATAAGGAGGATAATTAAGAAATTCATATGCAATTCTTCTAGTCAAGCCTTCAATAAATCCCAAGAAAATTAGGGAGGTAGAAGTCATCCCCTAAAACATACCCAAGAAATTTGGGATTAATCAGAGGCTTAATTAGAAAGTAATTAGCAAAATAAAGTTTCTAACAAAATCTAAATTCAGAGAAAATCGTAATTCAAAACCCATTGAAATTAATTTTAAAATATTCTAGATTGAATTATCTTTCCATAGGATTTTATTTCATAATTTTCTAAATTTCTAAAGGGAGTTATGAATTTTAGAAGAACTATAGGTTAATTAGGATTAATTAAAATAATTTAACTAATCCCCTAGCTCATGGCGCGACGCATGGCGGTGGTGGTCACTTTACACATCAGCGTGAGGCTTACTTAAGTTGTCAAATTTAAAATGGCATAGCGATGCATGGATCTATCATCCATCAAAGATCTGACCGAGATCTCCTCACAGTTTTAAAATGAATAACATATATCTAAACGTGGGGAATTATCTCAGCTATCCATCTAAAATGTGCAGATGGATGGAGATCTCCCAAGTTCTTCCCCTTGATCAATAGAGATCGTCCATGATCAAGGGGAAGATTTGAGCTCGATCTAGCTCAGATTCAAACCAAATTCAACCCACACCATCTAAAGCTAAAGAGTGGCAAATCCAATGATCAAAAATCCATGGGATTAAAATTTCTTTCACAAAGCTCCACACCACATTGTGTTTAATGGTAAAAAAATCTATACTTCACCTCGTCGGAGGTGATCACCGCTCGATTCCCTTAGAAAAGCTTCGTCTAGTTGAGATGAAGCTGTGTTGAGAGTATGAGCACTTGAGGTTGAGAGGATTGGTGTATGGACCAACCCCTCCTTAGCTAGCTTGCGGCCTTGATCCAATTTAGCTCTTCCTTGCTATGGGAACTCTAAAGGAAGCTTGAGTACACTCGACTTTGCTCCTTGATGAAGTATGAAAGAGCAATTGGATGGAAATTCAGTGAAGAGGAAGTTAGCTCTTCAATGGAATTCCCCTATTTTCACACTGTGCAAAACTGAGAATATGAGATTTGATTTCACTTTAAGAAGCTTGGGAGGGAGGCTTATTTGGCTTCCAGGTTCAATCAATTGAGGATGATGGATTTGAGTTTGTTTAGGGGAGTATATCTCCCCTTGAAGGAAATGACCATCCATCCTCTTGCCATTTTGATCCAATTGATCATAGGCAGTGAGTTGTTTGATCAATTAAGAGTGTGCACATGGTCGGTTTGAACCAAAGAGTGGATTGCCAACCTCCCATGTGCTTGAATTTTGCATTTTGACCCATGCGGTCAGGTTTGGTCTAGGGATCAATTGGGTTGACCCAAACCCATTGGGTTGGGTGCACCACTCTTCACTAGGTCCCCTTGAGCTTTTAAGAAAGCCTCATGTGAATGTGAAAAGGGTATGACCAAATTACCCATGGAGTAAGCCAAAATTTGTTCTATGGACTAGGGGTAGAATGGTCATTTTGCTTATTTTTCACTTTGGATATGTTGGGTATGTGAAGAAACTAGGTTTGGCCAAGTTCCATGAGATTTGGAATTCATTTGATAGGGTTTGGCTCATGTTGATCCATTGAGGTCAAAATGGGTCAACTTGGGTCAAGTTCACCAATTGGTCAAATTGGGTCAAACCAAGGGTTGGATCAAGTTCATATGACCATTTGAAATATTTTGGTGGCTTTGGTTTGGTTCAATTTGGATTAATTTTGGATTTGTCTCATATGACTTCATTTAGGTCAAATGGGTCAAGTTGACCTATTTGACCCATTCGACTATTTGAGGTAGGTCAAGGGTAGGTTTAAGTTAGATTAGTCATATGGAGTGGATTGGTATCTTTGTTTCCATTCAATTTTGGTTAAGTTCAAATTTAGCATGACCCTTTTAGGTCATGTTGGTCTAAGGTCAAAAGTTAGTCTAGTTGGCCAATTGAGGCTTTGTTCAAGTTCCACAAGTGATTTGGAATGGACTTGACCCATTGGTTTCAATCAATTTGTATTAGATCAAGTTTTGACACATTTTGACTTTTTAGGTCAAAATGGGTCAACTCAAGGGCCAATTGGGCTAGGTTAGGCTCAAATGTTTTGGTCAAGTTCAAACATAGGTCATGAGTGAACTTAGATCAATCAATTTGGCCTATGGTGGAATTTGGCTATGTTAGGTTTCATTTTGGGCTAAGTTGACTTAGTTTGACCCAATTTAATTGATTGATCATCTCATGATGATTGTTGATCATGATGAGAGGCATAGATGAGTTTGGTTCAATCCAATTTGGTTAGGATTAGAATTTGGCTCATAAGGGTACTTTAGGTCACTTTGGGTCAAGTGAGCCTGGGGTCAAATGGCTTGGTCAAAGCTTGATTTGAAGTTTTGATCTTGTATATGGACTCATGATTGAAATATAAATCCATTTGCAATTGATTTGAATTCAAATGGGTTTAGATCCATTTGACAATTTCATATTCAAAGGAAGAATATGAAAGGGTTTTGGCTTTAATTTTGACTTAGGTTTTGATTGTTTGATTGAGGTTTGGATTTATATATGAGCTCATGATTGTAGGGTTGATTGAATCATGAGAGAAAATTAAGAGTTTAGCTTGATTTGAAATTGATTTGGTTAAGTTCAAGATTTTGACTTGAAAGACTTAGATTGGATTTTGAGTTGATTTGAGTTTAATTTTTGGAATAGGTTTTGATTGTTTGAATTTATATTTCATTTATATATGTGAATATAAATGAGAATATAAATGGATCATGAGAAAATTTCAAGAATTTGAAGTGGTTTGATCATGATTTAGGCTAACTCCATTAAGAAGAATTTAAGGGACTTAGGAAAATTTGGAGTAGGGATTTGAATTTCTAAATTTGGTTTGATTGATTTATATTTATATTTCATTTATATATGTGAATATAAATGAGAATATAAAAGAATTATGAGAAAATCCCATGACTTTAAGATGGTTTGATCAAGATTTAGGCTAAGTTCATTAATGGAAAATTAATGACTTAAGGATAGTTTAAATTGAGAATTTAATTTGAGGGTTTGATTTGATTGATTTATATTTATATTTCATTTATATATGTGAATATAAATGAGAATATAAATGATTTTTGAGAAAATCCATGAATTTGAATTAGTTTGATTAAGGTTTTTGATAAATCCTTTAATAGAAAATTAAAGGACTTTGGAAAATTTCAAATTGGGAATTTAATTTTTGCATTTGATTTGATTGATTTATATTTATATTTCATTTATATATGTAAATGTAAATGATTTTTCAAAAAATCTCATGAGTTTGAATTGATTTGATGAAGGTTTAGGCTAAGTCCATTAATGGAAAATTAAGGGACTTAGGAAAATTTCATGAATTGATTTGGAATTTTGAGTTTGATTTGAATTTGGATAAAATCAAATAGAATTGATTTGGAGTTTGACTTAAAAGAAGGAAAGAAAGAAATGGTTCAAGCTAAGGGTAAGCAAATTTCCTAACACCCATGACCTATTCCTATGGCTAACTCTTCTAAGTCTCTAGAGCTAGTTTGAGTGTCTACCTAATTACTAGATGTGTCTTAAAGTCTAAGAGAAGTCCTAAGCCTAAGATGGAGGGGTTGAGAGCTCATTCTAAAAGTGAGGTCAACATTAGCTGCTCCCACTTGTCAATTGATGCCATTGCCACTGACTTCTTCTTAAAATATTTCTGTGGTTTAGGCTTGGATGATTAGTCTTGGAAAGGTAACTATTTGGCTTGTCCTTGTATACTTTCCACCTTGTTGATTAGCTTCTCGAAGGTTTTAATAGTAAATCCCTTGAGCATGAAAGCAATCGGGCCATGAATATTCTTAAGAAGAATTTCTATGGCATGCTAGTAAAATAGTTGTGGTTCGCATTTCATACTCAGGTTTTGCTATATGAGAATATAATCAATGAGGGACTCATCTGGTTTTGTGCAAAGAATGAAACTTTTTCGAGCTCAGCAAACCTCTTAATGACAGAGTTGCTCAAACTCAATAAATATCTTTATCGAACTACTAGGCAGTTCGACATACCAATCAAATGCAATCCTTGAAAGACTGGTGATGAATAAGCGCAAGAGAAGTGCATTGCTACCATGAGTGTTGCAACAACTGGCTCTAAAGTGCGCTATATGCTGCCTAGAGTTCCCACTGCCATCAAAAATCTTGAAAGAAGGTGGCACAAACTCTTTGGGATACTGAACTGTGTCAAATTCCTCTGGGTAGGGCCTACTCTTTGGAATGGATGAGGTACCCTAGGCTTGCGCCAACGCTTCTCTCACTTTCTGTCCACCATCTGTTTGAGGTCTTTCTCCTGCATGGAGGTACTTTCTATGACCTTCCTATGCAAGCTTCCACTATACTGATCTATGGGAGATGCACTCTTGGGAGGATCTAAAACATGTAGGAGCTCAGGCCAATCAGCCTCCATTAGACTGTGCTATGATGTTGGAGCTTGGTTTTGAAGTGCTAGAACTGCAACTAACAAGTCTTCAATCCTCCTTTCCATTCTACTCACCTGCTCATCCTTCTGCTTAAGCTGTTGGAGGAGGTGTTAGGTTGAATGAGTGGTGTCATCCTCTTCAACCATAGTACCTTCCTAGCTATGATGATCTCTAAGAAGGGATCCTCAGGTATCGACCATATGGACTTCTGAGTCCTCAAATTGATAATCCTTATCGGGGTGAAGGCTACCCTACCCTCTCCTTGATTTGAATGATCGCTCCCAAGGATTTATTTCTTTTTGGCAAACTAATCTTCTAGGATGTCATATAATGAACGGTCTTCTACTCGTCAAGCACAAAGAATCACCGAAGCAAGTGGAACTATGGTCATCTCAATCATGCAACGATGCGCTACCGATGGGACACTCTCACTGGGAAGATCAACTGCCATGGGAACTGCACTAGTGTCCCTCCTCCTTCGCATCTTACTACCGCTAGTGACTTTGGTTCTGGTGGTACGATAACGATGACTTTGGGTCGCCAATCCTTCTTGACATAACTAAAGTGGGAGGTCGAATGAGAGAGCTTGTCCTCACCTCAATAAGTGGAGTAGATGGAGTGGGATCCTTAGGCCATAGCCGAATCACCAATGGGGATTTCTCCCGGATGCATCAACCTTGGTAAGGGAAGGAGGGACTGATGGACATACATAAAATGAAGTGGCATGATGGGGGTAACACCGACTGCCCTTCCATTGGAGCTCTCCTCATGGTTGGTGGTGCCAGTGAGTACTATACTATCTGTCCGATCAGCCTTGGTGGCCCGCCAATCAAGGAAATCAATAAGGGCAGAGACCATCGACTGCCCGACGTACTTTCATCTCTCCCTACTGCCTACCTAGGCTGCAACCTTAGCCTCGGTGGCCCTCTCTCTATGGATTTGGGAACTAACACTCTTGGGGATCACATACCTCAGAACAAATAATGCATCAGACTCTGAGCGTCCGTAGGCACTGCCAACCTGGCAAAGAACTGTCCTGAGGCCAACATAGGGTTTCTTCCTCTACCTACTGGTACCTCGTAGTAAGCTGGTGGTGGAGGAGACACAACAATACTCCTAGCATCCTCCTCTCCATCTGAACCAGAGAGGGGGTGGAATCTACAACCACCCAAGAAAGGGGAGACATCTTGAGGAGAACCTTCCTCAACAATATGTGATGCGGTGTCTACCTCCTGGTCCCTCTCTCATGGTGCCGCTTAATCTTCCTGCTTTTGTTGTGGTATTGAGAGAGAGCGGTATGGTGCGGGAGGTAGAACTTACCTCGAAGGTAGGGAGACTATATTAAATGCTAAGATAGCCTTCCCCTTTAAGGGGACTGAGGAGGAGGTAACAGCTCGCACTGGAGTTGTAGTAGGAATAAAAGAAGTAGACTAAATTGGCACTGGCACTGTGATAGGGACCTCCACAACCTTCCTCTTCATAGAGGGAAACTCGGGGTCGGACTCAACATCAAAGTGCAGGAGTGGCTTCTACCCTGCCACCTCCTCCTAGTGACAATTGTGAGGGTTGCCCCCTCTCAGGTAATCCTAACCTCCTCGAAGCCATGACCAAAGTAAATTAAGTGGGTGGCCTCGGTCATGTTGAGATTGGCCTGATCCAAGGCCAAGTCTACACCAAAGGGGAAAGAGAAAACAAACTTGCTAAGAGCCATAACAATTGTACTAACTGGAGATTGAACTGTACTAACTGGAGATTGAACTGAACTGACTGCTCTGATATCTTTGCATGTGAAAATATAACTAAATTAGACTTTGACCTTCATATTTACCTTCAATCACTAATTTCTGATTCGAATTTGGAATTTGAACCCACACTCAACAAATTTAAGTATGCTAAGTGGGGTTCATTGATTTGGAGAGATTTAGAATTTGGAAGAGAGACTTTCCCTTAAGAATTGGTTTGTTGATTTTGTAACCTTCATCCAATAATTTAGGATATGTTGAATGAGGTTCCTCCATTTGGAGAGATTTTTGGAGATGATTTTGTTTTGCTAATCCTTTGTTTTGAAATTTTGGTTTTGGAGCTTTCACTTAGCAAATTTAGGTATGCTAAGAGAGATCCAAGTGCATGTTTGAAAATATTTTTGAAAATATCTTTGTTATTTGTAATGATTGTTTGTCATGTATTTGATTTGTTTTTATTTGATAATAGGATCTTTACATAACAACTTTAAGCATGATAAGTGAAGCACAATGTGTTTGATGTATTTGGATTTAATTTTTAAAAATGAGACCCTTATTTAACCAATTTCGTATGTTAAGTAGGGCTCAAGTGTGTTTATTATTTCTGAAAGTGATATTCTTACCTAACAAATGTGGTATGTTAAGTAAGATCCAAAATATTTGATGTTTTATTTTGATTTGAAAAGCGAACCCCTTACTTAAAAAATTTGCTATGTTAAGCAAGGCTCAAGTGTGTTTGTTGCTTTGATTTGATAATAGGGCTCTTACTTAACAAATGTGGTATGTTGAGTAAAGCCCAAAAATGTGTTTGATTTTAATTCAAAAGTGGGATTCTTACCTAACAAATATGGTATGTTAAGTAAGTGTGACTGTATTTGTTTAATTTTGAAAGAGGTGAACTCTTATTTAACAAATGTGGTATGTTAAATGGAGTTCAATTTAATTTTCATGATGATGTTTGATTTTATAAAAAGAAAATTCTCATTTGACAAATTTGGATATGTCAAATGGAATTCAATTGTGCTTAATTTATTTATGATTTGAAAAAAGAGAACTCTACTTAGCAAATGTGGGTATGTTAATCAGAGTCCAATTTATTTTGATTTTTAAAAAGGGGGGAATTCTTATTTGACAAGTTTGGGTGTGTCAAATGGAATTCAAATGTGCGTTGAGTTTTTTTTTCATAATTTTGAAAGAATGCACTCTACTTAGCAAATATGGGTATGATAAGTAGGATCCAATTTGTTTTGGTTTTGAAAAGGGGAACTCCACTTAGAAACTTTAGGTATACTAAATGGAGTTCAATTATTTTTGTGTGATTGCTTTTGAAAATAGAACTCTCATTTGGTAAATTTGGGTATGCCAAATGAGATTCAAAATGTATATCTTGACTTTGTGTGTGATGTTGCTTTTGAAAAGAGGGGAACTCTTACTTAACAAATTTGTGTATGTTAAGTGAGGTTCAATTATATGTTAATTTTGATTTTTGTTTTTATTTAAAAAAAATGGAGCTCCATTTAACAAATTTGGGTCTGTTAAATGGAGTTGGTTAATTAATTTTATTTTAAGAAATGTGCTTTTTTTTTTTTTTCAATTTTAAAAATCTTTGAAAGGATTTTGATGATTGTAAATTTGATTTTGATTTTTGAAAGAGGACCCTCATTTAACAAATTTAGGTATGTTAAATAAAGTTTGATTGTCTTTTATTTTAAAGACATTTAAAAAATTTTATGTTTTTGCAAACTTCATGTTGAGTGAAATTAAAAATGATTTTATTTAGGAAAAGTGCTTTTGAAAATATTTTTATTTATTTTACTTTAAGTTTTCTTAAATGTGGGATAAACCTTGCCTCACCAAGCTAGTGGTAAAGAGGTTCAAAATTTTGTATTTTGTCATCTTTTTTATTTAGTTAGTTTATTTTTACCTATTGGGGGACCCAATAGGGATTTTTAGACCTACACGGAGTGAGATTCTAAAATCTAAAGGATGTTGGCTAGCTTTGCTTAAGGATAAAATAAGCTAAGTGCCAATGGAAAGAAAGATAGTCTTTGGACTCATATAAAATATAAGTCCACTATTGATGCTTGGAGAAAATAATTGTCTAATAAAGATGGAGAGAGGAACTCCCCAATGGAGTCGCCAAAAAAATTGCGTGTGTTATTTTTGAGATGTGTGACTCCACACAGATCTTAGGGGGTACTTATTTAAGTGATGGTATGTGACATTAAGAAATGATGTACTATCTAGAAAGATAGAAATCATCACCTTATAATGGACCTAATCACCTAATAAGGACTCCTAAGGCATGATGGGTCTTCGAATATACTAGAGATTTTTCTCTACTTTACATGGAAAAGTAAAGTAGGGTTTATTTTAAGTCGGGTTCATTAAGTTTCTTATAGAGGCAATCCCTCATAGTTAATTACATCCTAAGACATGGAATCCTTAGGAATACTCTCGATTAAAGTATAAATTAAGGTCTCCAAAGATTTCAAGGCTAGACTATCAAACGATTTGCTATATTTTAGAAATTCAAGTGGGAAAACTCAAATAGAAGACTTATTATTGAAGCCAAAGGGAATAAGTAGGAAATGCTCATTATACTAGGAAGTCTAGTGAGCATTCCAATCTATCCTATGGTTGGGCTTTATATGTTTGAAATTGAAGAGATTAATTTAGTTAAAGTTGGTATTTTATTAGAAACTAGGACTTATAAACCACCAACACAAGGTTGTGGAAATGCCTAAGAGGTGAGGATTTATGCTAGTAGCCTGAAGGAAACATAACAACCTTGGATCCTGAATCTAGGGAGCTTTATCATAAGCTAAATCATGAACTAAATTTAACTAAGAGATGGATATAATGGCTACCTCCATAAGAGAGGATACACCGTCCAACTTCTAGACATATAACCGCCTGAAGTGCAGTTAACACCTCCTACTATTCAAAACCATGTAGTTGGTCTTATGAAAGTGCAAGATAGTTGGGCTATTATTTAATTTGGAAGAGACTAAAGTCCTAAACTCACTCCCCTAGAGACTAGAGCATGAGTGATATGAGCATATGACTTAGTCTACTAATGTAAAATATTTTCAATTTTTATTTCATTTTTGACACATTCATTTGGACAAAGGATTGGGAATTTTATGCCTAAATGCATGATGAAATAGAGTTATTGGCCAAATCAGTGAGAAGAGGGTGTTCTCCACCACAAAAGCTGCCCTCACAGGTCAAGCATTCCCCTATCATGCAAGGATGGAGATCCCCCATATTCAAGGAAGAAGGAATATGCATGCATGATGTGAGACATACAACATACAGCTAAGGGGGTGCTAAATCTTTTAGTTATCTTGATTACAACCTAGGCTTTATGATGAAGTTGTGAGTTATTTTAAAATTCAATTATGAGTGATTAATTGGGGTAAAAAAATTAATTTTATCCTAAGAGCCTAATGCATCCAGGCCACACATTCAAACATCAAACATTGAAGAAACTAAGAAAAGCATGTCATTTCTATTGTGAAAACTAAACACAATATCAAATAATTTTATAAAACTAACCTAAAAGAATAAAAAATTGGTGTGATCGGGTATCGTCGTACACCTCAAAAAGAGAAAATGGGTAGCCGAGCCATACCATTATACAACCTGGTATATAAAAGAATAATTATAATTACAAATAATAAATGATATGGGGTTTTCAAGTCTTCATTCTTCATGTCCCCTTCATTTCTTCATATCTTTGCTCCTTTTGATGCAGTAGGCTTCAAGGCATCACATGGCACCCCAGGACTAAGCCTTCTGGCCAATGCTCATCCTAAACCCCCATAACACTAATCCTAATTCTAATGCAAAATTACATTAAAATTAGAAAAAGTAAATCTAACTACACCTGCAAAATAAGTGTTAGCTAAACACACATACAATCACAAGAAGTTATATTTATAATTTGGACTTAACACCCTGCACATGGGTAACCAAGCCTAGCTATCATAGCTTGGATTATGCTTAGGGGCTTAAGAAACTTGCAAAAGAGGACATTTATATTTATTTTAAGCGGCCCTTCACAATCCCCTGCAAAAAACATGATTAGGCTAACAACGGCCTACCATCCAATCTATGAAACATACACCCTAACATCTAGTCTAAAATAATACATCACACCATGCACCATCCTAACATAAAGGTAGAAGTGGTGACTTAATCTAATGTGCGTGTATTAAGATTTGTTCCTAACTATTAAGGTTAAAATTTTTTAAGTGTGAAATCATAAGAGGTTGATTTCATTTAAGTGGTTTAATTGATTTGAGAATTTTACTTAGTGTTTTCTTTTATTTCATATGTCCTACACTTAGCAACTAAGTATTGTAAAGAGAAGAAAAGATGTTGCCCTCTTTCATCCCTACCTTAAGCCACTTTCTAAAGCATGTTAATTTGATTTAGTTCTTTTTAGTGAATGGCTTATTATACATTTTAAATTAATCCTAAGTTTAAGTTCACTTTAAATGATCTATTTAACATTAAAGGCATCTTAAGATTAACTTAACTGAATTACTATCATATGAAATATATTAAACATTCCTTTCCATCACACATAACATGCATGTGATTAAATCCTAAGTGTATCTATACATGCAACATGTTTTAGCACTTAAATAATGAATGTATGTGTACATTTAAAATTTATATATTTCATTTGATTGAACTATTTCATCATATTAATTTAAAGCTCTATCCAAGTTCTTATACAAAAATACATAAGGATGAAATTAAATGGGTACTTGCCATTGTTAAACTAGGGAAGTGAGGTAATCAAATGACCTTCTTGGGGATAGCCAAAGCCTCATATTCCCAGGATGTCCAGACTATATACCCATTTGCATTCAAACATATGTAAATTTATATATATGAATGTAGGAAAGGAATCTTCCAACTATATGACTAGTTAATTCAATCATTTAGTGAAAAATGAATGCATGTAATTTTAGTAGAAAAGAGATATTTTCATCCTTTAGCCACATATGCACACATATGTAAACAGAAATGAGCAAGTACATGCCTTTGTTAACTAGAGAAGTGAGGTAATCAAATGACCTCCTTGGGGTTAGCTAAAGCCTCGTATTCCTGGGATGTCCAGACTATATACTGTTATCTCACTACATATGAATGTATATGTAAACAAGAGGAAGAAAATCATGCAAAAAATACATTTTATTTGATTAAAACATTTATGTATATGAAATAAAATCCCATCCAAATTCTAATGTAGAAATACATATAAATAAAATCAAATAAGTACGTATCGTTGTTAACCAGGGAAATGAGATAATCAAATGACCTCCTTGAGGCTAGCTAAAGCCTCGTATTCCCGAGATGTCCAGACTATATACTTATTAACATTCAAATACATATAAAACTACACATGAATTAAGGAAAATAAAGCTTTACCTCACATACCTAAGCTATAAGCATATGCAAACCTATATGTAATCATAACCACTATCACTCTAATGAATGTAATTGATTTATAAAGTTTGGAAAAATAATTTGGATTTATTAGTGATAATAGCCACACATATATTAAGTTAAGTCAACACATGCAAGCTTAACATAAAAGAAATTTTATTTTATTTAATTAATTTTGAAAAGAGATGGATGCATGGAATCAAATGACATACAACATTTAACATAAATGTAAAGGAAATACTAAATATAAGAATATAATCTCATTCAATCAAACTAAATCCTAAGGACAATCACATTAAATAAAAGCATTTAAAAGAAACCAAAGCTTGTTAATACCATCTTTCATTTTATGTTTTAACTTGATTTAATGAAATGAGGAAAAGTTTGTTGATCCTAATCCATTCCCATGTTTGTGGTTTAATTTAGTTTAATGAAAAGGTAATTAGGTTGATTTTATGGGTTAATTAGGTTGTAATATGAGTTAAGTCCATTAATTAATGCTGACCTATGTTTCCTTAAAGTAATTAACCAATTAATCATGAGCCAACATGATATGCACATGAATTAGAATTTAAATCAGCAATGACCCTATCAAATAAAAGGCCTAATGCAATTGGCTCATAATTAATTAAGTTAAGAAACTTAATTAAGTATTCTTATAATTCTTCACACATGTGGGCTAATTATAATTTTCTTAAGATTTTCTTAGGTTATTGAACACCTAAGAGTCTACCCAAGAAACTTAATTATATGATTTCTGGAATAATTATAATTTTAATTTGATTAATTAAGCTATTTTAATTAATAAATTAAACCATTAATTAATCCCAAATTAATTAATTTTCACTCAAATAAAATGAACTTAGGGAAAAAGATTGGGAAAGTGGTCGTAATCCCATTCCCCATGCTCATTCACTATTATACAATGATTGGCAAGTTTAATTAATGATTTCCTTACTATTTAGCATGTTAGTTAATCACCTAATTAATTAATAAAGTAATTAAGGCTAAGACAACCAATTTATTTAATTCATCAAGTGATAAATCCCAAGAAAATTATGAGAGGCAGGGGGCATCCCATTAATCAACCTCAAAAAATTTGGAATTAATTACTTGAGTAATTAAAGAGTAATTAGGCTAATTAAGTTTTTAATTAAACCTAAATTAAGCCTTAATCACTATTCAAAATCAATTGGGAATATTTTTGTTAAATTTTCCTCTAAAATACCTTTAAAATGAGTATTATTTTGTATTTTTATATTTTTTATGATTTATTATAATTTTCAAAGTGTCAGCTGATTTAAATGATTTTCCATGATTTTTATAAAGTCCATTAATTTATTTTTAGTAATTGAACTTCAAAATATAATATCTTCTAATTTAGAAATCCTTTTGACTTAAAATTTTTATGGTAGGTGTATTTTAAGTTCAACTTTAATCCCTAAAAATTTCAACTTAATCTAATGTGTATTTTGGTTTAATTAATAAAATTAAATTTTTATTCTTGAATTAAGCTCAAACTATTTAGTCAAATTTAAGGATTTTAGGTTTGTTGGATTCCTCTTGGAAAGACGAATCCAACAAGCCATTGTTTGCAATTTTTAGTTAGGTAGATTATTTTCTATGAATTTTTGAAATTTTAGATGATTTAATTAATTTTAAAAATAAAAAATGCAAAATTTTCTACTTATCTCGGTCAGCACCGCGTAGCGCTGACACGGCAACGTGGTGCCACACAACGTCACGTGATTGGGCGCAGTTTCCGTGGTACATTGCACGCGGTGCCATCGGTTGTGCGGCGGCATCGCGACAGTGAACGGCAGGGAAAATGAAGGGGACAGGTATCACAATGCTCAGATCATTTTAACTCATCCAATTGTGGATCGGATGGTCCAGATTGATCCACACGACCCACATGATGCGGATGCGATCCTGCGAGTGTGCAAGCCACATGATCTAAGCCGTCCATCTCCCAGAACGGAAGATCGGATGGTTGGCAGGAAATCTGGAAGAAGGGGCGAACAGAACACTTTTCCAAGCAAGATTTTTGTGATTTTTGTAAAAAATTAATGGAAAACATCATTTTAGGCTCAAATTTTCAATGATCTTCACTGAAAATCACTCCAAATGTGTGGGGATGATGTAAAATAAAAAATGTAAGGATAATCTAAGAGATATTCTTAAAATCATGCATACATTACCATAAACAAAGCTCCTTAAGGACATCTAAAGTTTGATGAAATTACCTCACCGGGGATGATTTTTGGTGGCGGTGAAGATCCAAGCAAGCTCCTGGGTGTGAGAAGAAGCCTTGGAATAAGTTTGAACCTTTGCTTTACTTTGGAACATCGTGATCACCAAACTTCATCGCACCCTTGTCGGAATCCAATTAGCTTTGATATTTGTCAGTCCAAATGGCTCAAAGGAAGTGGGGAAGGGATGTTCTTTGCTTGAAGCTCTTGGGGAGTGAATGAATGCAAAATCATATCTTGAAGGCTTCTATTTTCTTGTATTTTTGGGATGGCCAAAAATCACCATTAAAGGTGATGAGGTGATGACTTAATTGAGGACTTTGGATTTAGCTCCAAAGTCTTCTTTTGGGGCTGTGGAGTTAGTCCTCATTGAATGCAAGTGATGGGGAGGATTGAATGAGATTGGGTGGAATCTTATATGGGAGAGGATCCATGAGGGATTTGATTGGGTTGGGCTGATTTTGGGCTGCTCCCAAGTGGGTTTAGGTTAGGTTTGATCACCCAAGATTCCATGAGTTGGTTTCAAAAGATTGGCTCAATATGGATCATTTGGGTCACATTGGGTCATGTTGAGTTAGGTTGACCAATTGGTCAAATTGGGTCAAACTAAAGCTTAGATTAGGTTCAAATGATGATTTAAAGTGTTTTGGTATGATCAATTTATTTAATTTGGTCTTGAATTAATTTTTGGCTCATTTGGAATCAAATGGGTCAAATGGGTCAAGTTGACCAAAATAGGCCAAATTGGCTTTGCTTATGAGTTGATTCATGTTCAATTGGAAAATTGAAGATGAATGTAGTCTTCAATTTGAATCAATTTTGGATTTAATTTAGATTTAGACCAAATTGACCCTTTAGGTCAATTTTAGCTAAGTGGGTCAATTGGGCTAGGTTGGGTTAGGTCTGGCTCAATTGATGGTCAAGTCATGTTTAAACATTGATCATGGGTTGATGTAAATCAATGGTTTTAACCAATTTGGTGTAGGGTGAGTTTTGGCTAGTTTTGGTTCATTTGGGCTAAAGGGTTTACTTGGTCAAATGACCAAGTTGACTTGGCTTGACCCAATTCATGACAATTAATAATCCTAAGGTGATCAATAGCCATGGTATAAGGCTTGGATGGGCTTGGTCAATCCAATTTGGGTTGGATCAGAACTTGGCTCAAAAGGATCCTTTAGGTCACTTTAGGTCAAGTGAGCCTAAGTGGGTCAATTGGCTTGATTTTGACTTGATTTAAGTTAGTTGACCTTATATATGAGCCTAAGATTAAAATATAAATTCAACTACAATCAAATTGGAGTCCAATGGATTTTGGTTCATTTGAAATTTTCAAGTCAAAAGGGCTTGGGCTTGACTTAGGTTGACTTGAATTTGGTTTGATGATTGTAGGTCTCACTTATATTCAAATAGGTGATTGGAGTAATGATTGATTCAAGAGAAAATCCATTAGTTTTGACTTGATTTAGGTAGGATTTGGCCAAGTCCAAAGAATTGGTTCAAAGGACTTAAATTGAGTTTTGATTTGATTTTGGTTCTAGTTTTGATCATCTGAATGTAGATTTCATTTATATTTGGGAAGATAATCAAAGGAACAATTGATTTATAAGAAAATCAATTGAGTTTGAAGTGATTTGAAGGCAAATTTGGCTAAGCTCATGAAGATAGGTCCAAAGGATTTAGAAGGGGATTTGATTTAGTTTGATTTAGTTTTGATGATTTGAGTATAGATTTTGTTTATATTTGTGAAGATGATTGAAAATATGATTGATTTATAAATAAATCAATAAAATTTGGGTTAAATTGAGTTAATATTTGGTCAGGTTCATGGCACCAACTT
This sequence comes from Cymbidium sinense, assembly GCA_021442155.1. Lineage (NCBI taxonomy): Eukaryota > Viridiplantae > Streptophyta > Magnoliopsida > Asparagales > Orchidaceae > Cymbidium > Cymbidium sinense. The sequence continues at coordinate 85,745,525 of CM038218.1, read as the reverse complement.
AAATGACTTAAGAAGGATTTTGGGATTTGAGTTTCATCTTGGGCTTGAATCATTTGGATCTAAATTTGAATTAGAATTTGATTGTTTGATTGAAGGATTGAATTGATATTTGAGAGATTCAATTAAGTTTGGGTGGATTTTAATTTGGTTAAGGCTAAGTTCATAAGATAAAATCAGAGGGCTTAATGAGGATTTTGGATTTGGATTTGATCATAGATTTCAATCATTTGATTTGAAATTTGGATTTGGATTTGAAATTTGAATTTGAATTTGAGGTTTGGTTTGAGATTTGGATTTTGATTAGATTTAAGAAGGTGCACATGGATTGGGTTTGGGCTATAGGATAGGTGATTTCCTTAAGTCATAAGGCATAGCCTAATCCTATGATTAACCCTTCTAAGTCTCTAGGCTTAAGTTAAGTGTTCACCTAATCACTAGAAGTATCTTATGAATAAGAAGCTCCTAGTATCTAGAAGAGTCCAAAGTCTAAGGATAGGAGGTTAAGAGCTCACTCCAAAAGTGAGGTCAATAAAATTTAATGATAGTTTTAATGGCCTCAGTCAAACATTTCATCACATATAAAATAAAGGCTAAAGAATTTACCTCATAAGTACCCCCAAAATTTCTAGAAACTATTCTTAAGTCTTCATCAATTATGTCTCAAGTACGACAAAAATAATTATGAAAAGATCATTATTATCATCAATAGAGTTTACAAAAAGTAGTACAAGTAAATATGTTTGATTCTCTCAAACGTTGTGTTGGAAGTAATTTTGGGTATGGCTATTTTGAGGGAAATTAGAGGCAAATACCCATTTATGTAGCCAAATAATTTTGGATATATAATCATTGCATGTTATTTAGACTATGAGTGATTAAGATGCAAGAGGCTTGTTTTACTCAGATGTCCAACAATCACCAACATATATATTACTATCTGATAAGTATTAGCACATTTGGCTTAAATTGGGTTATTATCTCCCAAACCATCAAATGATGATAAGAAATGTGGAAAGAATAAATTAATGCTTAGTGTTCCAATCAGATATCAAATGAGTTGTTCAATTGTAATTCGGGAAAAGATTGAACGTCGATTGGGGGTAAAAGGATCTTTAGGCATTGAATTCAATCCATATGAATAGGCATTGAATTCATTGTATAGACATGTTTCTAATCTCTGCTCAAAATCACATCTTTTGTGATAGCTGTTGTTCCTTTCATGTATTCATTACATATGTAATGTAAGAATCATTATGTAATGATATTCTTCATGAGAATTTATGAAAATACAAATGGATACTTTATTTCCTCAACACAAATTATAAAATATAGATATCATTTGGCTATATCAATATAGCACATATAAATAATAGTCATATGTATTGGTAATTTGCATATGAAATATAAACAAAAGTTGTATTACTTTTATCATTTAAAATAAGTATTGAAAGGTAGAAGAATATCATAATATTTTGTTAGTTGCAAATTATCATAATCATAATAACAATTGAAAATAAGAGATATTAGTTCGAAAAATTAGAACAAAAATTACAATTCATTCGCTCTAACGTAGCCCCAAATAACTCCATTGCTATCATCTTCAAATTGCATACTTTGTAAAATAGTTTATGACATGAATTGAGTCAATATTATCTAGTATTATGATTAAAGAAGTTTATAGAAGCTTTTACATACAAATAATCCAAAAGTTTGTATATTATTTATATAATATAAAGTATAAATATTATGCATATACCACTCAATGCTACTCCTATTACTCTAAAATTTCATTCGCTCATGTTGTCACCAATTGCCGTGAAGATTGGTGATAGAAGTTCCTATTTTGCACCCGCATTACAAAGTTTGAGATCAGATTTTCTCTTTCATTTAGCTAGTGAAAAACTCTATTCAGTTCACCCAACCGAATTGGCTCGAATCATATGGATTCTTGTAAGTGCAAAAATGAATGAAAGGATAGAGGGAGGAAAGGTGGTAGGAGAGAGAGAAAGAATGATAACAAAAAGGAGGTAAGTCAGGGTGTAATCTTGTAAATTTGTATTAAGGGAATATATATATGCAGAAATGTATATACAAAATTATTTGAGATATAGAATTGTATAGTAGATAATGTAGATTACAACTTTTTTGTTGTATTTTTTAAGTTTTTTAGTTTATGTTTGCACTTGTATATTATGATTAATTGTATGTGACATGATGCATATGAATTTGTATTGCTTTGCCTTAAAATTTGGGTGTTATATTGATTTGAAGTGAAAAATCAAAATCATAAAAAATATGAAAGTGGGAAATAAAAGTTGATGTGGGAGTGAATTCCTTTAATGATGAATATCTAGAGTGAAAATTAAAGTGATTGATACAACTCAAGTTATAGTTATCTTACCAGATTGAGGATGCCCATGAAGAGTCAGTGCAAATGTGTCTGCTGATGGTCAAACATTCTAAGTGAAAAAGTTAAAGAGCACACATTATGCATATGAGGTGTTTATTTTTGGTTATGTGTATGTATGTGATGTGTGTGTGTGTGTGTATGGGGACACCACAGATTTGAGGGTGTACTTATTGAGGTGATTGGGTATGACATCAAGAAATAGTGCACTATCTCAAAAGACAGAAATCACTATCCTATGATGGACCTAATCACCTAGTAAGGACTCCTAAGGCATGATGGGTCTTCGAATGTACCAGAGATTTTTCCCCTACTTTACATGGATGAATAAAGTATAATTTATTTAAACCAGATTCTAAAGTTCCCTATGGGGGCAAGCCCCCAGAGTTAATTACATCCTAAAGAAGGTTAGTTCCTTAGGAATACTCTCGATTAAAGTAAACAATTATTATCTCCAATGAATTCAAAGATAAGACTATCAATAAATTGGTTATAATGGCAAGATTAAATGTGATAGATTAAAAGGATGGATTTATTATCAAAGCCAAAAGCAGATGAGTAGGGGATGCTCATGATACTAGAAAGCCTAGTGGGCATCTTAAATTATTCTATGGTTGGGCTTTATATGTTTAAAATTAAGGAGAATTATATATTTGAGTTGAAATTTTATTAGAAATTTAGGACTTATAATTTTATAATACAAGATTGTGGAAATGTCTAAGAGGTGAAAATTTATGCTTGTAGCCCCAAAGGAAAATATCAACCTTCAATCCTAAATCTAAGGAGCTTTACCGAGGGCCAAAGCATGACCTAAATCTAAGCGAAGATGAGAATATTATTTACCTCTATAAGAGGGGGTAAACCACCCGACTGCTGAACTTATAATTGCATGGAGTGGCAACCACCTAACTCTCCTATGTTTTAGAATCATATGGTCAAGTCATATGTTTTGCAAGATGACTAGGTTATTTTTATTTAGAAAGAAACTATAATTCTTAAACCCACTTCCTAAGAGACTAGAGCATGAGTGATATGAATAATGACTTAGTCTAATGCAAATCTTATCAAATTTTATTTAATTTTTGACTCTTTATTATGATACAGGCCATGGAATTTTATGTCTAAATGAATGATGAAGTTGATTATGGGCTAAATCTAATAGAAAATGTGTTCTCCACCCCCAAGGGATGCCTCACAGGTCAAGCATTCCCTTGATGTGCAATGGATGGAGACCCTTCATTTTCAAGAGAGGAACAAGATGATATGCATGGTATTAAGCATACAACATTCAGCTAAGGGGTTGCTAAATATTTTATTATCTTGATTATGTCCTAGGCTTTATGTGAGATTATGAATTATTTTAAAAACTTAATTATGAGTTATAGTTGGGGTAGAAAATTTATTTTTCCCTAAGAGCCTAAACAGATCCAGGCCACACATTAAATCATCATATATGAAGAAACTAGGAAAATACATGTCATTTCTATTGTGTAGTGTAAACAAATCATCAAACAATTTATAACCTCAACGTAAAAGAATAACAATGTGGTCGGGTACCGCCGTACAACCCGAAAAGAAAAATATAGATAGGCAAGTTCTACTCTTATACAACCCGATGATGTAAAAGAATAAATACAAATTATGAATGATAAGTGTCATAGGGGGTCTTCAAGTCATCATGCTCCCTCCATTTCTTCATTTTGTTTGCTCCATTTGATTTGGTAGGCTTCTAGGCATCACGTGGCACCCCAGGATTAAACTTTCTTGCCAATATTCATCCTTAACCCCCATAACACTTAACCAAATTCCTAATGCACAATTACATTAAAATAATGAAAAAGTAAATCTAACTATACCTGTAAAATAAGTGTTAGCCAAACACATCATACAACCCAAGCAATTATATGAATAATTTGGACTTAGCACCTTGCACATGGGTAACCAAGTCCACCTGTCCTAATGTAGATTATGCTTAGGGGTTAAGCAACCTACAAAGAGAATATTTATATTTATTTTAAGCGCCCCTTAAGCATAATCTCCTACATAAAATATAATTAGGCTAATCACGGCCTAACATCCAATCTATAAAACATACACCCTAACATCCAGTCTATAATAGTTCATCACAAAAAAGCATATATCAAACCATACACCATCCTAACATAAAGCTAGAAGTAGTGATATAATCTAATGTGTGTGTTTAGGCTTGTATGGTAGGTCCTAAATAGGTTTTAAAGTTATGATTTTCTAAGTATGAAGAACATTTAATCATAAATTATGGTTTCACTTTAAATGGTTTAATTGATTTGCAAATTTTACTTAATGTATCCTTTTGTTTTATTTGACCAACACTCAACAACTAAGTGTTATGAAGAGAAAGAAAGAAAGGATAACTCTCTTTTATCCCTACCTTAAGTCACATCTAAAGCAAATTAGTTAATCAATTCCTTTTAGTAAATGGCTTATTATATGTTTTAATTAGTCCTAATGTTTGGGTTCATTTTAAATAAGCTCATTCAATAAGAAAAGCATCATAAGATTAGTTGGAATGAATTACTATCATATAACAAATGTTTGTCCATTTCTTCTATCATGTATATCATGCATATGATTAAATCTTAAGCATAACTATACATACAATTTCTATCTTAGCACACTTGAATGATGAATGTGAGTAAATGTATTTGGAATTAATATTTCATTTGGTCGAATGATTTTGTCATATTATTTTAAAGCTCTATCTAAATTTGTATGCAAAAGCATAAGGAAAGAACCTTAAATCACATGATTAATCAACTCAACCAATTAAACAAACTATGAATGCATATCTTTTTAATAGAAAAAAGGGGATTTTCATTCATTAGCTAAGTACACATTCACATGTGTAAAAGTTTTAAGCAAGTACGTCGCCATTGTTCTGCACCAAGGGAACGAGATAGGAACCTCCTTAGGGTTATTTAAAGTCATGTGTCCCTAGGATGTCCAGACTAATATACCCGCTATCCTTAGATACATATGAATGTATAAATAACTACAAGAATAGAAAGCCATACAAAAATTATATTTTGATTTGATTGATTTATTTTATGTAAACAAATTAATGATCTATCTAAATTTAGATGTCCAAATGCATAAGAATGAAATTAACCAGGTACGTTGCCATTGTTTCGCACCAAGGGAATGAGGTAGGAACCTCCTTAGACTACTTAAAATTAAAAGTCGGGATATCTAGACTAATATAGCTAACATTCTTACTTATACAAATCAACACAAGAATGTAAGGAAGAGATTTTATTTCATACACTAAATTTATATTCACTTGCAATTCCTATGTATATATAACTAAAGTTACAATATATATGTATATTCATTCATTAATAAACTTTTGAAAATATATTTGAGATTTAATATTGATATAGCCAGAAATATTTTTAATTAAGCCAACACATGCAAATTAACATAAAGGAAAAAAATTATTTGATTAATTTGAAAGAGATGGATGCATGAATCATATGACATACAACATTTAGCATTATTGGAAAGAAATAAAAGAGCGTGAGTACATAATCTCATTCAAATCAATTAAGTCCCAAGGACAATCAAACTAAATAAGATAAATTAAAACAAACCAAAGTTCTTTAATGTCATTTCATTTTTCATGTTTGATTTGATTTAAGAAATGTGAGAAATGTTTGCTAATCCTAATCCCATTCCCCATGTGCGAGTTAATTTAGTTTAATGAAAGGGAATTAGGCTGATTTTTATGGTTTAATTAGGTTAGGTATTAATCAATGTGATCTTAAGTTAATTAATAATAATGATATGCAACCACATGAAAATTAAATTAGCAATGCTCCTAAGAAATGAAAGGGGCCTAATGCAACTTGCTCATGATTAAAAGTTAATTAGGCTTAAGAGATTTAATTAATTACTTTTATGGTTTTCTTGCACATGTAAGCTAACCATAATTTCATTAAATTCCTTTAGACTATTAAACATCTAAAGGGCTACCCAAAATTGATTAAAGGTAATTAGATGTGAATTGAATTTTAGATTGAGTTAATTAAGCTCATTAATCTATTTGGTTAAACATTAAGCATGTTCAATTCATGAAATGAAACTAACTTAAGGAAAGAGATCAAGAAAGAGGTTTTAATCTCAATCTCTAAGTCTTTATTTAATCACTTAAGCTCTGATTTTATCTTGAAGATTAATTAATTAATTAAGCAATTAATTATTTCATTAATCATTATTTAATTTGATTCCAAAAAGTAAAGAAAGCTTAGGAAATGAATTAGGAAAATTATCCCAATCACATTCCCTAAGCTCCCTTATTGTCCAACAGAGGTAATTAGGCTTAAATAATTAATTAAGTCAATGTTCATTCACTAATTATCACTAATTAAATTAAAGCAATTAAGACTTAATCAATTAATTTTCCTAATTAAGCAACCAACAAAATCCCAGAATAATAGGAGAGGCAGAGGTTGTCCACTAAACATCCATAGAAAATTTGAGATTAATTGGGTGATTAATTAAGGAATAATTAAACAAATTAAATTTTCAATTGAATCATAATTAAGCTAAAATTACTTTTCAAAATTAATTAATAATAATTGTTTTATATTCTACCTAAAAGACCTTTAAAATGAGTCCTAATTTATATTTTATGGATTTTTCTACAATTAGTTATGAATTTTAGAAGTTTTAGGCTTAAAAATGGATTAATTAACCCTAATTAAAGCCCTAATCCCATCGGGCCACGTGGAAGCTGACGCAACGCACTTTCCACATGGCGTGAAAATTTGCATTATTGCCACGCTGACTCGGATGGCAGTGGATGCACTTTCCCGTGGACCGTCTGATCTAAGATTGGACGGCCATGATTCAATACACAGTTTAGAAGAGAAATCAGTGCTGATCTAATGCGATTAGATCATGATCGTCTATTTCGATCATACAGAATGGATAGTTCTATGATCCTCTTGTTCACAAATGGTGAATAACGGATGTCGTCCATCTTTTCCCATTCGATCTGAGCTCACCAGAGCTCAGATTATCTCCAAATTGATCCCAGACCTTCAAGAAAGGGAGACACAGACATCCAATGGCTAAGATCAACTGAAAATTACATTTGCTTCACTAAGGACCAACCTATTTTTGCTAGGGAGCTTAGTTTTGCAAAATTACCTCACCGAAGCTAATGTCCGGTGGTGGGATCGATAGAGGTAGCTTTGTCTAGTAGAGATGAAGCTCTATTGAGAAGATTCAGGTTTGATTTTGTGTAGAACACTCGGTCGACCAATCCACGTGCCTTGGATGCTCAACCTTCATTGAACTCCAGTCTCCGGTGGTTAGGAAGGATTCGGTTGTCTTCGATGACACACGAGGATGGTGTGTGTAAGAAGAATTTGGATTTGGTTGTGAAATGGGAGGTATTGATTGGAAAGGACCTCCCCTATCTCGGTTTCACACAGGAGAGGGAAATTCCAATCTGAGAGAGCTTGGGAAGGCTTGGAATTACTCTGAGGGATTTTGAAATTGCTTTGGGAACTCTGAGAATGCCAATTGTGATGTTTTACTCAAATTAGGGGGAGTATACTCTGAGATTGTATATGATAGATGGACGAGATTGCTTCCAAAATTCTATCGATTCACCATTTTCTGTCCTCTAGAGTCATTACCATCGGTGCCACATGGCTCACCATGGGTGGTCGAAGCCTATCAGGTCACCCAAGGGAGGATTTGGGAAGATTATGGGTGATTTCCTCCTCCTTGTGTCCATGGTGTGTTCGACCATGACAGGGGGGAAGGGAGAGATTACCTTCCATGGCCAATCCTAGGGTGTTTAGGTTGGGCTAGGAAGGCTTAGGCTTGCTTCATTTGGCAAGTGGAGGGCTGCCATGGGAAGGACAAAGTGGACTTTGCCACTTATGACAAGAATCCTATGCAAAAGGGCTTGTCCATTGGTCAATCCCCTTGGGTTGGGTTCTAAGTGGATTTAGGCTGGGATTTATGGTGGATTAGTTTGGTCAGCTTTTGGGGTCCCATCAGGTGGCTTTTGTGGTTTGGCTCAATTTGGTTATATGGGTTCAATTGGGTCCACATTGGATTGGGTGAACCAATTGGTCAAATTGGGTCATACCATGGCTTGGGTTAGGACATATGATGATTTGGAATGTTTTGGTGTGATCAATTTAGCTTGGTATGACATAGGCTTAAGTTTAACTCATTTGGATTCATATGGGTCAAATGGGTCAAGTTGACCAAATTGGGTTGGGTTAAGTATTGAGTCAAGCTCAATTGGTTGATTGAGAATGATTGTAGGCTTTGGTTTGATTTAGTTTGGGTTTAATTTGAATTTTGGCCAATTTGACCTTAAAGGGTCAATTTGGGCTAGGTTGGGTCAAGTTGACCAATTGGTCAAATCAAGCTCAATCATGGCTTTAGTCAAGTTCAATTTGTGATTTGGAATGAACTTGAGCCATTGGTTGCAATAAATTGAGATCAAATCATGATTTGACCCATTTTAGCTTTTTAGGCCAATTTGGGTCAACTTAGGTCAAATGGCCAATTGGAGTTAGTTAGGCTCAATTGACAGTTTGGTTATGTTCAACCATTGATTATTAATTGGTTTGGATCAAGGGTTTAATCAATTTGGTATATGGTGGGTTTTGACTAAGATGGTTTTCATTTGCACTAAAGGCTGACTTGGTCAAAGAACTAAGTTGACTTGGTTTGATCCAATTGAAGGTAGTTGATCACCCATAGGATGATTGTTGATCATGATATGGGGTTTGGATGAGCTTAGTTCAATCCAATTTGGGTTGGATTAGAACTTGGCTCAAAAGGGTCTTAAGGTCACGTTGGGTCAAGTTGGGTCAATTTGTTTGGTCTTGGCTTGATTTAAGTTTAGTTGAACTCATATGAACAATGATTGAAGGAATGAATTGAATAATGAAATCAACAGCTTTATGAGTTGATTTGGGTATCATTGTAAGTTCAAGAATTTGGATAAAAATGCTAAAATTAGGAATTTGATTTGATTTGGGTTTGGTTTTGGCCACTTGGATTTATATTTGTGAATATAAATGAAGATATAAATGATTCATGAGAAAATCACTTGGGTTTGGAGCGATTTGGAAGCAAATTTGACCAAGTTGAGGGATATAGGTCAAAAAGGCTTTCGGTAGGTAATTGATTTGGTTTGATTTAGTTTGATTTGATTGAATGATTTAAATTTAGATTTCATTTATATTTGTGAATATAAATGAAGGAATGATTGATTTATAAAGAAATCAATCAAGTTTGATTTGGTTTGAAGGGGGTTCAGGCTAAGCATATGAAGGTGGTTCAATCATTTAGGAAGGGATTTGGAATTTGAATTTAATCATGGGTTTTAATCATTTAGAGTTGGATTTTATTTGGAATTTAGGTTGGGATTTCATTTGAGATTGAATTTTATAATTGAGAAAATCAATTGAATTGTGGTTCATTTGAATTTGGTTAAGGATAAGTCCATAAGATAAAATCAAAGGGCTTAGGAAGGGATTTGGAATTTGATCAAGGGTTTCAATCATTTGATTTGGGATTGGATTTATGATCTTGGATTTAAATTTAAGGTTTGGTTTGGAAAAAGGAAGCAAATATTAGGTTTGAGGCCATAGGGTAGGCAAGTCTTCCTAAATCCCTAAGGAATAACCTCTTCCTATGGTTAACCCTTCCAAGTCTCTAGGCTTAGGTTAAGTGTTCACAGAATCACTAGAAGTGTCTTAAGACTAAGGAGCTCTTAGTGTCTATAAGAGTCCTAGATCTATGATGATGAAGTTGAGAGCTCACTCCAAAAATGAGTCAACAAAGGCACAATAGGTGTGGGAGTAATGATGACTAAAGCTTTGGGATTGACCAGATGATCTGTCAGATATAGATGGAGTCAAGATCTTAGTGTAATGCAACTCAACTTATGCCTAAGGCATAAGAGAAGGAGGAAGTATCTATTAAGGGATGAGTGCATGAACCTTCCACTAAGGAAGCAGGTTCAGATTGTCCATAGAGGATAAAAGTTTGATTTTGATATGATTTGGAAAGAAAAGATCTGCTAGGGATGAGTGCATGAACCTTCCACTAAGGAAGCAGGTTTAGATCATCCACTAGGGATAATGATTTAATTTGATTTGATTTTATGAAGGCTCCTTTAGGGAGAGGATATGATTCACATTTTGAGGGCACATCTGCTAGAGATATGAGCTCAGATCCACTGAGGATAAGGCGAGTTCAATATATGGATTGAATGAACTCCACTAGAGGGAGGATGATGGATTTGACAAAATGGACCCGTGCGATGGATCCACTAAGAAGGGCTAATATCAGCCTTGACCTATCTTAGATTTACAAATCCAAAGGGATAGTCTACCGGCCATCAGGTAGAGCTATCCAACCTAAGGGTTATCTTTTGGTGTGCAATGATCAAGTCAGGAAGAAAGCTTGTAGACTTACATCCTCCTAAACAAGGGACCACTAGGGTGATCGGTTGATAGCACAATAAATCAAACCCGACCTAAGGCGACTATTGAGTGAATGTCGTGGACTCATATCAACTCAAGAATAGTCAATTTCATTTAAATTTTAAGATGGTACCTTTCGGTATGCGATGGATCCACTAAGAATGGGCTAATATCAGCCTAGTCCTATCTTAGATTTACAAATCTAAATGGATAGTCTACCGGCTGTGAGGTAGAGCTAACAAACATAAGGGATGTCTTTCGGTGTGCAATGGTTAAGTTAAGAAGAAAACTTATAGACTTACAACTTCCTAAACAAAGAACCATTAGGATGATCGATTGATAGCATAATAAATCAAATCTGACCTAAGACTGCCCGTCGGTGTGCAACAGTCATGCTGTAAAGAATGCATGATAGACTTATATCTTCTGAAGTAAGGACGACCACTGAGGTGACTCATTGGTGAAGTCGAACCGACCTAGGGGCGACTACTGAGAGAGTGCCAACCCAAGGACTTATCTCAACTCAAAAGTAGTCAGGCGATTCCTATAAGGAGTTTTACTAACACTGCCCTAAAAATAGGATGCCTGCTTGGGAAAAGGTACCGGTGGGGGTTTTCCTCCTAATCCACAAGTGAAGATATATATATATATATATGTTTTGTTATTTATGCAAACCTAGTTGGTGTGCAAGGGACCACACTGAGAAGGACCTCATGTCAGCCTAGTCATATCTCAGATTTATTGGACCAAGGGAGGATCTGCATATCCACAAGACAAATTCTCCAACCACAGGGGTGGCTACTAGGAAAGGGAGATTGTCCAATCCAAAAGTAACCGGGGTAGTGTCTAAATGGGGTCACTAATGACATGATCCTAATAGAGTGCCCACAGGGGAGGTGTCGCTAGGGGCTTTATCCAAAACCATGTAAAAGAAAGCTTATAGGTATACAGTGGCCAACTCTGGGAGAATTCTTATAGACTTACATCTGCCAGGAGTGATGTATCCACCGGGTGGGTCACCGTCAGCATGGCGATAACCAGGCAACCTAAGGTGCCCTCCGGTGTGCAACAATCAGTCTAGAAACAAGGCGAGTAGATTTACATCTCCCTAAAGTGGAAGATTACGATACATCTTGACAAAAGCTATCCAACCTAGTGACTAAGCAAGTGGGGAGTCCCGTGTAAGGACTGGACCCAGACTTGAAGTATTCATAAGGAAAGGATCCATTGGGGGACTTATCCTAAGCCTCAAATATACTCAACCCAATCAGTGCATGATGGCTAGTTCAAGAAGAAAGCATGTAGGCTGACATCCTTTTAAACAAAGTCATCATGAGGTAGCTTACCGGCTGCGTAGTAAGGCCTACCAAACTAACAAGGTGCTCATCAATGTGTAATGGTCAAGTTAGGAAGAAAGCATGTAGACTTAAATTCGCCAGATAAGTAACCACTGAGGTGACACACTAGCGGGGTAGCATGTCAACCCAACCTAGAGTAGCTAATGAGTGAGTGCCACAGAGGGCTTTATCCCACATCAAAATTTCCAGAGATAAAAGATATGTGTTTGTTTTATATGTGGTTGTGTGTAGTTTGTGTTGGTGTTGTGTTGTTAAAGGATAGGATGTTGTTTGGGTTCCTTACACCTACCCTAAACACAACGTGGCTGATTCACAAGCAAAGATTTTTCTAACCAATATGAAGAGATGGAATTTGAAATGAAAAGAAGTTTTATTGATAATTATTTTCAAACAAGATTTATGGATAATATTTATTTAGGTTGTTCTTGTTGATTGGAAGCATAGGACACTCTCCTTTACATTTTATAAGCTGATAGGATCCTCCCTGGTAGGCCTTTTCTATGGCGAAAGGGCCTTCCCAAGTGGGTTCAAACTTGCCTCCCATCTTTCGACAAGCAACAATTGGTCTCCTTAGAACTAAAACAAGCTCTCCTACTTGAAAAGCTCTAGGATGGACCAACTTATTATGAGCTTGAATCATTTTGGCTTTATACAACTGAGGTTCTAGCATCCCCAGAAGCATCTCTCCTCCAAACTTTCGAGCTCTTCTAATCACAACTTGGCATTTTCTCCATTGTGATTTTACTATCCACAGCTATCCTTAATGATGGGAGTTGGACTTCTAATGATAGAACTACTTCAGACCCATACACTAAGGAGAATGGGGTAGATTGAGTTGGGGTCTTGTATGTGGTGTGGTAAGCCCTCAAGGTTTCAACTAACTGCTTTTGCCACTGCCACTTGTTGTCATCAAGTGTCTTCTTTAATATCTGGATGAGAGTTTCATTGAAGGCTTGCTAAGTCATTTTCCCTCGGGTAATAGATGGTGGAATATCTCCAATCTATGTTGTGTTTCCAAGCAAAGTTATTGATTTTAGTGCTCTTGAATGCAGTACCATTATCAGATATAATTCATCGAGGCACTCTGAACCTATATACAATATGATTCCTAAAAAACTAGAGCACATGCAGAGCTGTGACCTCTGAGTGGGATTGCCTCCGCCCACTTGGAAAAGTACTCGGTAGCAGCTAAAATGAACCGGCAACCCATGGAAGAAGAAGGATCAATTAGGCCCATTATATCGGTACCTCAACACTCGAATGGCCATGAGGCCAATGTAGGATGTAGAATGTTGGGTGGTTGGTGTAAGAGTACACCGTGTACCTAACATTAGTGGCATCTCCTAGCTACGTCCAGGCAGTCTATGATCATCGAAGGCCAGTAGTATCCTAGTCTCTTGATCTTGGCTTTCATTTTAGGACCGTATTAGTGAGCTCTGCATAAACCTAAGTGCACCTCGATCATGATCTTATGGGCTTCGTATTTGTCCAAACAATGTAACCACGTATGATCGAAGGGCTGTCGATATAAAGTGTCATCCATGAGAGTGTATGAGAGAGCTCTCTGCTTCACCTGATGGGCTAATGACTTCTCTTGAGGTAGTTTGCCTGTTAGATAAGCCATGAATGGTTGCCTCCAATCTGACTCGTCATCCTTTTCGGCAATGGAAACCTCCCCTCCAAGAGAGATTCTATCGATGAGTTCAATGTCAATAAAGGATATGACTTGTCTATTTTGGACTCTTATTGGTATGGACTCATTTTCTGGACATGTCAACTCCTTAGCAAGCTTGGCCAATGCATCCACTACTGTGTTTTCTCCTTGAGGGATCTTGTAGATGGTAACCTCTAGGATTTGGGCCAACAACTCCATGGTACACTTGTGGTAATGATGGAGCTTAGGATTCAAAACTTTATAGGACCCAACAATTTGGTTGATAACTAATTGAGAGTCCCCGAAGATTGATGCTCTAGACGATAGTATAATGGCTAACTCCAGACCAGTAATCAGAGCCTCATATTCGGCTTCATTGTTGGAGCATGAATCTCATCACATCACGGTCCAGAGTTAGAAGGACTATTTCTACCCCTGTCATTCCCGGAAGAGTAGATCATGGTTCTTCTTCTTTTTGAAAGGAAGCCGCACCATCAAAATATATCTCCCAATGGCAAATACTAGTGTCCTATAAGTTCATGATTTGTTCATTGGGGAGGTCATCACTAAACAGGGAATTAGCAGGAAGTGGGTGTGCTACTAAGAAATGCATGTCCTTTCACTGCACGGAGGGGTACGAATATGATATCAAACTACGACAAAGTCATGGACCAATGCACCAACCATTCAGATAGCGTCAGTTGTGTCATGAGATATTACAGTGGATTGATCCTAGATATTAGATTCACATTATGAGAAAGCATGTAATGTCATAGTTTTTGGGATGCAAAGATTAAAGCTAGGCATTGCTTTTCAATAGGTGGGTAGTTTGCCTCGATAAAGATTAGACGATGACTGAGATAGTAGAGTGCATTCCCTTTTCCTTCATCATTGGTTTGATCCAACAAAGTGCCAAGGGAGTCATCTAATCCAGCGGTATATAATATCAATGGCTTGCCCGGATAGGGGCTGCTAGAATTGGCATCAGGTAGTGCTTAATGTCTTCAAAAGCATATTGTCACTTATCATCACACTTGAACTTATCATCCTTTTTGATAAGTGCTGAGAATGGCTGGCATCTTCCTGATATGTTGGAAATGAAACATCTTAGATACGCCAACCACCCTTGAAATCATCTGAGTTGGGTTAGACTTTTAAGGGGTGGCATTTCTAAAATAGTCTTGATCTTCTCTTGGTCAATTTCTATTCCACAGTGCCGGACAACAAACCCAAGAAATTTCCTTGAAGCTACTTTGAATGCACACTTCAAGGGATTTATTTTAAGGTTAAATTATCTTAACCATTCAAAAACTACTCTCAAGTCGAAGATACAGTCTTCCTTTTCTTTACTTTTGACTACAAGATCATCATTGTAACATTCAACTTGATGATGAATGAGTTCATTGAAGATGAAGGCATGGCACGTATGTAACCGATATTTTAAGGCTAAAAGGCATGACCTTATAACAATATATTCTGATCAAGGTTCAAAAAGTAGTATTTTTCTTATCCTCGGGGGCCATCTTAATTTGGTTGTAGCCAGATGACCCATCCATGAAAGAGAATATTGCATGAGATTAGGCAATGTCCACCATCAACTCCAATATAGAAAGTGGAAATTCATCCTTAAGACATGCCTTATTTAGATCCCTAAAATCAACGCATATGCGAATTTGGTCATTCTTTTTCTTAACTGGAATGACACCGCCAACCGTGTGGATATTTTTCTTCCTGATAAATCTAGCATCATTTGAAGAAATGAACCGCTCAATGTCTAATTGCATGCTTCTAGGAGCTTGTTGATAGGGTTAGCATTATGATCTATTGCTAGTTTATGGACTGCTACGTCAGGAGACAAACAAGACATTTCTTCATAACTCCATGCAAAGCAGTCCTTAAACTCAGTCAATAGCCTAACTAAGTCATTGGTGTCTTCTTCATTCAACAAGGAACTGATGTATGTCGGGCGTGGATCTTCTTTTGTTCCTAAGTTGATTTCTTTGAGTTCATCGATGGTTGATCTGATTTCTTCTTCAAACTCTGGCGATGTGTTGACCTCACTTTTGGAGTGAGCTCTCAACTTCTCCATCTTAGACATATGACTCTTCTAGACACTAAGAGCTCTTTAGTCTTGAGACACTTCTAGTGATTAGGTGAACACTTAATCTAACATTAGAGACTTAGAAGAATTTATCATAGGATTAGGCTATGCATTAGGTATTTAAGGCAACCACTTACCCTATAGCTCAAATCCAGCCCATATATACACTCCTTCAAACCACTCCCAATCAAATCTCAAATCAATTCCAACTCAATTGATTTTCTTGAATCTCAAATCAATCCCAACTCAATTGAGTTTCTCAAATCCAAAATCAACTCCAAATTCAATTCCAATCCCAAATGATTTAAATCCAAAATCAATTTCAAATCTAACTCCAATTCTAGATGATTGAAACCCATGATCAATTCCAAATCCAAAACCTTCCTAAGTCTTATGAATCACATCCATAAGCTAAGCCAAACCCTTCAAATCAACCCAAAGCCAAGTGATTTCTTTATAAATCACTTATTCCATCATTTGTATTCACAACTATAAATGAAATTGGCATCCAAATCATCTGAATCAAATGAATATAAATCAAACCAAATCAAAACCCCTTTTTCAAACTTTTTGATCTACCATAGCTAAATTCACAATCAAATCACTCCTAATTCACATGATTCTCTAATGGATCATTTATATTCTCATTTATCTTCACAAATATAAATGAAATATAAATTCAAATGGCCAAAATCAAATCAAATCAATATAAATTCAAAACTCAAATCCAAACCTAATTTATATCCTTTAAGCCAATTTCTTAGCAAATCATTCTCAAATCAATCCAAACCCTTGGATTTTCTCTTCAAACAATCACTCGTTCAATCACATGCCCAAATATAAACATAAACTACAATCACCGAGCCAAAATCAAACTAACCCTAGTCAAACCCATGTTCATCCTTTTGACTTGAAATTATCAAATGAACCAAAACCCATTTGACTCCAAAACACTTGCAATTGGATTTATATTTCATCATAAGTCCACATGTGAGTTCAACCAAACTTGAATCAAGCCATGATCAAGCTAATTCACCCTTTTAGGTCTACTTGACCCAAAGTAGCCTAAAGATCCTTTTTGAACCAAGTTCTAATCCAACCCGAATTGGGTTGAACCAAGGCCACCAAAGCCTCACATTATGATCAACTATCATCCTAGAATGATCAATCACTCAATTGGGTCAAACCAAGTCAAACCTAGCTTTTGACCAAGTCAACACTTAGCCTAAATGAGACCTAAACAAGCCAAAATTCACTATGAGCCAAATTTATTGCAACCAATGGGTCAAATTCATTCCAAATTGATTGTTGAATTTGAACAAAGCTTCAAATAGACCAAATCTAGCCCAATTGACCATGAACCCAACTTGACCCAAAAGGTCAAATCAACTTGAAATCAAATCAAATCAAAATTAATTGAAACCAAAGCTTGCAATACATTTCAAATGATCAACCAAGCCTAAACCAACCCATGACCTAACCCAATTAGATCAAATGGGTTAAATTGGTCAACTTGACCCATTTGACCCAAATTAACATAAATGAACCAAAACTAAATATAAACCAAATTAAACTAAACCAATGATACCCGTAGGCTCTAAATGATCATTTGAACTTGACCTAACCCATGGTTTGACCCAATTTGACTAATTTTCAATCAACCTAATTTGACTGAAATGGGTCAAATTGAGCCAAATCAAATCAAATGAACTCCAAATCACTTGAAATTTGGCCCAACCCATTTTAAAATTATTTCAAATCTGCCCAACTCAAAATCATAGCTAAATGATCACTTTTCCCTTGGGTCAAAGGGTATCCCATGACCAAATTCACTTGAAATTTGGCCATTTTTTCCCAAAGCCACTTGGCACCCATCTATTGGTCCACATGGGAAAAGGAGGGTGGTGAACATGACCCAATGAGCTTGGGTCAGCCATGACCCAAGGGGAGGCCAAACGACCTCCCTAATCACCTTTGGACACTTGGCTCACCAAATTCACTCACCAATCAGATGGGCAGCCACTCTCCCTCATTACTCCACCTAAAATGACCCATGTGGGCATTTCCAGCTCAAGCTGATCAGCTAATCCAAGCCATTGAGCTAAAATGGCAAATCAGCCATCCACCGTCCAATCAAAGGATGGGGAGATATCCCCCCCTCATTCTCACTCAAACAAGAAGAGATTCATTCCTTAGAGCTCTAGAAGTCGAATCAAAGCCTCCCCAAGCTTTTCCCAGCCATTCTCGAGCTTCCTCACTTCCCGTTTCTTGGTTTTACTCAAAACTGAAATAGGGGAGATCAATCTCGAGCTCAACTCACTCAATCCTCAACCAAAGTGCAAACTTGCACACACCGCCTTGGACTCAAGTTGAAATGAATCAAATCTCGAAGCTTCATGACCGAGCTAGAGTTCATCGGATCACCAATGTGCTGTGGATTGGTATGTTGAGCTAACTACATCAAATCAAAGCTTGTGCAGCTCAATAGGGCTTCATTTCATCCAAACAAGCTTCCTCAATCATTGAAACTGCCGGTCATAAGCTCCTGAGATATGCCATTGAAACTAACCTTAGAGTAAAATTTACTTGGTCCTTTATGAAAGAAATCATTATGTCACACAATCTCCATCATTAGATGTGTTGCTTATGCTTCCCGAAGGTGTGGGATAAATTTGAGCTCCATTGAGCCCGTGTGAGCTCGACGATAATGAAGACGGCATCCTCTGCTCGAGAGGAGATATATCACAAACTATCCATTCTGCATGATCAGATTGGATGATTCTAATCAAATCGTGCTTTACATCTCTCGATTTACTCCTTAACTATGGATTAAATCATGATAATTCGATCTTAGATCAGACGGTCCAGGAAAGCATCAGTCAGACGTTGATGGATGTGATAACTTAAATAACCAATCGTCGTGCATGTGGAAAGCATCATCACCGCCATGGGTCTCGATGCAATTAGAAGTTTAATTAGGCTTAATTAATCCAATTTTAATGGTGAAACTTCCAAAATTCATTACTAATTATAGAAAAATAAAAAAATATAAATAAACACTCATTTTAAAGAAAATTCAGAGGAAAATAATATAAAATTAAAATTAATTAATTTTAAATAGTGATTTTGACTCAATTTGGGTTTTATTGGAAATGTAATTAAGCTAATTACTCTCTAATTACTCCAGAAATTAATTCCAAACTTTCTAAGATTGATTAGTGGAATGACCCCCATAATTTTCTTGAAATTTATTGCTTGATTAATTAGCATGTTAAACAATAATGGATCTGTTAATTAAGTTGGATAATCATTATGAAACACTGAATGGACATAGGGAATGATATTATGACCTTTTCCAATCTTTTCTAAGTTTATTTCATTTGGATAACACTTAATCAATTTGCAATTAATTAATGGCTTAATCACTTCATTAAATAGTTTAATTAACCAAATTCAAAACCAAATCATTCTAGAACTCAATCATTCAATTCTTGGGTAGATTCTTAGGTGTTCAATAACCTAAGAGAATTCTAATGGAAATTATAATCAAACTACATATGTAAGAGGGCTACAAAAGTACTTAATCAAACCATTTTAGCTTAATTAACCAATAATTATGAGCTAATTGCATTAGGCCCCTTCATTTTTTAGGTGCATTACTGATTTACTTTCCATGTGGTTGCATATCATATATTGGCTCATAATTACTTGGATAATTATGTTAAAGTGGTATAAAATTAATGGATTTAATTCATACCTTAACCTAATCTAAACATAAAATCAACCTAATTATTCTAAATTAAACCAAACCAATTCACACATAGGCGGGGTGGGGGGGATGGGTTAAGACTAGCAAACCCTTCTCATATTTCCTAAGTCAAATCAAATTCAAAGATAAAAATCTCCTTAAAGAAGTTTGATTCATTTTAAATGATCTTATTTTATATGATTATCCTTAGGAATTAATTAGGGTGAATGAAGTCATGTGCTTACATTCCTTTATTTATTTCCAATCATGCTAAATATTATTTGCTATATGAAATCATGCATTCATTTCTTTTAAAAATTAATTAAATAAAATATTTCCTTTATGTCAAATTGGATGTGTTGGCTAAAATTAAGAATATGAGTGGCTATTATCACTATTAAACCTAAAAATTATTTTTGAAAACTTATAAATAAAAGATTATAAATGAAGTGATGCTAGTTATAAATATTTATAAGCTTGCATGTGATGATAGCATAAGATGTATATTATGAAGTTCTCTTTTCTTCTCTTAACATGGATTCACATAGGATTTGCAAGTGTATAGTTCATTTGAAAAGAACATAACACTTGCCTAAATAGATTCCTATGCATCTCTATATTAAGACTTAGGAAGGACCTTCATATTACACATGTAAATCATACAATCAAATCAAATATAATCTCTTGCATGATTCCTTATCCATTTGGTTCTTTTTGTACATCTACATGTATCTAAGAAAAGTGGTATATCAGTTTGGACATCCCGGCTGAGGCTTTAAGTAGCCCTAAGTAGGTCTGATCACCCTAGTGTAAAATAATAGCATCATACCGACTTATAACTTTTATATACATGCGATGTGCATTTAGCTAATGGATGAAAAATCCTCTTTTCTACATAACAAAGACATGCATTAATGATCCAATTAACAAATGGAATATCCAAATTTTCAAATCACATCTCTTTGCATTCATCATCAAAGTATGCTAAGATTTGCATTGCATGTATATGTATACTTATGATTATTCATATGCATGGTATACATGGTGGAAAGAAAAATGGATGTGTTATGTGATAGTAATCCACCCTAAATAATCCTAAGATGTCATTCTTATTGAATAGGGATATTTAGAGTGAATCTAAACTTAGGGCTAATTAAAACACATAATAAACCATTCATTAAAGGAAATTATTTAATTAATTTACCTTAAAAATCACTTAAGGTAAGGATAAAAGAGATACTCTCCCTCTCTTTCTTCTCTTTATAACACTTAGTTGCTAAGTGTAGGTTACATGAAATAAGAGAAAAATTAAGTAAAATTCAATCAACTAAACTACTTAAAAGAAATCAACCCTTTATAAATTAAACCTCTCACTTAGCAAATCATAACTCTAAATCCTAGCTAAGATGCCACGTAAGCCTTAAATGGCACAATATTAGGCTAAGTCACCACTAGCTCTATGTTAGGGCTGCATGGTTTGATGCATGATTTTATTTTGTGGTGTAATATTTTAGACTATGTTAGGTGTATGGGTAGACCGATGATAGGTGATCTTAGCCTAATCATGTCTTATGTAGGGGATTGTACTTAAGGGGTCGCTATAATAAAAATAAAAAGAATATAAATGCTTTGTTATGTTTCTTAGCCCCTAAGCATAGTCCAAATTGGGACAGGTGGACTTGGTTACCCATGCAAGGTGCTAAGTCCAAATTATTAATATAACTTCTTGGGTTATGTGGTATGTTTAGCTAACATTTATTTTGCAGGTTTAGTTAAATTTAGGGTGTATGTGGGTAGACTGGATGATAGGTGATCTTAGCCTAATCATGTCTTCTTAGGGGATTGTGCTTAAGGGGCCGCTATAATAAAAATAAAAAGAATATAAATTCTTTTGTCGTGCAGGTTTCTTAGCTCCTAAGCATAGTCCAAATTAGGACAGGTGGACTTGGTTACCCATGAAGGTGCTAAGTCCAAATATTTAATATAACTGCTTGGGTTGTGTGGTATGTTTAGCTAACATTTGTTTTGCATGTTTAGTTAAATTTATCTTTCCCATTTTGATGTAAATTTTACAATTAGGATTTGGAATGAATATTATGGGGGATTAAGATAAACATTGGTTAAAGAGGTCAGGTCCTTTTTGTACCATGTCATTCTTTGGAGTGAACCAAATCAAAGAAGAAAATGGAGGAAAGAAAGCATGAAGAAATGAAGACCCCCCCCTATAGTATGAATTCCTTTTAATTATAATTATTCATTTGTAATCTAGGTTGTATAAGGGTAGAGCTCGGCTACCCATTTTTCTTTTCAGTTGTGCGGTGGAACCCAACCACATCAGCCTCTTATTCTTTGTGCCAATTTTATAAATTGATTGATGTTATGTTTATGATTGAGCAGTTAGGATGGCATGATTTTCTTAGTTTCTTAATTATTTGATAATTGTTAAATGACCTTGATGCGATTAGGCTGCTAGGAAAAAATAAATTTTCTATCCAATTAATCAATTCAAAATTAAACTAAATAATTCATAACCTCACCTAAAGCCAAGGACATAAATCAAGATAATAAAAGATTTTGTAACCCCTTAGCTAGATATTGTATGTCTCATATCATGCATAAATCATATCATCTCACTCTTGCCAATGGAGGGCTTCCACCTTTGCCAAAGAAAATGGCTTGACCTTTGAGATCCATGGTGGAAACACACCTCATTCTTTCTGATTTCAGCCCATAACTGATTTTCTCATGCATTAGGCATATAAAATCCCATAGCCTGTGTCAAATAAAAATGTCCAAAATCAAAATAAAATTTGACAAAATTTGCATTAGATTAAATCATGAATTCATACCACTCATGCTCTAGTCTCTTATGGAGTGAGTTTAAGGACTTAGTCTCCTTTCTAAATAAATAATAGTCTAGGCATCTTGCAAAGCATAAGACTTCCTTACATGAATTTAAAATGTAGGAGGAGTTAGCTAGATGTCACTCTAGGTGCTTATAAGTCTAATAGTCGGGTGATTTATTCTCTTGTGGAGGTAAACCATATACCAATTTCACCTTAGATTTAGGTCGTGCTTTGGCCCTCACCAAAGCCCCCTAGATTTAAGATCTGAGGTTGTTGTTTTCCTTGAGCTACAAGCATAAATCCTCACCTCTTAGGTATTTCTACAATCTTGTATTATGGAATTTTAAGCCCTAGATTTCTAATAAAAATTCAACTCAAACATATAATTCTCAATTTCAAAAATATATAGCCCAACCATAGGATAGTTTGGGATGCTCACTAGGTTTTCTTGTATTATGAGCATCCCTTACTCATCTCCCTTTAGTTTCAATAATAACTCTCTCCTTTTGATCAATTACACTTGATTTTCTAAAAATAACCAATTGATTGATAGTCCTATATTTGAAAATCTTTGGAGACAATGATCATTTACCTTAATTGAGAGTATTCCTAAAAAATCTCATTCCTTAGGATGTAATTAACTATGGGGGATTGCCTCCATAGAGAACTTAATAAACCTGACTTAAAATAAACCATACTTTACTTTTCCATATAAAGTAGGGGAAATATCTCTGGTACATTCAAGACCCATTGGCCTTAGGAGTCCTTATTAGGTGATTAGGTCCATTGTAGGATGGTAACTTCTGTCTCTTGAGATAGTACATCATTCCTCAATGTCATCCCAATCACCTCAATAAGTACCCCCCTAAGATCTGCGTGGTGTCCACTAACATCAAAAAATAAACACCACACGGTGCATCTATGACTTCAAGCTCATTTGGGTCATCTAAAGTTTCTAAGCACACCTCTTCACATGAGTTAGTATGATTTGAAAAGAACCTATCATACTCCAAATGATTGGTGATGACTAGGCAATGGTTGTCATCATCGACTGGACCCACTAAGTCAAATCCTAGTCCTGGTCTTGATTGAGAATATCTATTTTGGTTGTCCCATAACCTTTCAAAGTAATTCGACCTGTGTTTAGACCAAGTATGTGAGATTAATCATTTCTTTTCTAAGTTAAGAACACAAGGGGAATACCAATCAAAAGGCAACTGTATTAAATCTTTATATGAATCATCCTCAAGTTCTACATCAACTTCCTGACTTGAGGATGATGCTCCCAATAAAAAACTTCTTTAGCTTGACATTTGTGGATGACTTGGGGGACTCCTTAACTACCAAAACCTCAACTTTCTGAGAAGAAAGTGAGCTTAGAGCTAAGGTTCCCAACTGTTGCCTGACTATTCTACATAATATTTATTCAAATACATTCATGCTTTACTTAGAGGCCTGATCTTCATCGTTATCTGGCGAATGTCGCTTCCAAAGGGACTCGCTACGAGGGGTTGATTGGCATGCTAACCACATGGGACTCATCCTCCGAACTGGACTCTAAGTCTATGTGGATAATGGGGTACTCCTGCGAGCTGGAACATAGCTCCTACTGATTGGCCACCAGGAGGTCTTCCACCTCTAGAATTGCTT
Source organism: Cymbidium sinense (assembly GCA_021442155.1). NCBI lineage: Eukaryota > Viridiplantae > Streptophyta > Magnoliopsida > Asparagales > Orchidaceae > Cymbidium > Cymbidium sinense. The sequence continues at coordinate 85,721,257 of CM038218.1, read as the reverse complement.
CTGGATCTACCTCTTTCTCTACCTGGTAGGGGTCAAGTCATCCTATATATGTGTTCATATGGAGGAACAAACTGTGGGTGGAATCCAACATCTAGCTCTACTTCTTCTTCAGTGTCAGATTCTCATTCACTTGCATTTTCATTTTCATTTTCATTTTTCTTTCTTTTCTTTTCTTCTTTTTTTTCTTTTATTTTTGAACATTTATCAAGTTTGCGAGAATAGACTTTTTGATTCATATATCTCGACCTCCCTAATTGAAAATAGCTTCAAGTCTCCTTTGACACAATACTCGATTCCACCTTTTTGGAATTTGATGCACTGATGTAAAAAAAGATGGAACTATATTATTTTCATGTATCCAAGGCCTACCGAGGAAAGTATTGAAATATGTATCTGAATCAATTATATAGAACTTGGCTTCTATCTTCCAGTCATCTATCTATAATGGCAATAATATGGAGCCTAAAGCCTTCTTGCCTTGCTCATTGAATCCTCTCAACATCATCCAATCTCCTCAGAGTTTGGAGATGTAAATCCTTAGGTAGGCAAGGGTCTTTAGACTCATAATATTCACTGATGCACCTGGATCAACTAACACCCTGGAGAGTCTGAATCTGCCCATGTCCACTATGATGTAGAGGGGATGGTTGTGCTTGGTTGTCTCCACAAGAAGATCTTCATCGGTGAATGTAACTCCACAAGCTTCTCTTGAATAACATGTCTCCTCTCCAACAGTGGTCAGCTGAGCTAAGCATATTTCTAGATTAAGAAGAGCTTTGATCATTGACTTCCTCATCTCTTTAGATAAGACAAGGGCATTATATATGCTTAGCTTAGCTGACAACTTTCTCAGGTGAGTGAGGGCATTGTAGTAAACTTTGGGATGGTCCTCCATAAGCATATCCATATGTGGAGCATCCTGTGGAGGGGTTATTTGATCGCCAAAACCAATAATTTGCTTACCCTTATCCTGAGGTGCTACCCAGGACGTAGAACTTTGCCACTATGAAGGTTGACTTTAGTGACTTCATGAGATGATTTAATGAAAAGTTTTACCTATTCATCAGGTTCACCTACAGCTTCTCCAATAGGATCATCAGAGTATGACTCCAAATCAATCTCAATGGGTGAACCTGAATGATTCAGGAATGGGTAATCCATTTCCAAATCAAAAGAAGAAGAGTGATCGAAACTATAGTTATTATTAATTAGACTTGGAGAGCTATCTATAGGAATAAACTCAGGAAGATCATCAGAAGTGACATAAAAGTAAGTGAAATCATCTTTCTTCATTGATTTCTTAGATTTGGATGAAGGTACAAAATAAAAAATAAGTAAGCATAGTGAGGGATTTGGATACAATATCATTACTAGAAGAAGTACTGGCTGGAGGAACTGTAGCTACAACTATAGAAGGAGTGCTAGAACCAGTTGGTGGTTGCGCTACTATACTATCGGCAAGTGGAGATTGTCGCTACTGGGCTCCTACCTCCCTCAAGTTGTCCTTAGCAACTTTCAAACCTTCTTTGGAGTTGGAGGTTTGAGCTACCTCAGGCATCTACAAGGGTAATTTTTTTATCTTAGAAATAATTTTCTTGGAGGTTCAGGATAGGGAGATATTCCAACCTTTCTCTATCTTAAGAGGATCGCCTGTATCCCCAAGGATCACTCTAATAGAAGTAGAAGGTTATTCTAACAGGTATTCTATAGGGATGATGATGGCACCTGACTTGTAGCTATGCTCAAGCTAGTCCTTAAAGGTAATGCAATCTTTCGACATGGCCTAACATGCAGTGGTAGGGGCAATAGTTTGGATCATGACTCCTCAATTCCTCCGACCTCTTAGGCTCCGGTAACTAGAAATCATGCTTCTTTAAGAGATTCTTAAAGATCTTCCTGACTATCTCCCTCTTGAATGAATAAGGTTTATTCAATCTATCGAAAGAGTATAGCTACCCTGTGGTAGGATATTGCTGCTAAAGCCGATGAGAGGCGCGGTGGCCATTGTCAAACCGAGGGTGATGATGACCAGGTGGTGGTAGAGGAGGTGGCGTGAGGAGACCGCCGAGCTCTAATCATTGGACCCTAGCTAGCTGCTTCCCCTTGTCCTATGACTACCCCTAGTCTCTTCTTAAATGCCCTCTGAGGTTGTGGGCTTGGCTAACTGGTCTTGAAAAGGCAAATGTTTGGCTTCTTCTTGTAGACTAGCCATCTTCTTGATTAATTTCTTGAAGGTTTTGATTGTAAAACCCTTGAGCATGAAAGAAATTGAGCCATGGATGTTCTTCAGGAGAATCTCTATGGTGTGCTATTTAGACAGTTGTGGTTTGCATTTCATACTCAGGTTTCACCACTTGAGAATGTAATCAACAAGGGGACTTGTTTGGGACTTGTGTCGCTACAACAAGATTGCCTATAGTAACCCTTTGATGAGCTCAAGAAAACCTCTTGATGAAGAGATGCTCCAACTCAGCAAATATCTTTACTGAACCGTTGGGTAATAACATACCAGTCAAATGCAACACCCATTAAACTGCTAACAAACAATCTAAAAAGAAGGGCATCGCTACCTCCGGCATTGCAGCTGTCGGCTGTCAGCCCTGAAATGTGCAATATGTTGGTGATGGTTCCCACTGTCATCAAAGATTTTGAATGAAGGAGGCACAAAACCCTTAGGATATTGGACTGCTTCGAATTCCTCCTAGTAGGGTCTACCCTTTGGAACAAATAAGCCACCTCGAGCTTGTGCCAGTGCTTTTCTCACCTGTTGCTCCGCCATGCATTTGATATCATTCTCATGCATGCAGGTACTATCCACCATCTTCCTATGTAAGCTACCACTATCTTCCTCTACAGGAATGTTCCTATAATGATCTAAGGTATGTGCCAACTCTGCTCTATCGGCTACTATGGGAGAAGGCTGTGAAATTGGGGCTAAGTTCTACAATGATGAAACCACTGCCATCAACTCCTCAATTTTCTTCCCCATCTTATCAATATGATCATCTCTTTGTCTAAGCTGGTGGAGGAGGTGCTGAGTTGAATGGACGGCATTGTCCTCTTCAACTACAATATATTCCTAACTCTGTTGATCTCTATGGAGGAGCTTAGTATTGACCATGTGGACCTCGATCGAGTCTTCCAACAAATCATCCTCATTGGGGTCAAAATCGGCCTTACCCTCATCCTGATCAGAGCAATCACTCCCAAAAATCTATTTCTTATTCACAAAATACTGTGCTAGAATGTCATTTAAGGAACGATCTAAATGTTCTAGTACAAACGCTCGCGACTGATCGGTAGTAAGACTGTGCTCACTAACAAAAATACATCTAACAGTGCGGCCACTAGATTGCTATCTCTAGGAGGACCATGGTCGCTAGAAGATATATGCTCATGACTGCCCACTATCAATGGAGAGCTGTCTCTGGGAGGAATATACTTTCATAGGGACTGTGGAACTATCTCCCTCCCCCTTTGCTACTACTGTTACTGTCAACTATAGTGGAGGTGGTGGAATGACTATGACATTCTTGGGTCATCATTCCCTCTTCACCACAGTTGAAGTAGAAGGTCGAGAAGGAGAGCTCGACCTCAGCTCAATGGGTGGAGTAGATGGAATGGGACCCTGAGGTCATAATCGAATCACCAAAGGGGCTTTCTTCTCCACCAATGATGTTTTCTATGCCTTAGCCATTATAGGGGATACTGGAACATGTACTGGTGAAGGCGGACAATGAACGATGCGGTGTGAGACACCAGCTACCGCTCAGCAGGAACTCTCCTCCTATGACTGACTATGCCCATGAGTACATATATGTATGGTCCTGGTAGCTGCAATTGGAAATCCACAAAGAGCGGTCGCGACTACCAGCATACCTCTCCTCTCACTCTTCACCAGACCGCCACTGTGCCTCTCAGATATATGGCTGTGTACCGATCTTAATGCTCTTAGGGATCAACGGCCTCAAGTCGAACAATGCACTGGACTTTGAGCATCTATAGGCTCTGCCTATCTGGCGAATAGTTGATCGTAATCCAGTGTAGGGCCTCCTCCTCTCCCTAGTCAATGTCTCATAATAAGCTGGTGGTGGAGGTGATCATGCTATCCTCCTATAGTCCTCCTCTCCATCTGAGCCTAAGAGGGGATGGAATATACTACCACTAAGTAAGGGAGAAACCTCCTGAGGTGAACCCTCATCCGCAATATGGGATGCTACCTCTACCTCTACAACTACTCGCTCATGGTGTAGCTTGACCTACTAGCTCTTGTTATGGCACTAAGTATGGGTAAGTCAAGTGAGGCGGGAGCTGGAACCTATCTCGAAGGTAGGGGAGACTATCTCAGAGGCCAAGATAGCCTTCCTCTTTAAGAGAACCAACAAGGAAGTGTCAACCCCCATTAGGGTGGCAGAATGATCAACTGGTGGAACATACAATTGAAACACTAACACTGCTAGTGCTACCACTAAAGTTGATCACTGAAGCTACTGCTATCATTCTGGGGACCCCTACTGCCTTTCTCTTCAGTGGAGGAAACTCAGGGTCATAAGGCATGTCACAATAAATAAGCGGCGTCTGTCCCGCCACCTCCTCATACTGATTGCCGTGAGAACTGTCCCCTCACTCGAGGTTAGAAGGCATGTCATAATGAATAAGTGGTGTCTATCTTGCCACCTCCTCATACTGATTGTCGTGAGAATTGTCCCCTCACATGTAACTCGCACAACCTCAAATCCATGACCAAATTGAATCAGACCCATAGTGGGTGAAGTGAGCTCGGCCTAATCCAAGGGCGAGTGAAGACTGGTTGGGAAGGAGAACACAAACTTGCTAGGAGCCATGTGTACTAATAGAACCGACCGAAATAAACTCTACATTTGTTGAAAATATAACTGAATCAGCCCTTTTTCCTTGATATTTGATTTCAAAAAGAGATTCTAGATTGATTTGGAAATTTGAATCCACACTCAACAAATTCAGTTATGTTAAGTGGGGCTCATTGGAGAGATTTTGATATGTGAGGAGAGTCTTTTCAATTTGATTTTGATTTAGAACCCATACTCAACCAATTTAAGTAGGTTGGGCGGGTTTGAAAATGTTTGTGTTGTTATCTTGTTTGAAAATTTTTGATTTTGAAAAACTTTACTTAGCAAATTTAGGTATGCTAAGGAAAGGTTGTGATTGTATGTTTTGGAAATTTTATGAAAAATCTTTGCTTGTGGTGATTGATTATGTGTGTGATATATGTTGATTTGATTTGAAAGTGGGGCTTCTTACTTAACAAATTTGGTATGTTAAGTAAGAACCAAATGTGATTGATATGTATTTGTTTGATTTGAAAATGAGTCTCCACTTAACAAATTTGGTATGTTATGTAAGAACCAAATGTGATATAATTTGAAAATATGATTCTCACTTAACAAATTTGGTATATTAAATGGAACCAAATATAATATGATTTGAGAATGGAATTCTTACTTAACAAATTTGGTATGTTAAGTAGGAACCAAATGTAATATGATTTGAAAATATGATTCTCACTTAACAAATTTGGTATGTTAAGTGGAACCAAATGTAATATGATTTAAGAATGGGATTCTCACTTAACAAATTTGGTATGTTAAGTGAGAACCAAATGTAATATGATTTAAAAATATGATTCTCACTTAACAAATTTGGTATGTTAAGTGGAACCAAATGTGATATGATTTGAAAATGAGATTCTCACCTAACAAATTTGGTATGTTAAGTGGGAATCAAATATGGCATGATTATGTGATTCTCACTTAACAAATTTGGTATGTTAAGTGGAACCAAATATAACATGATTTGAGAATGGGATTCTCACTTAACAAATTTGGTATGTTAGGTGGGAACCAAATGTAATATGATTTAAAAATATGATCCTCACTTAACAAATTTGGTATGTTAAGTGGAACCAAATATGATATTATTTGAAAATAAGATTCACACTTAACAATTTTGGTATGTTAAGTGGGAATAAAATATGGCATGATTTGCTTTTGAAAAGAGGGAAGCTTCAATTCTAACATATGTGAAATATGTTAAGTGAAGTTTCAATTTATGCTATGATTTTATTTGAAAATAGACTCTCATTCAACAATTTTGAGTATGTTGAATGAATATGATCATTTTCAAGAATGTGCTTTGAAAATATGGAAACCCCAACTCTACATATGTGAAATATATTAAGTGAAGTTTCAATTTTATGCTATGATTTTATGTGGAAGTAGAATCTTCATTCAACAATTTTGAGTATGTTGAATGAATATGGTCATTTTCAAAAATGTGATTTTGAAAAGATGATTTTGATCTTGATTTTGAAAAGAACCTCCATGTAATAATCATGGAGATTGTTAGGTGAGGTTTGGTTATATGAGTTGTGTGCTCTTTTAAAAAAATTTTGCAAAAACATTATTTATTATGTGAGTTTTGAAATAGGTGCTTTGGAAAGTGGCACTTTGCAAAAGAGTTTATTTTCTTAATCATTAAGATGAACCTTGCCTCACCAAGCTAGTGGTAAGGAGGTTTTAAATTTTGTCATCTCTTTCATAGGTTATTTTTATTTTTACTATTGGGAAACCCAATAGGAGTTCCAAGGCCTACAAGGAGTGAGGTCCTAAAACCTAGAGGATGTTGGCTAACTTTGCTTAAGAATGAAATAAGCTAAGTGCAAATGGAAGGAAAGATAGTCTTGGACTCATATGAAATACAAATCTACTATTAATGCTTGGAGACAACAATTGTCTACTAGAGATAGAGAGAGGAACCATCCCCAGCGGAGTCGCTAGAAAAATATGTGGTGTTTATTATTGGTTATGTGTGTGTATATGATGTGTGTGTGTGTATGGGGGGGACACCACGCAGACATGAGGGTGTACTTATTGAGGCAATTGGGTATGACATCAAGGAATAGTGCACTATCTCAAAAAGTAGAAATCACTACCCTACAATGAACTTAATCACCTAATAATGACTCCTAAGGCATGATGGGTCTTCAAATGTATGAGAGATTTTCTCCTACTTTACATGGATGAATAAAGTAGAGTTTATTTAAATTGGGTTCTAAAGTTCCCTATGGGGGCAAGCCCCCAGAGTTAATTACATCCTAAGAAGGTGAGTTCCTTAGGAATACTCTCGATTAAAACAAATAATTATTGTCTCCAAAAAAATTCAAAGATATGATTATCAATAAATTGGTTATATTTGGAAGATCAAATGGGATAGATCGAAAGAAGAGATTTATTATCGAAGATAAAAGGAGATGAGTAGGGGATGCTCATGATACTAGGAAGCTTAGTGGGCATCCCAAACTATCCTATGGTTGGGCTTTATATATTTGAAATTGAAGAAAATTATATGTTTGAGTTGAAATTTTATTAGAAATCTAAGACTTATAATTACATAATACAAGATTGTGAAAATGCCTAAGAGGTGAGGATTTATACTTGTAGCCCTAAAGAGAAATAGCAACCTCGGATCCTAAATCTTGGGAGCTTTAGCGAGGGCCAAAGCATGACCTAAGTTTAAGCTAAGATGAGTATATTGTTTACCTCCATAAGAGAGAGTAAATCGCCCGACTGTTGAACTTATAACCACCTAGAGTGGCAGCCAGGTAATTATTTCTATGTTTTAAAACCATATGGTCAAGTCATATGTTTTGCAAGATGGCTAGGTTATTTTTATTTAGAAAGAAACTAGAGTCCTTAAACCCACTCCCTAATAGACTAGAGTATGAGTGGTATGAATAATGACTTAGTCTAATGCAATTATTATCAAATTTTATTTGATTTTTGACTCTTTATTTTGACATAGACCATAGGATTTTATATGCTTAAATGCATGATGAAGCTGATTATGGGCTAAATTGATAGAAGGTGTTCTCCACCCCAAGGGATGCCCTCAGAGGTCAAGCATTCCCTTGATGTGCAATGGATGGAGACCCTTCATTTTCAAGAGAGGAACAAGATGATATGCATGGTGTTAAGCATACAACATTCAGCTAAGGGGTTACAAAAATATTTTATTATCATGATTATGTCCTAAGCTTTATGTGAGGTTATGAATTATTTTTAAAACTTAATTATGAGTTGTAGTTGAGGTAGAAAATTTATATATTCCTAAGAGCCAAAATGGATCCATGCCACATATTAAATCAACATATATGAAGAAACTAGGAAAATACATGTCATTTCTATTGTGCAGTGTAAACAAATCATCAAACAATTTATAACCTCAACGTGAAAGAGTAATAGGTTGATGCAGTAGAGTACCGCCGTACAACTAGAAAAGAAAAATGTAGGTAGCTGAATTCTACCCTTATACAACCCGAATTGTTGACCTCACTTTTGGAGTGAGCTTTCAACTTCTCCATCTTAGACATAGGACTCCTCTAGACACTAAGAGTTCCTTAGTCTTAAGACACTTCTAGTGATTATGTGAACACTTAACCTAACCCTAGAGACTTAAAAGAGTTAGCAATGGGAATAGGTTGTGCCTTATGGATTTAGGAAGACTTGCCTACCCTATAGCTTGAATCAATCCTTGCTTCCTTCTTTCAAACCAAATCTCAAATTCAAATCCAAATTCTAAATGATTCAAATCCAAAATCAATTCCAAATCCAACTCCAAAATCAAATGATTGAGACCCATGTTTGAATTCAAATCTCAAAATCTTTCCTAAGCCCTTTTGATTTCATCTTATGGACTTAGCTCAAACCAAATCCAAATCACTCCAAACTCAAATGATTTTCTTATAACCCATTTATATCTCCATTTATATTCACAAATATAAATGAAGTATAAATTCAAATAACCAAAACTAAACCCAAAATTATACCGAAATCTAATTTATATCCTTCAAGCCAATTTCTTGGATTTAGCCAAATCATTCTCAAATCAATCCAAACCCTTGGATTTTCTCTTCAAACAATCACTCCTTCAATCACATGCCCAAATATAAACATAAACTACAATCACCAAGCCAAAATCAAACTAACCCAAGTATAACCCATGTTCATCCTTTTGACTTGAAATTGTCAAATGAACCAAAATCCATTTGACTCCAAATCACTTACAATTGGATTTATATTTCCATCATAAGTCCATATGTGAGTTCAACCAAACTGAATCAAGATCTTAATCAATTGATAATTTTGACCCAAAGTGACCTAAAGGACCTTTTTGAGCCAAATTCTAATCCAACCCAAATTGGATTGAACTAAACACATCTAAGCCTCACATTGTGATCAACAATCATCCTAGAATGATCAATCACTCAAATTGGGTCAATTGACCAAGGCAACACTTAGCCAAAATGAGACCTAAACAAGCCAAAATTCATTATGAGTCAAATTGATTGAAACCATTGATCTAAACAAATCCATAATCAATTATTAAACATGACCAAGCCCTCACTTGAGCTAGACAAAACCCAATTGGTCCTCCTAGCCCAAGTTGACCCAAATTAACCTAAAAGCTAAAATTGTTCAAATCTTGATCTAAGCTAAATTGATTACAACTAATGGGTCAAATTCATTCCAAATTAATTATTGAACTTGACCAAAGCTTCAATTGACCAATTAGACCCAACCTAGCCCAATTGATCATGAACCCAACTTAACCTAAAAGGTCAAATCAACTTGAAACCAAACTAAATCAAAATTGATTGAAACCAAAGCTTGCAATACATTTCAAATGATCAACCAAGCCTAAACCAACCCATGACCTAACCCAATTAGGTCAAATGGGTCAAATTGGTCAACTTGACCCATTTGACCTAAATGAACCTAAATGAACCAAAACCAAATCTAAATCAAATTGAACCAAACCAATAATACCCATAGGCTCCAAATGATTATTTGAACTTGACCTAACCCATGGTTTGACCCAATTTGACCCAATTTGACATAAATTGGTCAAATTAAGCCAAATCAAATCAAATAAACTCCAAATCACTTGAAATTTGACTCAACCCATTTTTAAATAATTTAAAATCTGTCCAAATCAAACTCATAGCCAAATAACCACTTTGCCCTTAGGTTAAAGGGTATCCTATGACCAAATTCACTTAAAATTTGGCCATTTCTTTCTTAAGGCCACTTGGCATCCTTCTACTGGTCCACATGGACACCAAGGAAGATGGTGAACATGACTCAATGAGCTTGGGTCAGCCATGACCCAAGGCAAGGCCAAACTGACCTCCCCAATCACATTTGAACACTTAGATCACCAAATCCACTCACTACTCACATGGGCAGCCACTCTCCCTAACTCCTCTACCCAAAATGACCTATGTGGGATGTTTTCCAACTCAAACTGATCAGCAAATCCAACCCATTGAGCCAAAATGGCAAATCATCACCCACCATTCGATCCAAGGAGGGGGAGATATACCCCCTCTCATTCTCACTCAAACAACAAGCCATTCATTCCTCAGAGCTTGAGAGGTTTAATCGAAGCCTCCCCAAGCTTTTCCAAGACATTCCCGAGCTCCCTCATTTCCCATTTCTCGGTTTGACTCAAAGCTGAAACAGGGGAGGTGAACTCCAAATCCAATTCACTCAATCCTCAACCAAATTGCAATTAACCTTGAACACACCATCCTTGGACCTCGTCGAGCTCAATCGAATCATTTCCCAAGTCTCCAAGCAATGGGAAGTGCCACTTCGATCAAGGCCAATCACCATTGAAGAGGAGCTTGGTCGATCACAAACCACTTCAAATAAAGAATGAATTTCTTCAATTGGGCTTCTTCTCTACTAGACGAAGCTACCTCCTCCATTGGAAGCACCGGTGATAGCCTCCGGCGAGGTAATTGTGAAACCATAGCTATAGAAAATTTCAGTTGGTCCTTTTCGAAGGGAATTTTCATCCCATGCAAACTTGACCATTTGATATGCATCCCCCCTCCTTCCAAAGGTATGGGATCATTTTGATCCCAATCCGAGCTGTGAGCTTGAATTGAACGAGGAAAGATGAATGGTGTTTATCTCTCATTGCTCGCGAAGGAGAAGGATCATACACCATCTATTTTGCATGATTTGAATGGACGGTTGTGATCAGATCATGCTTTAGATCTCTCTGATTCCTTCCTAAACTGCGGGATTGATCTCACGTCATCTTAGATCGGACGGCCTGCAGGGAAAGCGCATCCACCGCTGGCTGACTCAACCGATGGATGTGACAACTTAAATAACCAATCCCATCACACCACGTGGAAAGTGCGCCGCATCAAAAGTCATGTGGCTCGATAGGATTAGGGTTTAATTAGGCTTAATTAATCCAATTTTAATGGTGAAACTTCCAAAATTCTCAACTAATTATAGAAAAATTCAAAAAATATAAATAAACACTCATTTTAAAGATAATTCAGAGGATAATAATAGAAAATTAAAATTAATTAATTTTAAATAGTGATTTTAACTCAATTTGGATTTTATTAAAAAATATAATTAATTACTCTAATTACTCAAAATAATTAATTCCAAACTTTTTGAGATTAATAGTGACCCTCTACCTCCCATAATTTTTTTGAAATTTATTGCTTGATTAATTAGGAGAATTTTTTATTTCATTCCTAATCACTCTCTTAATTAATTAAATAATTAATTAACATGTTAAATAGTGATAAATTCATTAATTGAAATTGATAATCATTATGAAATAGTGAATGGACATAGGGAATGAGATTAGGACCTCTTTCCCAATCTTTTCCCCTAAGTTTATTTTATTTGGATAACACTTAATCAATTTGCAACTAATTAATGGCTTAATCACTTCATTAAATAGTTTAATTAATCAAACTAAAAACTAAATCATTCCAGAACTCAATCACTTATTTCTTGGGTAGAGTCTTAGGTGTTCAATAACCTAAGAGAATTCCAAAGGAAATTATAATCAAACTACAAGTGTAGAGGGTTATAAAAGTACTTAATCAAACCCTTTAGCTTAATTAACCAATAATTGTGAGCCAAATGCATTAGGCCCCTTTATTTCTTAGGTGCATTGTTGATTGAATTTCCATGTGATTGCATATCATATGTTAGCTCATAATTACTTGGATAATTATTATATGTAAGAGATAATTAATGGATTTCATTCATATCTTAACATAATCAAAATATAAAGTCAACATAATTATTCTAAATTAAATCAAACTAATTCACACATGGGGGGGAATGGGTTAGGATTAGAAACCTTTCTCATATTTCCTAAGTCAAATCAAATTCAAAAATAAAAATCTCCTTAAAGAATTTTAATTCATTTTAAATGATCTTATTTTATAGGATTGACCTTAAGGATTAATTAGGGTGAATGAAGTTATGTGCTTACATTCTTTTATTTCTTTCTAATCATGCTAAATATATTTTTCCATATGAAATCATGCATTCATTCCTTTTAAAATTTAATTAAATAAAATATTTCCTTTTATGTCAAATTACATGTGTTGGCTAAAATTAAGAATATGAGTGACTATTATCACTATTAAACTAGAAATTATTTTTCAAAACATATAAATCAAATATTATAAATGAAGTGATGTTAGCTATAAATATTTATAAACTTGCATGTGATGATAGCATAAGATGTGTATTATGAATTTCTCTTCCCTTCTCTTAACATGGATTCACATAGGATTTGCAAATGTATAATTCATTTAAAAAGAATACAACACTTGCCTAAATCTATTCCTATGCATCTCTATATTAAGACTTAGGAAGGACTTTCATATTACACATGTAAATCATATAACCCAATCAAACATAATCTCTTGCATGATTCCTTATGTGTTATATTTTTTTATACATCTACATGTATCTAAAAAAAGTGGTATATCTCTCACATGAGGTTCAGCTTTAAGTAGAAGTAGGTCTTATACCTTATTCTTTGTAGAAAATAATAATTCAACTTATAACTTTATACATATGGATGTCATTTAGCTAATGTATGAAAATCCCTCCTTCTACATAATAAAGACGCATTAATGATCCAATCAAGAATGGAATATTCAAAATTTCAAATCACATCTCTTGTATTCATCATCAAAATTTTAAAATTTGCATTACATGTATATGTATGCTTAGGGTTATTCAAGATGGTATACAAGGTGGAAGAAATGAATGGGTGTGTGTTATGTGATAAGAATCACCTTAACAAATCTAAGATGCCTTTTCTTGAATTATTGTTAGAGTAAATTTAAACTTAGATTAATTAAAATACATATAAATCACTAATTAAAGAAAATTCTTATAACACTACCTTAGAAATGTTTTAGTAGGGATGAAAGAACTCTCTCTTTTCCTCTCTTTACAACATTTAGTCACTAAGTGTAGGTTCATTCAAACCAAATCAAATCATTAATTAAAATTGACAAGTCAACTAAATCACTTAAACTAAAACCACCATCTAAATTTAACCTTTCACATTTAGAAAATTTCAATCTTAAAGCCTAACTAAGATAAGCCACACAAGCCTTAAATGGCACACACATTAGACTAAGTCAAAATTACTCATGTTGTATGTATGGTTTGATGCATGATTTTATTTTGTGGTGTAATATTTTTCATTGATTATGTGCATATTGGATGATATGATCTTAGCCTAATCATGTCTTATGATGAATTGTGCTTAATGTTATAAGAATAATAATATAAATACTTTTTCTATGTTTGCTTATGATGCATAATCCAAATTAGGATGTGATTGTTAATGTGTGACTGTCCAAATTATTCTTATAACCACTTGGTTACCCATGTGTGAGGTATTAAGTCCCCAACATCTTCGAACACAAAAATAAAACACCACAATAATGTAAAAGAATAATTACAAATTATGAATGATAAGTGTCATAGGGGGTCTTCAAGTCTTCATGCTCCCTCCATTTCTTCATTTAGTTTGCTCCATTTGATTTGGTAGGCTTCTAGGCATCACATGGCACCCCAGGATTAAACCTTCTGGCCAATGTTCATCTTTAACCCCCATAACACTTAACCAAATTCCTAATGCACAATTACATTAAAAAGAATGGAAAAGTAAATCTAACTGCACCTGCAAAATAAGTGTTAGCTAAACACACCATACAATATGAATAATTTGTACTTAGTACCCTGCACATGGGTAACCAAGTCCACCCTAATGTGGATTATTCTTAGGGGTTAAGAAACCTACAAAAGAGAGCATTTATATTTTTTTAAGCACCCCTTAAGCATAATCTCTTGTAGAAAATAAGATTAGGCTAATCACGGCCTAACATCCAATCTATAAAACATACACCCTAACATTCGATCTATAACAGTTCATCACAAAATAAGCAAACATCAAACCATACATCGCCCTAACATAAAGCTAGAAGTAGTGATTTAATCTAATGTGTGTGTTAAGGCTTGTGTGGTAGGTCCTAACTAGGTTTTAGAGTTAATATTTTCTAAGTACGAAGGACATTTAATCATAAAGGGTGATTTCACTTTAAATGGTTTAACTGATTTGCAAATTTTACTTAATATTTTCTTTTGTTTCATTTGACCTACACTCAATAACTAAGCATTATGAAGAGAAAGAAAGAAAGGATCACTCTCTTTTATCCCTACCTTAAGTCACATCTAAAGCAAATTAGTTAATTAATTCCCTTTAGTGAATGGCTTATTATATTTTAATTAGTCCTAATGTTTGGGTTCATTTTAAGTAAGCTCATTCAATAAGAAAAGCATCTTAAGATTAGTTGGAATGAATTACTATCATACAACACATGTTTGTTCATTTCATCCATCATGTATATCATGCATATGATTAAATCCTAAGCATAGCTATACATATAATTTATATCTTAGCACAATTGAATAATGAATGTGAGTAAATGTATTTGGAATTAATATTTCATTTGGTTGAATGATTTTATCATATTAATTTAAAGCTCTATCTAAATTCTTATGCAAAAGCATAAGGAAAGAACCTTAAATCACATGACTAATCAACTCAACCAATTAAACAAAGTATGAATGCATGTCTTTTTAGTAGAAAAAAGGGTATTTTCATTCATTATCTAAGTACACATTACATGTATAAAAATTTTAAGCAAGTACGTCGCCATTGTTCTGCACTAAGAGAACGAGGTAGGAACCTCCTTAGGGCTACTTAAAGCTGTGTGTCCTTGGGATGTCCAGACTAATATACCCGCTATCCTTAGATAAATATGAATGCATAAACAACTACAAGAATAGAAAGCCATACATAAATTGTATTTTGATTTGATTGATTTATCTTGTGTAAATGAATTAAAGCTCTATCTAAATTTTGATGTCCAAATGCTTAAGAATGAAATCAAGCAGGTACGTTGCCATTGTTTCGCACCAAGGGAATGAGGTAAGAACCTCCTTATGGCTACTTAAAGCTGTGCATCCCTGAGATGTCCAGACTAATATACTTACTAATATTCTTACTTATACAAATCAACACATGAATGTAATGAAGAGACTTTATTTCATACACTAAATTTATATTCACTTGCATTTCCTATGTATATATAACTAAAGTCATAATATATATGTAAATTCATTCATTAATAAACTTTTGAAAATATATTTGAGATTTAATAATGATATTAGCCACACATATTTTTAATTAAGCGAACACATGCAAATTAACATAAAGGAAATCATTTTTATTTGATTAATTTGAAAGAGATGGATGCATGAATCATATGACATACAACATTTAGCATGATTGAAAAGAAATAAAAGAGTGTGAGTATATAATCTCATTCAAATCAATTTACTCCCAAGGACAATAAAACTAAATAAGATTATTTAAAATAAATCAAAGTTCTTTAATGTCATTTCATTTTTAGGTTTGATTTGATTTAAGAAATGTGAGAAATGTTTGCTAATCCTAATCTCATTCCCCATGTGTGAGTCAATTTAGTTTAATAAAAGGGAATTAATTTGATTTTATGGTTTAATTAGGTTAGAGTATGAATTAAGTCAATTAATTAACCCTTACCTATGTCACCTTAAGTTAATTAACTAATTAATAATGAGCCAATATGATATGCAACCACATGAAAAGTGAATTGGCAATGCTCCTAAGAAATGAAAGGGGTCTAATGCAATTGGCTCATGATTAATAGTTAATTAGGCTTAAAGGATTTAATTAATTATTTTTATGGTTTTCTTACACATGTAAGCTAACCATAATTTCTTTAAATTCTTTTAGGCTATTAAACATCTAAAGGGCTATGTAAAATTGATTAAAGGTAATTAGATGTGAATTGGATTTTAGATTGAGTTAATTAAGCTCATTAATCCATTTGGTTAATCATTAAGTATGTTTAATTAATGAAATGAAATTAACTTAAGGAAAGAGATCAAGAAAGAGGCCTTAGTCTCAATCCCTAAGTCATATATTTGATCACTTAAGCTTTGATTTTATCTTGAAGATTAATTAATTAACTAAGCAATTAATTACTTCATTAGTCATTAATTAATTTGATTCCAAAAAGTAAAGAAAACTTATCAAATGAATTAGGAAAAATATCCCAATCACATTCCCTAAGCTCCCTTATTTTCCAATAGAGGTAATTAGGCTTAAATAATTAATTAAGTCACAGTTCATTCTATAATTATCACTAATTACATTAAGAGAGTGATTAAAGCTTAATTAATTAATTTTTCTAATTAAGCAACCAATAAAATCCCAAAAAATAGGGGAGGGAGAGGTCATCCCCTAAACATCCATAGAAAATTTGAGATTAATTGGGTGATTAATTAAGGAGTAATTAAGCTAATTAAATTTTTAATTAAACTTTAATTAAGCTAAAAATTACTTTTCAAAATTAATTAATAATAATTTTTCTAGATTCTACTCTAAAATACCTTTAAAATGAGCCTAGTTTGTATTTTTTTAAATTTTTCTATAATTAGTTATGAATTTTAAAAGTTTTGGGCTTAAAAACTAATTAATTAACCCTAATTAAAGCCCTAATCAGCCATGGCGTAACGATGACGCATTGATGCGGCATGCTTTCCATATGACATGATGGGAATGGCTATTTAGGTTGTCACATCATCACGCTGACTCAGATGGCGACGGACGTGCTTTCTTGTGGATCATCCGATCCAAGATCGGACAACCACGATTAAATCTGCGGTTTAGAGGAGAAATCAGAGCGGATCTAATGCGATTAGATCATGACCATCCGTTCCATTCACATGGAATGGACGGTCCGTGATCCGCCCCATTCATAAACGGTGAAAGACGGATGTCATCCGCTTTCCCCGTTCGATCCGAGCTCACTAGACCTCGGATTATCTCCAAATTGATCCCACACCTTCAGGGAAGAGACGCAGACATCCAATGGTTAAGATCAACTGAAAATCACATTTGCTTCACAAAGGACCAACCTATTTTTGCTAGGGAGCCCAGTTTTGCAAAATTACCTCACCGGAGCTAATGTCCACGGTGGAATCGACGAAGGCAGCTTCGTCTAGTAGAGACGAAACACTATTGAGAAGATTCGGGTTTGATTTGGTGTAGAACACTTGGTTGACCAATCCATGTGCCTTGGATGCTCGGCCTTGATCAAACTCTGATCTCTGGTGGTCGAGAAGGCTTGGGGAGGATTCGGTTGTCTTCGACGACACACGAGGATGGTGTGTGAAAGAAGAATTTGGATTTGGTTGTGAAATGAGAGAGTATTGATCAGAAAATACCTCCCCTGTCTCGGTTTCACACAAAAGAGGGAAATTTTGATTTGGGAGAGCTCGGGAAGGCTTGGAATTACTCTGAGGGATTTCAAAATTACTTTGGGAACTCAGAGAATGCTGAATGTGATGTTTGTCACTTGAATTGGGGGAGTATACCTCGAGATTGTATGTGATGGACAGACGAGATCACTTCCGTATATTCGGCGATTCACCATCGTCTGTCGGAGTCATCACCATCGGTGCCACATGGCTTGCCATGAGTGGTCGAAGCCATGTCAGGCCGCCCAAGGGAGGATTTGGGCAGATGGTGGGTGATTGCCTCCTCCTTGTGTCCATGGTGTGTTCGGCCATGAGAGGGGGGGAAGGGAGAGATTACCTTTGGTCCATGGCCAATCCTAGAGTGTTTAGGTTGGACTAGGAAGGCTTAGGCTTGCTTCATTTGGCAAGTGGAGAGCTACCATGGGAAGGACAAAGTGGACTTTGCCACTTATGGCAAGAATCCTATGCAAAAGGGCTTATCTATTGGTCAATCCCCTTGGGTTGGGTTCTAAGTGAATTTAGGCTGGTTTGGGGATTTATGGCTGATGTGGATTAGGTTTGGTCAAGTTTTGGGGCCCATAAGGTGGTTTTGAGTGGTTTGCTCAATTTGGTCATATGGGTTCAATTGAGTCCACATTGGGTTGGGTGAACCAATTGGTCAAATTAGGTCAAACAAAAGCTTGGGTTAAGTTCATATGATGATTTGAAATGTTTTGGTGTGATCAATTTGACTTGGTTTGGCCTAGGCTTAAGTTTGACTCATTAGGATTCAAATGAGTCAAATGGGTCAAGTTGACCAATTTGCCAAATTGACTAAATTGAGTTAGTTAGGTGTTGAGTCAAGTTCAATTAGTTGATTAAGAATTATTGTAGGCTTTGGTTTGATTTAATTTGGCTTTAATTTAAATTTTGGCCAATTTGACCTTAAAGGATCAATTTGGGCTAGGTTGGGTCAAGTTGACCAATTGATCAAATTGAGCTCAATCATGGCTTTGGTCAAGTTCAATAAGTGATTTGGAATGAACTTGAGTCATTGGTTACAATCAATTTGGATCAAATCATGATTTGACCTATTTTGGCTTTTTAGGTCAATTTGGGTCAACTTAAGTTAAATGGTCAATTGGACTTGATTTAGCTTAATGGAGGGTTTGGTCAAGTTCAACCATTGATTATGAATTAGTTTGGATCAAGGGTTTCAATCAATTTGGTATATGGTGAATTTTTGTTAAATTGGATTTCATTTGGGCTAAAAGTTGACTTGATCAAATGACCAAATTGACTTGATTTGACCCAATTCAAGATAGTTTATCACCCTAGGATGATTGTTGATCATGATATGGGGTTTGGATGGGCTTAGTTCAATCTAATCTGGGTTGGATTAGAACTTGGCTCAAAAAGGATATTTAGATCACTTTGAGTCAAGTGGACCTAAATGGGTCAATTGGTTTGATTTTGGCTTGATTTAAATTTAGTTGAACTCACATATGGATTTATGATGAAAATATAAATCAAATTGTAATTGATTTGAAATCAAATAGATTTTAGTTCATATGATAATTTCAAGCCAAAAAGGGTCAACATAGGCTTAACTTGAGTTGACTTGAATTTGGTTTGACAATTATAGTTTGTGTTTATATATGGAACAATGATTGAATCATGAGGAAATCCATGGCTTATGAGTTGATTTGAGTATCATTTAACCAAGTTCAAGAATTTGGCTAAAAAGGCTAAAATTAAGAATTTGATTTAATTTGAGTTTGATTTTGGCCACTTAGATTTATATTTTATTTATATTTGTGAATATAAATAAAAATATAAATGATTCATGAGAAAATCACTTAAATTTAGAACGATTTGAAAGCAAATTTGACCAAATTGAGAGATGTGGATCAAAAAGACTTTATGTAGAGAATTAATTTAGTTTAGTTTGATTTGAATGATTTGAATTTTAATTTCATTTATATTTGTGAATATAAATGAAGAAATGATTGATTTATAAAGAAATCAATCAAATTTGATTTAATTTGAAGATGATTCTGACTAAGCATATGAAAGTGATTCATATGACTTAGAAAGAGATTTGGAATTTAAATTTAATTTACATACATTCAATTATTTATTTATATTTGATTTTTTTAATTTTTTTAAATTACATCTTTATTATTACATCAAAATACCAAGTTATTTAATTGAAATGCACCTTTTTTATAAATTAGTTTGTAAATATTAGTTTTTAAAATATCTAATTGATGTATGTAAATTTCTTAAATTTAATCATGAGTTTCAATTATTTAGAGTTAGATTTGATTTGAAATTTAAGTTGATATTTAATTTAAGATTTAATTTGATAATTGAGAAAATAAATTGAATTAGAATTTAATTAAGACCAAATCGATAAGATAAAATTAAAGAGCTTAGAAATGAATTTGAAAGTTAATCATGAATTTCAATCATTTGATTTGGGATTGAATTTATGATCTTGTATTTGAGATTTAATTTGGAAGAAGGATAAGATTTACTTTATTATATTTCATTTTTATATATATTTTTTTCAAAAATTACATTCACTAAACCGCCATCAATAGTCGCACGAATTACAGACAGTATATATAAAGTAATAATAAATCAGCTAATTAAAAAATAATAATTAAATAATTGTTTAAACGACGGCTTCTAATAAGAATGTACGCCAAATTAATATTTTCAACAGTAACACAACAAAACTAGGGGTGTGCGTTTGAATGATTTAGATAGATTGATAATAAATTTTTAAAATCAATTGATTTTAAATTCCTAAAAATATTGAATCAAATCAATCAAATAAAATATAAAATCAAACAAACTGAATAACAATTTAATTCAATTATTTTGATTTAATTTTGGATAAACCAAAATTCACTATATTTAAAAATTATTTATATAATATTTTATTATATAATAAATAAGTAATAATAATTTATATTTATAATTCTTATTATAAACTTATAATATATAAATTAATATATCATATATCATATAATTATTTTAATTTATTTAATTTCATCTAAAATTTTATTTAATAAACTGATCCAAAAATCAAAAACCAAAATTTTTGTTAATTAAAACAAAATTTTAAATTATTAAATTCAAAATCGAACCAAATAACTCCGGCATACTTCAGGAATCGTGAAAGCTGCGGACAATAGAACTATTCAATAATGCATTAATATTTAGAAGTTCAAATAACAGATGTGCACTAAATGATATGATTTACGTACAAAAACAAAAATAGTAATAAATACAACAAATTTCTGACAAAATACTAAAAATGTGATGTTATTAATATAATAAAATAACAAGTCCAATAACTCTTGTTAGAGTATTATCCATCTGCAACTAATCCATTCAGGGCCTTAAATTTACAGCATCATCATGAAAGCCACCAGCGGAATAGCTATGGCTCGCAAGTTGAACAGAAAAAAGCGGTGTTTTCCCTAACCCACTTCAGGGGCCCCAAAGCTCAACCAATTCCTGTCGTCATACAGACAATAAATCTGTTGAGAAATAGAAGGTTGGCTTAGCCCATCAAGCCTGTGTAAAACAACGAGACTTTCATTCAATTTACAAATGAAAGCTAAATGAATGTTAATTCATAACATATAACACAATGAAGGAATGTAGCAAATTATATCTCATCTCAAAACATGCTTATAACTTCAATATATCAAATGAGTTTAAGAAAGAATTCTTTATCAAAATTCCAGTTCATGCTACATCAACGGACATGAAAAATGAAAACAAGCAGAATGTACCAATGGGATGGGGATATTTACCGTGCATTTATAATGGTGTAAATGGAGAGTAAGGGCACATTTGGGGCGGTGATAGCAGGCGACCGCATTCCGGCTGCATTTTAGGTGCATTCTGTAAAATCTGCGGTGGGAACGTTATTTTCTAACCTGATCTAGTTACCATGACAGTTAGAATGCTGTGGTTTGAATTTAATAAAATAAAATAAAAATTGTAAATCTGCTCCAGTTTCTTTATAGCAGTTTAAATTTTTTTCATCCAACTGAGTTGTCTCAAGACCAAAAATCATCATAGTGATGAGAGAGAAAGACAGGTGTAAGACTGACATACCATTAGGTCTTCCTGACTGATTTGAGAACATCACTTTAGAAGAAGGTTCGTGAGTTTATAGATGTAGTACATGATGAGACTTAGCGCTGAAATAGAAATGGGGCTTCAGATTCTATCAAATGATTGAAATTAGCATACGCTTATTAAAGCGCAGCTTCAAGGCAGCCAAAATTCAAACAGTGGATGAAAATCCATTCAGCTCTGAATCCCAACGAAGTAAAAACTGGCAATGGAAGACCAGTTAATTATTGCAGCGCACGAACTTTAATAAGGAGGTCAAATATCTGCTGACGGCATATATGACTAATCAACCATGAGAGAGAGAGAGAGAGAGAGAGAGAGAGAGAGATGCCATTCAAATTCCAGCCAATTCCAGTCATCGACTGATACTTCGGAAAAACTTGAGCCAAAGAAAAACTTAAGCCAAATTAGCATGCATTTTGATTCCTCCACATTTCATAAAATAAACGCATTTTTAAAACATCCAACTAAACTGCCCTTATAGGGAAAACAACAATGCTGCAATCCCCAAGGAATATGTAGCTTGATCCATGGCAAAATCCACAACACCAAAAGTATTTATCATGGAGTTTCATTACAGACTAACAGAAAGATCAGTAGTACTCAGAGCTCTGCTTTTTTCCCACAGGTCTGCTACTTTTTTTTTTTTTTGAGGGAGATGGCAAAAACTCAAAGGCACACAATATATGCAAGCTTTGAACCTCACCTCATAGTTGAAAGCCTAAGCCCTTCAACCACTAGGCTAAGGTTGCTTGCATAGTCTGCTATTACTTCATAAAGGAGATGCTTGATAAAGGACAACATTCCAATAAGAAAAGAAAAAACTGAAAAAAACTAAAAACAAGAGGGCTCAAATAAAAGTCCAACCCGTCATATAAGCCCTGTAGAAAAGATTTCCACTGATCGCCATGCATAAATTCCCTCGATAATGGCAGCAATGGTTGCCTAAGAATCTCTAGCCTATCCTGAGATGCTATGCCATCACCACAGGAAACATAAAAATCTCCTCACTGATCAGGCGCTACTGATGGCTACCCTCCAAATCATCATCATTGACCTCAGTATGGCCATTATGAGGCAATGCGAGTGTGCACATGCGTTTTTAAATTTTATAATTATGAATGAAAAATATACTGATGAGTAGCATAAGACTAAGTTAAGTGTTGCAGACATGACGATGCTCAGGTGGAGGAGTGGCTTTACTTTCAGAGATAAAATGCAAAATGAGTATGTTCGGGAAAAAGCTAGAGTAGCTCCAGTGGCAGATAAGATTAGAGAGAGTCGCCTTAGATGGTTTGACCACATAAAGCGTCAACCGTCCGATGACCCTGTTAGGAGAGTAGATGTATTAAATTTGCCTTATGTTAAGAGGGATAGAGGTAGACCTAAAAAGACTTGATTAAGATGTATAAAAAATGACTTTAGTATACTTGAATTAAATGAGAATTTGACACATAATAGGGCACAACAGAGAAGAAGGATTCATGTAGATAGTGAGATAAAGGCTTGTAGTTGTTGAATGAAAAATATATTGACTTTTAAAAAAAATAATGATATTTTTAAAGATTTAAATATTATGCATGAAAATATCAAAGTTTATTTGTCAGACAATAAATATATGAATTATGTAATATGTATGTCAAGCGCAAAATTACAATAGATTATGTGAGCAGAAACTTCTAGAATAAAATCAGAAAAAAAATTCCTGGGGACATTTTGGTCGGACCAAGTCACCTCTATTATAGAAAACAAGATAGAAAAGAATAACTTTGTTAGTAGAAGTAGGATAGCAGACCACCTATAATTTGTTAATGTTCCACAAATGTAGAGCCATGCACATTGTCCATACTTACCCATTTGGGTACCAACATTACGAAATACAAGATGAACAGGAATAACATTGATGGTAGAAATAGGGCTGCAAACAAACCAAGCCGAGCCGAGCATGTATTCATTCGAGTTCAATCTCATTTACCATTATTGATCTCACGCTCAATTCAAGCTTTTAGAATGGTGTTCAAGCTTAAGCATGTTTAAAAAATCCTAGTCGAGCTTGACTCAACTTTGTTCACAAACTCGGTTCAAATTGGGATTATCACGTCTGTTACCAAGCAGTTCATTTAACAAAATAAACGAGCATTAATCAAAGCCTTAATTGAGCTTGTTCGCGAGTAGCTTGTTGAGAAATATACCTAAGCTATATTAATTAAAGTTTATTAAGCCAAAAAATAAAAAAATCGAACAATATTATTCACAAAAAGTGTTCAAGCTCGTTTGATTATATCAAGCCATCCTCAATGCCTCATTAATCTCGGATAGAGGATAGGAAATTAATCATGAAACATCCACTGATATTTGGCAAAAAAACACATCAACACTTTCAAAAGAAGAAAAGAGCCCATCATTCAAAATTTGATAACCACAAATGAATTGCTTGGTACAACCCAAAGAGCCATGCTTCTTTTACAACAAACCCATCCGTTGCAAATAGGAAAGTGTTATGAATGTAATAAATACCAGTAAGACCATTTTTTAAACAGAAAAACATAATTGTAATAAATGTAAATATGAAACTTTAGGTGCAAGATATGTATAGATACATAAGAATTACGTGGCACAAAAATAAAACATAACATGCAGATCTTATCATCTCAATTACTTAATGCAGATTTTTTGCCATCTGCTGATCATCAGAAATAGATGACAAGATGTCGCAGGTAGAGGATTGTTCAAATTGGCAATGGTGAGATCCATCAAGACTTTAAATTGTTAACAAGGGAAAAGTCATGTGAATTTCAGAGATTAACACCCATAGTGGAGGGCGCAAATGATCTTGAAATCCATGAAAAAGGGAAACAAAACACCTTTCTTTCTGAAGATCTCTACACTCCAATTCCATTTCTTACTCGCAGTTGGGATTTGCCTCAAAAACTCGAGGTCTTCACTGAAATTCCGTGCCATCAACAAAGATAAAAACATATCCCATGACATCGACATGGATTTCAATGGCTTACCTCTAAATCATGACCACCACCCTTGCAGAGTATAGCTAATAAAAGACAACATACTTTTAAAAATAACATAAAAAAAAAGCACAAGATAAAATTGATCCCACATAGGCCCTTAAAATTTCAACTTGTGAAAAAAAAGGTAAAATATAGTTATCAGCCAAGCAGCATTCAACAACAATGAATTGACAAATGACTGTTCAAATCAATAAAATCGAGCACAAAGACAGGTGAATTTCTGACTAATCTCCAAGGCTGAAACATCAAAACCATAAAACGAGGTAAATATTCAGATCCTCTCAAAATACTTGGGTTACTGTGCAGTGCTTTCAAGAGGGAGACTCACACAAAAGTATAATTGGGATCAATTTTATTAGTGATTTTATTCTTATTTTTATGATATTTTTAAAAACACATTTACTGGATGTGTTTTTTTTGTGTTTTTATTTTTTACTTTTGAAAATAAATAACATTGATTTTAAAAAAACTTAAAACAACTTTTAGATGTTTTCAATATTTTTAAAAACAACAATAACAACCAAACATGTTTTACTTTGAAATAAAACATAAACAAAAGAAAATAAAAACATAAAACAAAATATTAGAAATAAAAGTGATCCCAAACATCCCCTAAAATTTTTCTAGCCACCGTGATGATTATTGGTAAACTTGGTTGCAGATGATTAGTCAATCATTGACAATGACCAATCCACCAACAAAAATCATCAATATTAGAAGAAACAAAATAATGAGATTCTACACTTTCAAAATAAGAAAGAAACTTGATCATGCTGGGTAATGATGAAGAATAAAATATGGGCTATATCCCAAAATGCTAATTTGTAAGTGGCCAATTTAATCTCAGAGTATCAAACTGCAATACTTAGTCCCCGACTATAAAAAATTGATCCAAAATCTCCAAGATAGTCCCCAACTATTTGCAAGTGGCCTCCTTGAAGAAAACTAGCAATAAAGTGATCATCATTACCAGTATAATGAGTGACAAATATTTGCCCACAAATCTCCAGATCACCTATGAGCCTGCAAAGATGTTGACACAAGGCTAATCTTCGATGCTTTTTTCCTTCTATGGTGTGATTGCATGCAACCAGTAATATTTTATCATTCATCATAACCCAAAAGAAATCCAAAAAAGTCCATGCAAGGAGACAACAAGCCTGCGATGCATGGCTTCCACTTACATTAACAGCATATAAATTGAAAAATCCATAGGAAGGTTGCCGGACATCTTCTATAGAAATTAAAGGTGTTATTTCTAAAATTCTGACTTGCAACATGTGATCATGAAGTTTCATAAATACCTTTCTTCAAGAATTTCACGAAAGAAATACACCAGAAAAAAAAAAAGTTATTTCATTTAGTTAAACATCATACATGTTTCCAATCTACAACCACCCAAATGACTTCGTAGAGGATTAAAGTTAACTTTTGGTGGCTGATCGACAAGCAACCAAATGAACAATCAAGGGAGGGTTAAGGTTGAATTTTGGTAGCTACATATGGATTAAAGTTGATGCATTTCAAAAAAAAATTTCATTTAATCAAGCACCAATCATGATGCAAGCATGTGAGTTGAAACATTTCAGGATGGACAACTGTCGTAATTCATCATAGAGAAATAGAAGAACCTTTCTTTCAGACCTAGTCAATCCCCCAAGTAAGCAAAAGAATAATAGCACCACTTGACTGAAGATTGATATCAGGCCATCCTCAATGCCTCAATATTCTCAGCTAAAGGATAGGACGCTCAATCAAGCCACATCCACTGATATTTGGCAATAAATCATCACATCTAAGCTTTCAAAAAAAGAAAAGTGGCCATGTTATATATATATATATATATATATATATATATATATATATATATATATATATATATATATCAAACTTTAGGTCTTAGATATGTAAATACAGAAGAATTGTATGGTATGGATGTATATTTTCCTTAAAAATATACAACACAACATGCATATCTTATCATCCATTTTTCTCGATGCACATTTCTTTCCATCCACTGGTCATCAGAAATGGACGAGAAGATGTTGCAGGTAGATGGTTGTTCATAGTGGCAAAAGAAAGCTGCAACTAAACTGGGTTCCTTGAAGACTTTATTGAAGAAGGGTGTAACTTTTATAAAGGTAAGAGTCCAACACCTATTCAAAAAACGATGGACAAAAAATGTTTTAACTAAAAATGGGTTTATTTAAAATTTCAACTAGTGAAAAAAAAGAAAGATTTGCATACATACCACACAATTCTTAATGTATTTACATATCCAACACCTAAAATTAGATATTTACTTATCTAACACTTTCTTATACTTTAAAAGGTGCATTTCACTTTTAAAAAGTGAATTATTATGGAATTTTTGATGTGATATTGAAGATTGGGGTGTTTTATATGAAAAAATTAAAGTTTAGGTGTTAGATATGTAAATACATAGGGTGTTGTATATGTAAATCCCCAAAAGAAAAAACAAATCTTGTATGTTACTTGTGTTCAAACACAATAAGGATGGACAAAGTAAATTCCTACTTTAGTTGGATTACATCAAAGATAAGCTTTAAGCTCATATATTTTTGTCTTAGTTATGCATGTTCTTACTAGACATTTAAAAGAGAATGAATCATGGCATACACTTTTTTCTTCTTTTTGATAAGACTAAGATAGGGAGTTCAAAAAAAAAAAAACATGAATTGAGGCCAACCCTAAAAGCATTTCTTTTAGCAGATCTAAAACCAAATACATGGAGTCTAATTTTAGTAGTAATATACCTAGTGGCAAGGTTGTGACAATGTGTGATCAAATCATTTAAAGAGTGATTGTTTCAAATATCTCGGGTCTATTGTTCAAAATGATGGTGACATAGATAGGGTTGTCATTAGTAGAACTCAAGTTGGATGGTTAAAGTGGAAGAATGTGTCAGCCCTATTGTGTGATAGAAAAGTACCGTTTAGACTTAAGGGAAAATTTTACTATCTTGAAATCCATGAAAAAACGAAAAGCAAAATAGCTTTCTTTCTATTGAACTCTACACTGGAATCCATTTCTTATTGGTAGTTTGGTTTTGCCTCAAAAACTCAAGGCCTTCCATGAGATTCCCTTCATCACTCATAACAAGCAAAAAAATCATGATAATTACCCTCGTAGATTATAACTCATAAAAGACAACATATTTTTAAAATAACATAACAAAACAAAAACAAAAAACACAAAATAAAATTGATCCCAAAATGGCCCATTAAATTTCAGCCAATCAGCATTCCATGACAATGAATTCACGAATGCCTTTTGAAATATACAAACTAGAGCACGAGACAAGTGGCTTTCAGACAAATCACCAAGGTTGAAACATCAAAACAATAAAAAGAGTTTAAAAAAAAAGGTTGCTAGAGGAGCTCAAAGTGTCAACTTGTCATTCATTCTTAACAAGTATCACTGCCTCTCCAATTGAAACTTAATTGGCTTAGTAGGAAAAACAGTAATGCTAGTAATGCTACAATATGCAGCAAAGACTTGACGCATGATCTATGGGAAAATCCACAACTTAATAAGCGTGAAGTTTCATTAGATTAATAGGGCCCTGTGCACAAATATGACAACTATGCTTTTCTATCCTGCCATAAATCCACATATACAGGCGTTTATGAAGGACATTTTGAGAACCAACTACATTCCAATAAGAAGAAGCATGAAAACAAAGAGATGAGGGCTCAGATGAATCCAAATCCACTCATGTAGAGAAGCATTCCATTGATCTCCAACCATGAATCCCTGTGGTAATGGCAGCAGTGGTTGCATAAGAATCTCTAGGCCATCCTGAGATGCCACATCATCACCACGGAAACATATAGATCTCCTGATTGGTCAGGTGCACATAATGGCTACCTACCCAAATCATCATCATTGCCCTCATATACCAAACTGAAGTACACTAGTGCAAGTTATGTGTATGGCGCTACTCAAGATAATTGTCATATTATTATGACCTAATGTTTTCTTGGTACGAATAAAAAAAGCAGTAAAATCCCTGGCATTGTAACCTACACAATGAATATTTAGCCATCTTCATTGTTCACATCACCTCCATAAGAAAATTATTTTGCCAGTAACAAGTTCATCCAGATTGTTTCCCAGCAAAAAATTAAAAAGTTGATAAATTAAATTACTTATTGCCCCGAAATTAATGAGCCAACTGTGGCACAAATCTAACCAATCTACATGAAAGTTTGGCTCAAATAAAGATAGATTCAGTGGCTTTGAAACAATCAGCACAGCTTGAGATAAGTGCTTCATCGCCCTAAACCTGGAGAACGAATTATAAACACTCTTGTACACATATTTCTTCCTAAGGTGGCCTAAGATTCTGCAAGACATGATAAAAATACAATAACAACAACAAGCCTTTATCCCACTATGTGGGGTCAACTATATGAATCCTTCTTCTCCACTGTGCCCTATTACATGTCAAAATCTCATTAATTCTAATAAACTAAGGTCATATTTTATACATTATAACTAAGTCTTTTAGTCTACCTCAAACTTTCTTAGCATAAGGTATCTAATACATCTACTCTCTTAAATAGGTCATCAGACAACCAACACTTTAAATGGTCAAACCATTTAAGGCGTCTCTCTAATCTTATCTGCCACTCAAGCTACCACACACACACACACACTTATATATATATTTATATATATATATATATATATATATATGTATATGTATATATATATACATGAAGAGAGAGTGAAGCCTCATCACCAATAAGCACATGCTCATCAATATCACCTCTTTTCAATAACACAATTTTATACTCTTGGGGCAACATGTTGTGAGTTTAGAAGACTTATTTGGGGATCTTTTATGCAAATAAGATTAAATTCAAGTCGGATTTTCTTTTTTCAAAAAATCTATAAAATGAATCTATGTAGAAATATACTATTTAGATTCTTTAAAATTATTTAGTTGAAAACTCTACAAATCATCTTTTTTGGTATTTGTAAATAAATATAACAGTTCTTTTAAGGTTACAACAAGACATCAACAATTCACAACAGATAAAATTTTCTTCTGTATTTAGAATTTCAAATTCAAATCTACAAAATCTCACATTTAATAGCTATAAATAAATTATTTCTAAACACTCAAAAGTTGATTCTTCTTTGATTTTTCTGTCTCAATGAAAATACCCTTGATTAAAATTATTTGATATAATAAAGTTAAATCCATTAAATCTCACTATTTATTTACTTGCTTAAATTAATTAGGTTAAATAGTTTAATAATAATTATATTAAAGTTATATTTTATTATATTTATTTAATATATGAATCTTAATTAGACAATTTTTTAATTTCAAACTTATTAAATTGTTTAAAATAAAAATTTCTATGCAATCAAATTTATTATGAATAATTATGATTAAATACTATAAATTATTGATTATATACCTTTTAATTAATATATTTATATTTATATGTAATTTATTTGAGAATATTATCAATCATAATTAATTAATAATCTAATAAGTGAATTAATAATTTCTATTTAGTTAGTTTACATAAAAATAATATAATCATAATTAAATTAACTAAATATAATCATAATAACATAATCTATCAATTAATTAATAATTTAAAAATATTAATTAAAAAATATTAAGCCTATATCAACTACATCTAATCATTAAATCATAATTAATCTAAGATAACATATTAATTAATCATTATCTAAATAAAAATAAATCAACAAAATAATAACCAGGAAGAGAAGGGATTGAAGATTTCAGCAATCAAAACTCTCGTCTTTCTAGCCTTCCAGTGCTGCTCGAAAAGAGAAGAGACGTCGAAGGAAATTCTCGTCTTCCTCACCCTCCTTCGCTTCTATTTGTCTAAATTTAAATTCACCTACCAACAGATTCAATAAATGATTTAATATGCGAAAGTGGCTTTGGTGGATTACACAATGCCTCTGATTTAACTTGTCCAAAACATTTGGCTATTTTAGTTAAATAATTAAATCCTGCTCAAATCTGCAACCAAACATGTTAGATTGTTTGGCTAAAAGTAATTTAACAAATTCTGTAAAATTATTTAATAAATCATAATGAATTAAAAGTTATGTGCTTTTTTTTCATGTGGAATTTGGTTGGTTTATGTTTTTTTTTCATTAATCTTTTTTTTATTTTTAATTGTAAAACATTGCCCTCTACGTGGTATTATATTTGAGTTGTATCCAAAAATTTGACATTTTTTCATTTTAAATATATAATTAGAGTATATAATTTTTTTGATTTTAATTGTTCGTTATATTTTACATCTTATAATTTGGTTTAGTTATTTCTTAGATTTTAATTTTACATTGTTTATGTATAAATTAACTTTAATATATACCTTTCATTTCAATTTTAAACTATTGTGATTTATAAATTTTAACATGTTAAAAATTTGTTTAGTTCTTTCATAGATTTAATTTTAAATGATTTTAAATATATATTTTTTTATTATCTCTTTAATTTTAAATCTTGTGTGACTTGTTATATCTTTTTTAATATCTTATTGTAAAATATTTAGTTCTTTCAAAGAATTTAATATCTTTTTTCAATGTATATATTATGTATTGCTATTCAATTTTAAACTCTTGTAATATATCCTCTCACATATTATTTATGAGCTCGTTTAGTTATTTCTTGGGGTATTTGGGTAATTAGTCATTTTTTATGCTACATTTATATCCAAGAGTGTATTTTTCAATTTTAAATATTAAATTATATATCCTCTACATCTTATTATAATGATTTGGGTTATAATAATTTGGGTGATTTTTGTATTTTTTGTGTGTACTCTAAAATGTAATTTTTTCAATTTTAAACCAACTAAATATCTCTAAAATCTATTATAATTTTGATGTATCTGAAAATTTAAGTGATATCATTTTTCATGTGTACACTTTAGAGTGTACTCATTTTTTCAATTTTAAATATCTGTTATCCTCTCTATCTATTATAAAGGTTTGAGTTGTATCAGATTTGGGTGATTTCATTACGGAGATAATGTTCTCATTAATTTACTTTTCATTTGAAGCTTAAAATATTTGGGAAATGAATAACTTTCATGTCCATCCACCATTAGAAGCTGTTTGATTCTATTTGACTTTATGAAAAGTTGACAAG
Organism: Cymbidium sinense; assembly: GCA_021442155.1. Lineage (NCBI taxonomy): Eukaryota > Viridiplantae > Streptophyta > Magnoliopsida > Asparagales > Orchidaceae > Cymbidium > Cymbidium sinense. Next base: position 85,689,152 of record CM038218.1, on the reverse strand, counting down.
ATTACATGTGTACCATTCATTAGAATCGTAATTCATCAAGATTTAGATCACTTATCATGTCCTGTTGGAATATAGAAAAGCTTCCCACATTTGTATGAATTACTCACAATAGATAAAGTTGCTTTAATTGTAGGGATGCCAAACATGGAGAAGCTTATATGAAATCCTCGTAAGTCCAATTCAATTGATTTTAATAATAAAATTGAGAAGTTGGATCATTGACCCATTTATGGTTGTACTAGATTTTTGCTTTCAAATATATTTATTTATCATAATTATAGGTGGCGTCGGGACTCTCTATCACACATAGAAAAATTTCTTGATTACAATTAAGTTATTTAGAGACATTCATAATTTGATGTTATTAATCAAAAAAATTTGGCAAAACTGTATATGAGTGGCTTCTCCCTTTTGATGGTATATTTTACATCTTTGAATGTATATTGTACTATACATTGAAATAAATTATTAAATATTTACTTTACATATTTTACATGCACATAAGATTCTTAAGACATTATTCTTTTGCAAATCCATTATGTTATGGTGCTAAAATAAAGTTTGTAGAGGATTAATAGTGGTTTGCAACGGGTATCTTAATTAGATTTACTTCATTTGCATCAAAATTGATTTATTCTTATTATAAATTATCACATCTTTCTTATTGGTGTAATATAGGTCTTAGATCATTTGAAGACATAACAAAGGAGATCTAGCTCCTTGAGCTGTCTTACACATGACAACCATGCCCCATAGAATTAAGTCCAAGGGTGAAGCCCCAAGTGGATCTATATCTCTCCTCATCTCCTCCTTCATATGCATAGCAGCCATCTTTACCCACAGGAAGTGTTGAGATAGATAATATACTTTCAAGTTTTAAATTTATGAGTATCATTTTTTGAAGCTTTAATAACAAGTATATGGTATTGATTCCACTATTGTCATTGACAATGAGCCTGAGATCAGTATAAGCTCAAAAAGCTTAATCATCACTTTTCATCCCAGACCTTATATTTCTTAGTAATATTGATTGTACAACATGTATAAAGATATTGTTCATCCTTTATGTGATATTTATTTTTGGATTGCATTTGTGTGTTGTGTATATGTGAGGGGACATCACGCAGATTTGAGGATGTAGTTATTGAGGTGATATCTACATTAAGAAATAGTGTCTTATCTTGAGAGATAGAGTTCTTTATAATGGACCTAATCACCTAATAACAGCATGATGGGTCTTGAATATCTTGGAGATTTTTTCCTTTTATATAAAAAAAGTGAAGCAATTTATTTAAAGCGGTTCATTGTTTCCTATAGAGACAAGCCTTAAAGTTATACATCTTGAAGTGAATCCTTAGAATATGATTAAAGTAGGTGATTGTTGTCTCAAAGAATTAAAGATTTTCAAAGGATTGGATTTATTTTAGAAAATCAAGTGGGATAGATAAAAAGGAGAGAGTTATTATTAAAACTAAAAGAGATGAGTGGGGAGTGCTCATGATATTAGGAGACCTAGTGAGCACTCTAATATATCCTATGGTTGAGCTTTATGTATTTGAAATTGAGAAAAAATATTTATTTGAGTTAAAATTTTATTTAAAATCATGACTTATAATTTCACAATATAAGATTATGGAAATGCCAAGAGGTAAGGATTTATGCTTATACATAAAGCGGTAACCTCATTAATCAGGAGCTTTAATGAGGGCCAACAAGTAAATCTAAGAAAGTGGGTATATCATTTTAGAGAAATTAAAACCATTTGCTTATTATCATGGGTGGCAGTAACTCCTCAATGCTTTAAATCTATGTAGGCAAGTCATATACTTTAGATGGTTATTGTTATTTATTTAGAGAGAAATTAAGTCCTTAAACCCATTTAAGAAATTTAAGCATGATATGATTGACTTTAATGCAAATTTTTATCACATTTTATTTAATTTGGGACTCTTTATTTTTTGACACATGCTCACATTTTGTATGCCTAAATTCATGAGAAATTGATTATGGCCAAATCAAGAGGAAAATATTCTTATCATAGACTCTTAAAGTTAAGCCCATTTTATCTAGCAGATTGAAGCCCTCTTACAAGTGAAATAAGATGGTTATGCATGATGTTCAACATACAATCATCATAAGGGGTTATTAAATTTTTTTTATCTTAATTTAATGCCTTGTGATGTTCATCTAATCATGTACTTATAATCAATTTAATTAGAAGAGGAAAAGTAAATCTAGATCACTAAAATAAATATTTTTAAACACACTATACAATGCGGTTATATAAATGATTTGGACTTAGCACTCACATAGTTAATTAATTTATCCTCTTGTTATGCTTTTAAAATGACAAAAGTATTTATATTTTTATCATAGAATTAAACAGTACATAAAATATGATGATATTCATTTAACATGGATACACACATACACTCTAACATGTCTAAAATAATACATCACAAAACCAAATTATACCAAACCATGTTTTCAACATAAAGTTAGAAATAGTGACTTAATAATGTGTATTTTAATGTATGTTTACTTTAATTATGATTTACTAAGTGTATTTAATCTATAAATGGTTGATTTTTCTTAAATTTTTTTTTAATTGATTTGAAGATTTTTTTACTTAGTGTTTTTTTTTGTTTCATATATTTTACTTATAATTATAAAGAGAAGAAAGAGATGGAATCTCTTTTATTCATATTAAGTTATTTGGTATTATGCTTAATTTTCTTTTAATGAATGATTATTATGTATTTTAATTAATAAGTTTAGGTTCACTAATAACTTTATTCAATAAGAAAGACATCTTAGTATTAATTAGAATGGATTCTTATCACATAACACACATTAAATTGTTTCTTTTCATCATGTATATCATGCATATGAATATTCTAACCATATCTATACATCATATATAAATCTTAGCATACTTTGATGATAAATGCAAAGAAATGTATTTGAATTTAAATATTTTATTTGTTGGTTGAATTATGAATGCTGCTTTATTACAAAAAGAGGATTTTCATCCATTAGAAGATACACATTCACATGTATAAAGTTTTAATGAGTATTATTATTTTCTACAGATTACAAGACCACTTAAGGCTACTAATTTTCTGACATGTCCAATAATGTACACCAATATAGTATATTTGACAATATAAAGATAGAAAAATACAAAGTTATATTTGATTTATTTGATTTATGATTCTTATTCATTACATCATACATATATATGTATAAGAGTTTTAAAGTAAGATTATTTTTTTACAGATGTAAGGTACAAGATACTTATTTATTTAAGCCCATGAGTTATGTTAATATATCACTTTTATACATATGAATGTTAACAAAAAAAAACCAAATGGATAAAATCAAGCAATAAATTATGTTTAATTTGGTTGTATAATTTACATATGATATGATCTTCTAAGTCTTAAATGGAGATGCATAAAAATATACTTAGGAAAATTTTTGTGTTCTTTTTCAAATTATACACTTGCAAATCTATGTGAATCCATGTTAAGATAGGAAAGAGAACTTCCTTATTACACATCTTATGCTATCATCACATGCAAACTTATAGATATTTAATGACTTCATTTATAATAATTGATTTATAGGTTTGAAAATAGCTTTTGATTTAATAGTGAAAATAGCCACACATATTTAATTTAAGTGAACACATACAATTTGACATAAAGTAAATATTTTATTTAATTAATTTTTTTTTAAAAAAAAAATGTGCATGATTTCATATAAATATTTAGCATGATTGAGAAATAAAGGAATGTAAACACATGATTTCATTCATCATAATTAATCTTAAGGACAATCACATTAAGAAGGCTATTTAAAATGAAACAAAATTCTTTAAAAGATATTTTAACTTTGAATTTGATTTGATAGGAAATATAAAAAGGTTTACTAATCTAACCCATTTCCCCATGTGTGAATTAATTTGGTTTAATGAAGAAAATTTAAGTTGATTTTATATTTTAATTAGTTTAAAGTATAAATAAAATGAATTAATTAATTATATATCAGAAAATTAATTAACTAATTAATGATAAGTTAATATGATATGCAACCATATGAAAAAATAAATTTGCAATGCTCTAAAAGATAAGGGCTTTAATCAATTCTATGATTAATAGTTAATTAAGCTTAAAAGATCTTTAATTACTTTATGATTTTCTCATGTGAGCCAACCATAATTTCATATCTCATTGGTTTTGAACAAGAGCTAAGATCAAAAGAATTACTTAGTGTGGATTGATTTTAAATTTTAATTTCATTAAGCCTTTAATTAATTGATTAAACACTTTGGTTATGTTTTAATTTGAATGATTATTTAAAAGGATTAAAGGCAAGAGATCTTAATTAAATCATTTTTAACATTCAATTAGATCTGATTTATCTTGAATAATCACTTAATTAATGATTAATCATAATTAATTTTGATTTTTAAAGATAAAGAAGACTTAAAATGAATTAGGAAAAGTATCCCCATTACATTCTAAGTTATCTTAGTCAAGTGGTGTTTATGTTTAAATGATTAATCAAGTTCTTCATTCATTAACTATGATTAATTAGATTAAGAGAGTGGTTATGGCTTATCAAGTGAATTTTCTAATTAGCTCAATAAAATAAAAAACATATGTATGAACATCCACAGAAAATTTGAGATCAATTGAGTGTTTAATTTGTAATTAAGCATAGATTTTTTATAAAACTTTAATTAAAATTCACTAATTAAAATTAATTAATAATAATTTTTCAGATTCACTCTAAAATATCTCCAAAATGAGCATAAGTTTGTATTTTTTGGATTTTTTGTAATAGTTATGATTTTAGAAATTTGATTAAAAGCCTATATCCCTAATTACCTTAATATGGTCATTGAACACACTTTCATCATGGGATTACTATTTAAATAGTCATATCGACTTAGGCAGCTTTATCATGGACCTGATCCCAGATGAGACCACAAGATCATGGTTAGAAAGGAATCAAAGGCTTTATTATGGGATTTAATCGATTCATCCCAATCCGAGATGGGCTCATGATATCCATTCATGAATGATGAAGAGGATGTCATCCATTTTTCATTCAATTAGCTCAAAATTGAATTATCTCCAAATTCTTACACCTTGAGGAAGGAAGTACACATCAACTTAAAATCCATGAATTTTAACTTTCACAAAAGACCAACCCTTTTCAATCAGGCTGATTTATGCAATTACCTTAATAATATTTGGTGGTGCTTTGGAGGTAGCTTTGCTGGTTGAGGTGATTATTGAAATTTGAGCTTAATTTTGGAAGGCTTAGTTCCAATCCACATGCAAGGGGCAAAGATGACTCACTCTTTGGCTTAAGCTTGATGTTTATTAGCTTTGATATATGGTGATGGTGTGGCTAAAGGAATTAAATTTGATTTAGTGGAGAGGGAGTATTGCTCATTGTGATGCCCATTCTTTGCTAAAATTGATCAAGGGGCTTAGGATCCTTTGAAACACTCTAGCTTTGAAATTGACTTAGGAGGCTCACTGCAAGTCTCTTTAAATAAAATTTTAGTATACTCACAATTTAATAATGGATCACATACACACAATTCAGTGTTATCATGAACTTGTCTCCATCAAGTTACATAATGGAAGGAGTGATAACTATGGATCCATTATGCAATGCAATAATGCAATTTGGATCTAATATGCTTTCTTTGGGTTGTAGGTGAGTCAACTCACCTAAAGTCCTTATTTTACTAGGTTTGAAAGTTCCATGGAGTTTTTGCCATTATGAGAGAGTTGACCATTGGATCCATTTGAAGTTTAAATCTTATGGTTTGATGGTTAATTGGTGGGGCCCACTTATTTTATCTTGATATGAGTTAAGGCTGATAGATCCCATAAAGTTGATTTGAGTGGTTTGGCTTGGATTGTCAAATGGTTTCATTTGGGCTATTGGGTTATTGACCAATTGGTCAAATTAGGTTAAACAAAGGCTTATTATGATGATTTAGGATGTTTTGGTTCAATTAATTTGGATTGATTTGTCTATTTGGATTTGACTTTTATTAAAATGGTCAAATTGTCAAATATAATTTGACCATGACAATATAGTTTATGAGTCAAGTTCAATTGGTTGATTGAAAATGATTGTATTTGGTTTGGTTTAATTTAATTAGTTTGAAATTTGGTCATTTACCTTTTAGGTCATTTATAGATTGATCAAGTTGAATAATCAATATATACTTTGTCAAGTTCAATAAGTGATTTGAATGAACTTGAGATATTTAGAATTTGGGTTAAATCATGGTTTGATCTATTTTAGGTTTTTAGGCTAATTTAGGTCAACTTAGGTCAATGATAAGCTTGGTTTGGCTCAATTGATGATCATGTACAATCATTGATTATGAATGTGTTTGAGTCAATGGTTTTAATCAATTTGATGATAGATTTTGGAGTTTGATTTTTATTTGCTAAATGTTGACTTGGTCAAATAGGTTTGACTTAGTTTGACATTCAATGGTTGATCACATATGATTGTTGATCATGATTGAGTTTAGATGCTTAGTTCAATCAATTTGGTTGATTAGAAATAAAAATTTTAGGTCACTTTAGGTCAAAAGCCTAAATGGTAATTATCAATTTGATTCAAGTTTAGTTGAACTCATATGAATATGATTGAAATATAAATCAATTGCAATTGGTTTAGCCAAGTGATTTTTGGTTCATATATTTCAAAAATTAACTTGGGCTTGATTTGGGTTCGATTTGGTTTAGTAATGATGATTTATGTTTATATTTGGATCAATGATTGAATTGATTTAATCATGAGAATATAGTTTTGAGTTGATTTAGATGTCATTTAGTCAAGTTCAAAGTTTAGCTAAAGGGATAAAATTTGATTTGATTTGAGTTTGGTTTGATCATTTAATTTATTTATATTTGTGAATATAAATGAATATATAAATTTTGAAAAATCACATGAGTTTGGTAATTAGAAGTAAATTTGATTAAGCAATAATTTTTAGGCTAACTTGATTTTGGTTTGATTTATTTTGGTCATTGAAATTTCATTTATATTTATGAATATAAATGAATATTGATTTATAAAGAAATCAATCATGTTTGGGTTAATTTGGATCAAGATTTAATTAGGTTTATGGAGGTGGGTCAATATGGCTTAGAAGGGTCTTGATTTGGTTTAATTTGATTTGAATGGTTTAAATTTGGATTTCATTTATATTTGTAAATATAAATGATGGAATGATTGATTTATAAAGAAATCAACCAAGTTTGAGTTGGTTTGAAGGAGCTTTGACTAAAATCAAAAGGCTTAGAAGAGATTGAGTTTCAATTTGGTGTGGATTTGATCATTGGATGAATTGGATTTGATTTGATTTTGAATTTGAATTTGATTTGGGTTTGAAAGAGAAGCAATTATTTGAGCTATAGGTAGACAAGTCTTCCTAAATCCTAGCACAATATTCTATTGTTAACTCTTCTAAGTCTCTAGGGTTAAGTTAAGTGTTCACCTAATCACTATAAATATCTTAAGACTAAGAAACTCTTAGTAATACATGAGTCATAGATCATGATGAAAGTTGAAAGCTCACTCCAAAAGTGAGGTCAACACTTTCTAAGCATGTTTGTGAAGGCTGAACAACTTAGAAAAGGATAATATATATCCCCATTCACACAAGTGTATAGGAAGACATGCATCACAAATCTAGCCTTTGTTGCCAGATCGAGAGGAAATTGTCTTCCTTACCACTTTAATCTAATAAAGTTTATTTTAGTGATTTCTAATGTAGGTTGAGAGATTCTACCATAGAGGAATAACCACAGCTAATTAATAGTGGTTGAGGAACATCAGGATGTATTCTTCTTTAGAAGTTTATACTTTAGTTCATATTGAATACAACTCTTAAACCTTCTTGATTTATTGCAACCATGAATAAGACCATAAACTTCTCATCAAGAGATGTTATACCCAATATCTGACTCATTGGCATATTTTGTATGATTTAGAGATTAAGTCATTTATTAGTTTCATTCGGTTTGATAAAATTACCCTTTGATTTAGATTGATCACATGCCCATCTGCTCACATGCGGGGAGTGATGGTGTATTCTTGGCCAAAAAATATAATTATTTGAGAGGCCAAATTGATGAATTAGTACATGATTTGTAGATTGCATGTTGATGTCTTTGCTTATTTGTTGGAGAAGAATAATATATGTGACTATATGTCCCTATCTATATCATGTAAAATGAGTTAATGCAATGAGGATTGAGTTATAAGATGTCTTCCAAATTTTTGTTAGTTATAAGCTAGTTAATTTAACTTTTCTTTGAATTCTTATAGAGTTATGTCAAATATGGCCTGAAAAAGGAAAGCAAAATATACATCCAACATATTATTGCATATAGTGCTTCAAGGGCTGATTTACTCTTACTTTCAGTCATCAATAATCAGCATTGGACACTACTAGTGGAGCATATTAAGAAATGGGCATGCTTCTTCTATAACTCCAAACCCAACCCATAAGACTATTCTTCCGATATTGTAAAATTTTTGTCATTTTCAATTTTCCTAAATACATAATTTGTAGCGAACTATTGGCTTTATTTGTGCTTATGTAGATCAAATTACTGAAGATGTTTAAGATTTGAGAGCAACCAGAATGGCTAATTGAAGTGATGGCGGTATACCATCAATAGAAAGTGTTGATTGTGGCATGTTTTGTAAATATATATAATGGCGTGGTTGACCTCAGTGGGACTGAGCACCAAGATTGGCCAAAAGATGACTTCTTGAGCAAGTTTGCTTACTATTTTTTGTTTATGAAATAACGGGTTGTAGAATATTGGCCGATGGTTGCGTACATATTAAATGTTGCTTCTTTATGACACCAAAGGAAGTTTTAGTCATCAATAAATTAGGGATGAAAGAGCAAGGTATGCTCTTCTTTGTGTGAATTTGAAACATCATTTATATGTTTAGCTAGGGCTCTAGGATGGACTTGATATGGTTAATCATGATATCTAGTTTTGGTTGATGTATTTATATGTTTGAAATTAGCTAATAAATTTATGATATTACTAGTAAACCTCACATGGAAACAAATAACAACAATCTTATGGAAGCTCATTAATAAGTAAAACCTTTCTTATTAATGACATCATACTTTTATCTTATTAATGCACATTGAAGTTTAATTATTGAGGGTTTAATTGATCTTTCTTCTATATTTGGTGGGTTTAGTGGGATAAAACTATAGATAATAAAATAGGAATCATTAAGATGTATGATGAAGTTAACACATTTCTAAGAAAGATATAACTTGTTTATATGGCTGACACCTCCATAGTGCTGCTCCTTTGAAGGAAATTGTTGATGCATCCTATAACTCTAAACTTATGCTATTTAAGTATATTTAATTTCTTTGGAAATTGCTAGAAAATAGGTAAAATTGTATAGGAATTCTTACATAATTTTAAATGGAAAAAATTGATATTAGGGCAAAATAGAAGCTGACTTTGTAGAATTTGATAATTTGGGTATTTTGGAGATGTTATTCATGTGTACACTCTATACACTCTGGAGTGTACACCCCTTTTAATTTTAAACCACTATGGGCTTGTTATATCTGCTATTAGAAGAATTTGAGTTATTTCAGGAAGATTTCTATGGTTTTGATTTTCATGCATACACTTTGGAGTGCACTATTTTTTTGTTTTAAACTCTCGAGTTTATATCCTTTGTACATCCTCTAGAGTGTACATTTGTACATTGTACACTCTATATACACTTTGTACACTCTAGAGTCACATTAATAGTCTTTAGATGGTGTTACACTCTGTACATAATTTGAAAATCATTTTGATAAAAAAATTATATTTAAGAAATCTTAATAAATATTATTTCTTATTTAAAATTATAAAAGATAAATCATTTATTTTGAATATATATTAAGACATAATAAGATATAAAATTTTATATAAAGTTTCATAAAATTTTGAATACATATTTTGAATTCATATTTTGAATACATAATAAGTGATAAAATTTTGAATATTTATTTTGAATATATATTTAAAATTTTATGATTATACAATTCTCAACCAATACTAATGCCTATTACAATTATTATTTTAACAAATTTACCTTCTCTAATGGGGATGAGTGAACTTTCATAACACATCTTGCATTTGTGGATTTTTAGTTGGCAACAAGAGAATATTTAGGTAAACATTTTCATCCATTTTTACTTAAAATTCTAATTTTCAACTTCATATAATGATTATTATAATTTACATATTGATTTTTTTATGTATTTGATTTTTATATAAAAAATATAACATGAATTTCTCGCATTTATATTTAAACTATAGGATCATAAAAATTAATATGGGTTGATAAAACATTTTACATATAAAAATAAGAATTCAAATAAACTATGCATATAAATTGGTGCGCAAATTCATTTATTTCTATTTATCAATTTTGTCATTCGAGTTTTCCGTTCTTTAGATTATTTGTCTAAAGTTTGTTTATGTAAATTTAATATGCAACTCAAATTTTTGATCAAAATAAATTTCAAAATTATTCAATTTATTTTAAAATAAATATATCATCCAAAATTCTAAATAAAATTTATATTATGCTTATATCAAAATTAGTCTAATAATATTGAAGAAAAAATCTTTGATAATTTATGTTCACCGTCTTGAAGAAATATGTGTTGGATAATATTTTTTAAGGCTCATTTTTGTGTTTTAACAACTATTTAAGTGTCTTTTATTCCCAATATTTTTTAAAATATTAATTAATTATAAAATATCATAATAATATATATATATATATATATATATATATATATATATATATATATATATATATATATATATATATAATCTTTAAATTCAATACAATATTATAAAGTGAGTGTTATATCTAAATCTTAAAATAATAATAATAAAGTTTTGTTAAAAGGGCATCTTCTTAAAAGTTGGCATTAGTCTTAAAAATATAAAATGCTTTTATAGTTACATTATATTCTTACTTTACGAGTGAGTGCTAGTCTTTTAAAATTTTACACGAGATACTTTTTTAAATTTTTTTAATACACATGAAAAATTATAACAAAATCACCAATTCCCAGGATACAACTCAAAAAATATGTAGAGAGGATATAACAAGCCATAATGGTTTAAAATTGAACAAGGGTATACACTACTACAGAGTGTGCTGAAAAATACCAAAATCACCTAAATCTAGAAATAACTCAAACCAACTTATAATTAGAGAGGATATACAAGCCACCTATAATGGTTTAAAATTAAAAAATGGTGTACACTCTGAGTGTTATGGTTTTATTTTTATTATTGTTTGTGAATGTGTGTATATGGGGGACACCACCAGATGAGGATGTACTTATTGAGGTGATCGATGATATTGAGAATAATATACTATCTCAAAGATAGAAGTCACTACTCTATAAAACACTAATAAGGACTCATAAGGCATGATGGGCCTCAATATATCTAGATTTTTTTTACTTTACATGGATAAATAAAATATTTATTTAAACCGAGTTCTAAAGTCCCCCATGCAAGCCCCATAATTATATCTTAAGAAAATGATCCTTAAGAATACTCGATTAAAATGATTGTTGTATCCAAAGAATTCAAAGATAAAACTATCAATAAATTATTTTTTAGAAAATCAAGTGGGATGATCAAGGAGAGTTATTATCAAGTTTATGGTGAAAAAATTTTTTATATATCTTCGCCTTCATCTATCCCCCTTTTTTTAGGCAAAAGATGGATAAATGAAAAAAAAAGTTGAAATATATATAAAATTATGCCTTGTTGGGATGCCATGGAGATCCAGATATTCTTATTAGATGTGCATTGAGGAAAGGTATATATCTGAGAGATAGAAGTCACCATACAATGGACCTAATCACCTCAATAAGAACTCCCTACTATGGGTCTTGAATGTATCAGAGATTCTTCCCTACTTTACATGAAAAGTAAAGTAGATTTATTTTAAATGGGGTTCATTAAGTTCTAGAGCAAGCCCCATAGTTAACTACATCTAAGGAACAAGATTCTTAGAAATACTTCAAGGTAAATGATCATTGTCTCCAAAGATTTTGAAAAAGGTAGGACTATCAATCGATTGATTTATTTTTAGAAAGTCAAGTGGGATCGATCAAGAGGAGGAGTTCTTATGAAGCCAAATGAAAATAAGTAGGGTGCTTAAGATATTAGGAAGCCTTAAGCACCCAAAACTATCATATGGTGGGGTTTTACATTTTGAAATTGAATTGATTTATTTGAGTTAAATTTTATTAGAATACTAGAACTTATAATTTCATGATACAAGGTCACATAAATGCCAGAGGTGAGATTATGCTCGTGAGTAAAGTAGTGAACCTAAATCTAGGGAGCTTTGGCGAGGGCCAAAAGCATGACCTAAATCTAAGGTGAAAATGGGTGTTTGGTTTACCTCCATAAGAGAGGATAAACCACCCGACTATTGGATATACAATCACCTGGGGGTGGCCGCCAGCTAACTCCTCTTACGATTTTTAAATGCATGTAGGCAAGTCATATGTTTATGCAAGATAGCAAGACTATTATTTATTTAAAAAAGAGGCTAAGTCCTTAAACTCACTCTAAGAGACTATATCATGTCGGGCATGATTTAATGACTTAAATCTAATGCAAATTTTGTTATATTTTATTTTTATTTTTGACAATCAATTTGATACAGCTTTAGGATTTATATGCCTAATGCTTGAGAAATTAGATTATGAGCCAAAATGAAGAAGATAAGGAGGTGTGTTTCCATACTCTCATAGTCAAGCCAAGTTCTCGACAAAGGTGGAAGTCCTCCAATCAAGAGTGAAATAATATATTTTTTTATGCATGATGTTAGAAAAGTAAAACATCCATTAAGGGGTTGCTTCTTTTATCTTTATTTTATAACCTAAGCTTTAGGTGAAGTTATGAGTTATTTATTTTAATTTGAGTTGTTTAATTGGATAGAAAATTTATTCTAAGAGCTTAATTGTCATCAAACATCAAAGCATGAAGAAGGAAGAACTTAATGTCATCTTAATGAAGTTAAATAATATCATCAATTTTAAAATTAGCATAAAAGAATAAAATGTCATTTTGTGGTTGGGCTCCACCACACAAACCCAAAAAAAAATAAATTGGGTAGAGCTCTACCCCACAACCCGGATTACAAATGAATTAATTACAATTAAGCAAATTTATGTTATGGGGGTCTTCATTCTTCTTTCTTCTTCATTTCTTCTTTCTTCTTTCTTCTTTCTTCTTTTGGTTGGTTGGAATGTGGTTGCTCTAAAGGCTTCACATGGTCCATAAGACATGATTTTATGACCAATGCTCATCCTACTCATAAAATGGAAAAAGAAAATCTAACTATAAAATGGAGATTAGCAAACAAACCATACAATCTCAAGCATGTATATATATATATAAATTGTAATTAGCACCACACATGGGTAACCAAGTCCACCACCTATTTTGGATTATGCTTAGGGGTATAAGCACCACAGAAAATAGTTAAATTTTTTATTATTACACTTAAATATAATCCTATGAGAAGAATGGTTAGACTAAGATTGCCCTACCATTCCATCTACGCACATGCACCTTAATATCCAGACTAAAATAAAATATCATAAAATAAAAGCAAACATCAAACCATGCACTACCCTAACTTAAAGCTAGAAATGGTGACTTAGCCTAATGTGTGTGCTATTTAAGGTTTGTGTGGTATGCTTATAGCTTTAAGGTTGAAGTTTTCTAAGTATGAAAATGTTCAACTTAGAGGGTTTGTTTCATGTAAGTGATTTAGTTGCTTTGGTTGATTTTATTTTGTATTTTGATTTAGTTTAAGTGAATCCTATAATTAATCACTAAGTTATAAAGAGAGAAAAAGGGAAGAGAACTTCTCTTTCCTCCTTACCTTAAGTAATTTCTAAAGTAGATTCATATTTAATTTTTGTTTAGTGAATATTTTATTATGTGTTTTAATTAATCATAAGTTTAGATTTTCCCTAAACAAACCTATTCAAAAAGAAAGGTATTTTAAGATTAAGTAAAGTGAAATACTATCACAAAATACACATCACTTCATTTCTTTCCCAACATGTGTAATATGCATATGAATGAATCCTAAGCATATCTATACATGCAAATGGAAATGTTTAGCACACTTTAATGATGAATTTTGTTAAGAGAAAAAAATTCTTTTGTCCATTTTCATATGTATATATATATATATATATATATATATATATATATATATATATATATATATATATATATATATATATATATATATATATATATATATATATATATATATATGAAAGGCATAAGTGAGTACGGTGTCATTATTAGCATGAGGGGTGTAAGGTACAAGACCTACTTAGGGCTACTTAAAGCCTCGTAAACTCCGGGGTTGTCCAGACTAATATACTACTTTCCTTAAATACATATACATGTACAAAAGAAATGAATGGAAAAAGAAAGATGCAAAAGTTTGTGTTTATTTGTTTGATTTGTTTATGCAATTTATATGTGTAAGTGTGGATGTCCTTCT